>WEKW01004726.1:0-14242 GCA_013389905.1 Sula dactylatra
TTAGAGCATAATGGAGTGAGTTTTTGTATGTGAATTTAGGAACACAATCTTGCGTGCTCTGATTGGTTAATGACAGCCTTGTTAAACTGCTTTTGTCTTGACTGGTAAAAGTGAATAAATTAATTTTGACTGTAAATATAATATTGTTTGTCAACTTTGTGTTGGACTATATGGGCTTTCACAAGAAGGTCATTATGGAAAACTTCAGGCTTACACGTTAGATGAGAATTTTTAAATGTAACACAAAACACTGCGCCAAAGTAACAGAAAATAGGAACTTTTGTCAGTTGAGGAGTGGAAGTTGGCAAAGCGCATCAGCAGTGTGACAGTAACATCTTTTAATTTAGACTGACAAAAATCACAATTCTTTAAAATCCTGAACTGTGATCCCTCTAAGCAATGCAACAAAGTGACTAGCCCTTGTGTGACTTGAGAACTGAGCCCCTCTGGGTAGACCGCTTTCAACAGAGCAGTGGCCCTGCGGGAAATGTTGGGCTCCTGTGTACATGCAAGAGGAGTTGCCGCCAGCAGCTTTGCTCCTTCCCATTGGAGGCAGCAGAAATAGCTCGGCGAGACGTCACCCACCCGTGTGCAGCAGTGCACTGCGAGGGCAGAATGTACTGTCTGTACAGACGCTGCTGTCCGAGACCAACATGGGCAGTTGAAGTCATCTCGTGGGCTGCCCATTGTGGGCATTGCTTGCCATAGCCCAGCTATTCTCTCTGTTGCTGGAATGACTTTTCAGCTAGCAATAAGCATTTAGAAAGGCTGATTCTTACATGGTAATAATTTATGTCACAGGGGTAATTTAGTACACTATTTAAGGTCTGTTGGATTATCCTTGTGCATTTTTACACACTGATAGTCTTTTTGTACTTTTTAATGGAGTGAAAAAGGTGTGCTCTGCCTGTAGTAAACATTTTCTGACAGATTTTTTTCTATAAATAAAAGGAGGAAAAATTTGTAAGTGAGCCTGTCATTTTGAGGGTATGTGAACCAGTGAGCAATATCTGATAGCTGGAATGCAATTTAAGGCTAAATTGGAGTTCGTGTGTTAACAGAAAATAATTCTTTTTTGCAGTTACAGTCTGTTATCCATAGAGTCATGCTAGCTCAGAAAGCGGCACCTGTACTCTGTGGCAGTGCATTGAAGAACAAAGGAGTGCAGCTGTTACTGGATGCTATTACTATGTACTTGCCTGCACCTAATAAGCATTCATATGAATTTCTGTAAGTACAAGGAGAAAAGGAGGGTCAGGAAAAAGGAAAAACAAGTAGGAAAGCATAAAAGGAGAAAATGAAAAATATTAATGAACCATTAATATCTTTAAAAACGTTTACTGTTTTTAGGTATTAAATAACAGTAAAGATGTGCGGACAAATACTTGAGTACTGAACCTGCTTTGGCCAGTGCTATTGAAATTGTATGCATTTATCTCCAGTTGCCAGACTTGCACTTTAGAGTGCTAAAGTCTATTTTAAATCTGAGGATATTGACATTTTACAAAATTGGGGTCTAGGAATCATCTCTAGTATTGGCTGAGTCGCATGACATCTTACGTATCCTACTGGAGCTGGAACTGCTTGGCTTAATATTTTTTGTATAAATTATGGTTTTTAAAAATCTGTCCTATTAATATTACAATAAGAAACTTATAGCTTCTTAAATGAGTGAAAATTTAGGTAAACATGAGTTTTGGTGGATTAATCCCATGAGTATGCTTTTTGTTGTGCTTTTTATTTTGCAGACAATGGTACAAGGATGACCTGCGTACCCTAGTGTTTATAGTTCTCCATAATAAATGTCATGGACCACCGGTTTTCATTTGTGTTTACTCAGGTTCACTGAAACCTCAGTCAGCTGTGTATAATATTAACAAAAGTTGCATGTGAGTAAGAGTGAGGTGTGGTTTAGTGTAGCATTTGAATGTCTGTTAAAGTCCTGAGTAATTCAAGAATTTCATTTGCAGGCAGAGAATGAACTGGCTGCTTCTGCCTTTTGCTGATCAGCAATTTGAAATACCATCGCTAATGCTGGCAACGTTGCCCTTAATGTTGGATTAAAACAGGTAATGGAAAATACTGATTCTAAAAGGAAGCTTGTTTCACTAGTGTTCAAACCAGCATGATCCTATTGCTGTGTCTCCTGAATGTGCATCATCTCTTGCTTAGGGTTAAACAACTATTTAAGAATATCATTCAGAGACCTACCCCAGCGACAGGCACTGCAGCTGAACCAGGGAACCAACCCATGCCAGTATCAGTTGCCTCTATACACAAGAAGAAATACACAAGAAAATCAGCTCGTTTAGTAAGGGATGAAGATAAACCAGGGCCATCATGAGAACAGGAAGAGGAAGACGCAGAACCCATAAATGAGATGGTAACTACCCAATCCCTATCCCTGAGTGAGCTGAGAGATATACAAAAGGATTTCAGCCGTCGTCTGGGTGAGCACATCGTCACCTGGCTCCTCCAATGCTGGGATAACGGGGCCAGTAGCCTGGAATTAGAGGGTAACGAAGCCAAGCAGCTGGGATCCCCTTCTAGGGAAGGGAGCATTGACAAAGCAATTGGAGAAGGGACACAAGGCCTCAGCCTCTGGAGGCGACTCCTATCCAGAGTGAAAGAAAGGTATCCCTTCAAGGAAGATGTTCTATATCACCCAGGCAAGTAGACCACCATGGAGAAAAGGTATCCAGTACCTGAGGGAATTAGCTGTGCTTGAGGTGATCTATGCTGACCTGGATAGTGAACAGTCATCCAAAGATCCAGATGAAGCCTAGTGCACATGACCCATGTGGCAGAAGTTTGTACGGACCACACCATCATTGCATGCAAACTCATTGGAAGTAATGTCCTGGAAAGATGAAGAGGAATCAATGGCGGATGAATTGTCTGAGCAACTCCAGCAATAAGAGGAAAGTCTCTCTTCCTCCCTACAAGCCTGTGTCTCAGCTGTGGAAAAACTGACCCAGAAGGTCCAGCAACTCAAAGAGGATATGTCCTACTCCCTGCCTGTACGGACCAGTATCTCAGCCATTAGGAGTAAGTGTCCCTCTGCTCAAGAGAGAGGATATAGTAGATACATATCACAGGCCATCCTGTGGTTTTACCTGTGTGACCATGGAGAGGACATGAGGCAGTGGGATGGAAAATCTACCTAGACCCTAGAGGCACGTGTACGTGAGTTGCAAGGAAAAACACTCACTCAGGGGGGTTCTTCCAGGAAAGTTGCTGCTCTGGTTTCCAGTGGGCAGTTCCCCAGACAGAGTAAAAGGGCTGATTTTACTTCCGATCTTAGTAAAGGGACTTCTGATTCCCATTTGAAAGAAGTTAGTAGCGAATAATATGATCAGGAATTAGAGGGGCCCTGTCTCCAGCCAGGTGGAGGAAGGGGACAACCAGGTTTTCTAGACTGTGTGGATCCAATGGCCTGGCACATCAGACCCACAGGAGTATAAGGCTCTAGTGGACACCGGTGCACAGTGCACCCTATGCCATCAAACTATATAGGGGCAGAACCCATCTGCATTGCTGGAGTGACAGGAGGATCCCAATAGCTAACTGTATTGGAGGCAGAAGTGAGCCTAACCGGGAAGGAGTGGCAAAAGCACCCCATTGTGCCTGGCCCAGATGCTCCATGCATCCTTGGCATAGACTACCTCAGGAGAGGGTATTTCAAGGACCCAAAAGGGTACAGGTGGGCTTTTGGTATAGCTGCCTTGGAGACAGAGGGAATTAAACAGCTGTCTACTTTGCCCGGTCTCTTGCAAGACCCTTCTGTTGTGGGGTTGCTGAAGGTCAAAGAACAACAGGTTCCAATTGCCACCACAACAGTGCACCGTCAGCAATATCGCACCAACTGAGATGCCCTGGTTCCCATCCATGAGCTCGTTCATCGACTGGAGAGCCAAGGAGTGATCAGTAAGACCCGCTCACCCTTTAACAGTCCCATATGGCCTGTGTAGAAGTCTAATGGAGAGTGGAGACTAACAGTAGACTATCGTGGCCTGAACGAAGTCACTCCGCCACTGAGTGCTGCTGTGCCGGACATGCTGGAACTTCAATAGGAACTGGAGTCAAAGGCAGTCAAGTAGTATGCCACAACTGATATCTCTAACGCATTTTTCTCGATCCTTCTGGCAGCAGAGTGCAGGCCACAGGTTGCTTTCACTTGGAGGGGCATCCAGTACACCTGGAATCGACTGCCCCAGGGGTGGAAACACAGCCCTACCATTTGCCATGGACTGATCCATACTGCACTGGAACAGGGTGGAGCGCCGGAACACCTTCAGTACATTGATGACATCATCGTGTGGGGCAACACAGCAGAAGAGGTTTTTGAGAAAGGGAAGAAAATAATCCAAATCCTTTTGAAGGGTGGTTTTGCCATAAAACAAAGCAAGGTCAAGGGACATGCAGAGGAGATCCAGTTTTTAGGAATAAAATGGCAAGATGGACATCGTCAGATCCCAATGGATGTGATCAACAAAGTAACATCCATGTCTCCACCAACTAGCAAAAGGAAACACAAATTTTCTAGGCGTTGTGGGTTTTTGGAGGATACATATTCCAAATTACAGTCTGATTGTAAGCCCTCTCTGTCAAGCGACCTGGAAGAAGAATGATTTCAAATGGGGCCCTGAGCAATGACAAGCCTTTGAACAAATAAAATGGAGACATTTCATGCTTTGGGCCAGTCCAGGCAGGGCAAGATGCAAAAAATGTGCTCTACACCACAGCTGGGGAGAATGGCCCTAACAGGCAGAAAGCAGTAGAGGAGACCCGAGTTTGACCCCTAGGGTTTTGGAGTCAGGGATACAGACGGTCCAAAGCGGAATACACTCCAACTGAAAAAGAGATATTGGCAGCATATGAAGGGGTTCGAGCTGCTTCAGAAGTGGTTGGTACTGAAACACAGCTCCTCCTGGCACCTCGACTGCCGGTGCTGGGCTGGATGTTCAAAGGGAGGGTCCCCTCTACACATCATGCAACTGATGCTACATGGAGTAAGTGGGTCGCACTGATCACCCAACGGGCTCGAATAGGAAACCCCAGTCGCCCAGGAATCTTGGAAGTGATCATGGACTGGCCAGAAGGCAAAGATTTTGGAATATCGCCAGAGGAGGAGGTGACACGTGCTGAAGAGGCCCCACTGTATAATAAACTACCAGAAAATGAGAAGCAATATGCCCTGTTTACTGATGGGTCCTGTCGTCTGGTGGGAAAGCATCGGAGATGGAAGGCTGCTGTATGGAGTCCTACACGACAAGTCGCAGAAACTGCTGAAGGAGAAGGTGAATCGAGTCAGTTTGCAGAAGTAAAGGCCATCCAGCTGGCTTTAGACATTGCTGAACGAGAAAAATGGCCAGTGCTCTATCTCTATACTGACTCATGGATGGTGGCAAATGCCCTGTGGGGGTGGTTACAGCAATGGAAGCAGAACAACTGGCAGCGCAGAGGTAAACCCATCTGGGCTGCTGCATTGTGGCAAGATATTGCTGCCCGGGTAGAGAACCTGGTTGTGAAAGTACGTCATGTGGATGCTCATGTTCCCAAGAGTCGGGCCACTGAAGAACATCAGAACAACCAGCAGGTGGATCAGGCTGCTAAGATTGAAGTGGCTCAGGTGGATCTGGACTGGCAACATAAGGGTGAACTATTTATAGCTCGGTGGGCCCATGACACCTCAGGCCATCAAGGAAGAGATGCAACATACAGATGGGCTCACGATCGAGGGGTGGACTTGACCATGGATGCTATTGCACAGGTTATCCATGAATGTGAAACATGCGCTGCCATCAAGCAAGCCAAGCGGGTAAAGCCTCTGTGGTATGGAGGACGATGGCTGAAGTATAAATATGGGGAGGCCTGGCAGATGGATTATACCACACTGTCACAAATCCGCCAAGGCAAGCGCCACATGCTTACAATAGTGCAAGCAACCACCGGATGGCTGGAAACATATCCTGTGCTCCATGCCACCGCCCAGAACACTATCCTGGGCCTTGAAAAACAAGTCTTATGGCGACATGGCACCCCAGAAAGAATTGAGTCGGACAATGGGACTCATTTCCGAAACAACCTCATAGACACCTGGGCCAAAGAGCATGGCATTGAGTTGGTGACCTCATCACCATCTACAACTTCCTCAGGGGGGGCAGCGGAGGGGGAGGTTCTGATTTCCTTTCTGGTGACCAGCAATAGGACACGAGGAAATGGAATGAAGGTGCGTCAGGGGAAGTTCAGATTGGACATTAGGAAAAGGTTCTTCACTGAGAGGGTGGTTGGTCACTGGAATAGGCTCCCCAGGGAAGTGGTCACAGCACCAAGCCTATCAGAGTTCAAGGAGCATCTGGACGATGCTCTTAGTCATATGGTTTAGTGTTAGGTAGTCCTGCGAGGAGCAGGGAGTTGGACTTAATGATCCTTATGGGTCCCTTCCAACTTGAGATATTCTATGATTCTGTGATTCTATCCAAAACAATGAACAAGTTCTTCAAAGAGTAGGGAGAAAAGAGTTTTCTTCAGCATTGGTACCAAATGCCTCGTTTCTATCTCTGTTTTCTTAAAAGAGAACACAATGCAGTCTAGAAATCAGAGGTTTGATTCTCCCCGCAGAGTGTTTATGATACTATCTGAGTACAGCCCTATACCTTGTTTCTTTCGGTAGCCTGTTGAGTTTCTCTCTCTAGTCTGCCTCACTAAAATGCCTGTTATGAATAAGCTCATTTATGTTTATGGTGCAAATATGTTACAGACACCTACAAATAAATAAATATTTAGTGTCTACTCCAGTGTCTTTCTCAAATCCAAACTTAACAAATAAGTCCAAGTAGGTTACAACAGCCTTGTCTACCTCCTCTTCAGGGTTTTGGGGATATCCTTGGCTGTGCCCTTTCTTGCAACAGCATCTCCAGCTGTGGTTGTTTTCCTGAAAATATGACTCAGAGCCAACTAAACCAGATTCTGCTTTTCTCAGGGAAAAGCTCTGTTTTCAAAGTATTATGTGTTTTGGGACTCACTCAGCTTTATAGCCAGATTATGCTTTCAGTGTCCAAACAAAACTTGTACATTATATGTCAAGGTACTGTGAGCAACTTAAATCCAGTCAGTGAGATTCAATAGAGAGGGACAAAGCTCTGACCTTGTCTGCACTGACTGAGTGGTCACACAGTGCAGTCCTAGTGTGGACAAGTATATTTACTTGTGGGGAAACTCTTTGGGAGCAATATTTTTATTTGTTCTAGAATCCTGATAAAATATGTAGGGATATCATCCAAATGCTACAAGACAATTTCAGTGAAGTTCATAACACTTATTTACTGTTTTGGGGGGATTTTTCTCACAAAAAAGAGTGTTTTGGGGAATGTTTTTTCTCCCAAAGCATAATATTGCAGCATGTCATGCTCTTCCCTGTTGCCCAGGGGCCCACAAGCAGTACCATGGGAGATGAAGTGAGCAGATTGTAAGGCATCAGAGAGAGCGTCTACATGCAGTGCTCAGTAATAAAAATGCTCAAGTTGCTACTAAGTCACTTAGTTTAAAAAGTGTTCAGCAGCGTGATGGATGCACCCACTCTGAATGAGTGAACAGCACTTTGGTTCAGGTATCACTGACAAGTAGGCCTGACTGAAATTAGCCTTGCTGTGCAAACCTTGAGAATTGTGCAAGGCCATATCTTCTCAGGAGCCAAGGAATCTAGTCCATGTCTTATCAGGAGCTAACAGTACCAGCCTGAGCTGGGACTAGACAAAACTAAAAACCTGCTACAGCTGCACTCCTGCATGTACACCAAAGGGGGGTCTGACTACGAGTCAGTCACTTCACAACCATTCAGCTCTCCTGTACTGTACAGCAGCAGGCTGCACGGCAATCTTCCCCTTGAGCAGGGTTAGTCCTTGAGGTTGAGAGACCCCTTACCCATCATCTGAGATCTATAATGAGGTAAGCAATATTTTACATTAGGCCTAAAAGTATATTGTATGCTAAAGACATATATCCATCTATAGCTTAATTATTAGAAGTGTAGTAAGTAGTAGAGTATTTGACTGCTGTCTAATCATCGTCTAATCACCATTTAAATAATTGTTTGTTATCACTTAAATAATTGTCAAATAATTGTTAAATCATTGCTTAATTACTATTCAATTATTGCTTAATCACCATTTGATTACCATTTGATTTTCATTCAGTCCTCAATCACCATTTGATCATCGTTTAATCATTAATAAACCCTTTTAGTTGACCCCACAACAATGACTTCTCTTAATAATTCACCTGTGACAAGCATGAAGATTGTTAATGTTCACTTGGGGGGGAAGTCTCTAGTGCCCATTTAGAACTCTGCCTATGAAGAATGCAGGTGGCTGAACTTGATGCAGATATTGTTCATAGAAGAAAAAAAATATATTTTTGAATGTTATACAAATTTTTGAAGACACTCTGCTGTCTGGTAGATTTGGAAGACTTAAGTCTTTGAATTTAGATCCCCTATCAGACTCTGATTTGCCCCGAGCTCACTTTGGACTAGATTCTCCAGAAGTTTCTAGGATCCTAATTTCCAAAATCAAGTAATTGGAAAGCTGGCTGACAGCTAGAGAACTAACCCTGCTTTGAGGATCTAACCTTGATCTCTGGTCTATATTCAGACTTAATATAGCACAAGTGTCACTGAAAGCAGTAGGAATAGTACACACCCACTTCTAAAAGACCCTTCTTTTCCACTTCTCTCTTGTGCTTGCACTAGCAGTTGGGCAGCTGTATGATGCCCAAATCAAAGAGATGATCTGGCTGACAACAAAGCCTTTTTTTCCTAGAGGTAATTTTCAGCTGGAGTAGTTCCCTGATCTAATTTGCACTCAAGCCAGGAATGAGCAGCTAGAGATAGCGAGCAGAATGGACTCATCTCTTTTGTTCACAGCAGTGAGTTATACAAGACTAAACTGTTAATGGAACTGCAGAGCTATGTCTCCTAAAGCAAAGTAGAGATGATATTTTCTCCTTGTAAGGGATAGACAGTGGAACTTAATACATTTATCACTTTGAGCACATGAAATATTAAAATCCTAAAAAACTTATTACCATTAGGTTACAGCTAAATTCAATGCTGAAAAAAGAATACATATAGTATTTAAATTTACCAGAATCAATAAAGTCTAGAAGGAACAGACATGCATTCTCTAGTTCCCCACTTTAAATTAATAAACATGTGAAACATTGTGGTTTATTTTTCCATTAAATGCATAACATGAAAAATATTACCCCAGCCTGTGTTTCATTAATGTACACTTCATTCCATTAATTATATAATCCAGTCACTTGAGTGTTAAAATCTCAGGTGTCCTTTCACAATAATAAATTTGAATAGGCTTTTATTGTAAGGGAAAGAGAAATATCATATCTGGAAATAAGGCTTCAAGAGCAAGTATCTTTCCCTGTTTTATAGTGTTAATTTTTTTAGTGGGCCTCCTGAAGTCAATGCAAGCGTATACAACTTTTTGCAAAACAGATGCTTCTTTGTTTTGTGATCTCAGCACTTTTTATCCATATGATTTATACCCACTAAACTAGGTGCAGTCAAGTCCAGTTAGATGCAAAGTAGATGCATTGTCAGGTGCAATCAAGTAAACTACACCATACAGTACAATTTACAAGATACTCAGTAAACTAAAATTGAACTCTTCCCTTTCTGTTTTTCTATGGACTGCTGCAATTTTCACACATTCAAAAAGCAGGATAAATATTAATCAAAATGGCAGCACTGTCAATATACAGTCCAGTGTGCCTTAGTTTCATCTTAATCCTACCATATAAACCAAAGTTAGATTCGTAAACAGCACTCGGGTGACTGAAGAAATAACATTGGTGGAGACTCCTAGTGGGCAGTCATGGCTCATCTTATGACTAGTAGCATTGGCTGTGCCCCTTTCATTTTTGCAAGTGTATCAGCAAACACAGCCCCCAAAGAAGAGAGATTTCAGACTTGAAAGGACCCTGCAGTCCTTTCGTGAAGAACTGCAGCCCGTGGGAAGGACCCACATTAAGAAGTTTGTGGAGGACTGTCTCCCATGGGAGGAACCCCACGCTGCAGCAGGAGTGGAGTCCTCCCTCTGAGGAGGAAGGAGCAGCAGAGACAAGGTGTGATGAACTGACTGCAACCCCCATTCCCCATCCCCTTGCACTGCTAACAAGGAGGAGGTAGAGAAAATAGGGAGTAAAGTTGAGCCCAGGAAGAAGGGAGGGTTGGGGGGAAGGTGTTTTAAGATTTAGTTTTTATTTCTCGTTATCCTACTCAGATTTGATTGCTAATAAATTGAATTAATTTTTTCCCAAGTCGAGTCTGTTTTGCCTGTGATGGTAATTGGTGAGCGATCTCTCCCTGTCCTTATCTCGACCCATAAGCCCTTCATTTTATTTTCTCTCCCCTGTCCAGCTGAGGAGGGGAGTGATAGAGCAGCTTTGGTGGGCACCTGGAGTCCAGCCAAGGTCAACCCACCACATATAAGTGTGATTATAATCAAACAACTGGCTAGTTCTGTAGGCAGGAAGAGAGATACTAGCAATCTATTTTAATCTGCTTTATGTAAACAAAACTCTAAGAAATAATGGATGCTCTATTTAGGGAGTGAAAAAGGGCCCTGTTCTACAGTTGATAGTACTGCAGTTATCAAACTAAGTACGGTTCTCTGTTTCAGTCAGATGTACCAAGATATTAGAAAACAGATTGAAAAGCTTAAATTGAGGAGCAAGTTGTCTTGATGTTCTGCAAAATCTATTGCTTTTATTGAAGACAAGTCATTTTCATTCAATTCATTATTTTGGGGAGCCAGTTTAGTAAATAGGACTTTTGCCAGATACACTAACACAAATTATTCTGTTCTCATGTGGCTTAAAAAAAAACAAACACAAAACCCACAACTGTCACCCTTTAGCATATGATGGTGCAGTAAGATAGTATAAAAGTTATTTCAGAGTGAAAGAAACTAGTTGTAGTCAAAATTCTGCTTCTGGGATGTAGGTAGATAGTACTGCGACGATGATTTGTAGGTATACTGGTTTTGTATGGGATAGAGTTAAATTTCTTTATAGTAGCTAGTATGGGGCTATGTTTTGGATTTGTGCTGAAAACAGTGTTGATGATAACACAGGGATGTTTTTGTTATTGCTGAGCAGTGCTTACACAGTCAAGACCTTTTCTGCTTCTCAAACCACCCCACCAGTGAGTAGGCTGGGGGTACAGAAGAAGTTGGGAGGGGACACAGCTGGGACAGGTGACCCCAACCGACCAATGGGATATTCCAGACCACATGATGTTGTGCTCAGCAATAAAACTGTGTGTGTGTGTGTGTACGTACGTACATACGTTGTCGGGGACTGCTGTTTCTCGGTGACTGGCTGGGCATTAAACTAAACCATGACAACAACAAGAAAGGGAGCATGGCACAGATCAGATAAACCAATGTCAAGAACAGATAAGTCACGACCAGCAACAGTTAAGCAGATATTATAAGTTTCCTCTAATATGCTTTGGTCAAATCTGTCATTATCTCAAACCCTTCAAGCCCCATGTTGGGCATCAAAAAGGACTGTCGTGGTTTAACCCCAGCAGGCAACTAAGCAGCACACAGCTGCTTGCTCACTCCCCTCACAGTGGGATGGGGGAGAGAATCAGAAGAGTAAAAGCGAGAAAACTCGTGGGTTGAGATAAAGACAGTTTAATAGGTAAAGCAAAAGCCATGCATGCAAGCAAAGCAAAACAAGGAATTCATTCACTGCTTCCCATGGGCAGGCAGGTGTTCAGCCATCTCCAGGAAAGCAGGGCTCCATCACATGTAACAGTTACTTGGGGAGACAAACACCATCACTCCAAATGTCCTCCCCTTCCTTCTCCTTCTCCCAGCTTCTCCCTCATTATAATAACTCTTCAGTATCTTGAACATCCTTGGATAACCAGAATACTCCTATTGGTACATCTTATGAATATTTTTTTGTCTTTTTCTAAGGTTAACCAACTATTTGGGAATGTCACCCAGGGATATGCCCTGAGGCAGTGTGGTTATGGGTGGCAAGGCATGTGGGAGAATATGGCCAGCTAGGATGGTCTGGGACTTCACTCCTGACCAAGTGCAGGATCCTGATGAAGTGATAGAATGTTTGAAAAAAGGATGCCCTGGCTATTCCAAAGAGGCACAACTTGTTGCACTGCGCTGGGGCCTGGCCTATGCCTACTGAGCACTATTCAGCACTATTCAGCACCCTCAAGGCAAAGAGAGGGTCTCTGGATCTGAAGACATACAAACAGACATTGTGTCTAAACCAGAGACCCAACCCTCAACTCTATCAGTTGCCCCTATAGTCAAGAAGAAACAATGGAAGCAGAAGTCAATTTGTTTAGTAAGGGAGAAAGAAGCTTCTCCGAAGAAGAAGCAGGAGGGTGAATCAGAAGAGGCAGCCTGTTCTGCAGCAGAGCAGTCACAAGAACAGGAGGGGGAAGGGACCGAAATCATGAGACAGAAACCACCCAATCCCTATCCCTAAGTGAGCTGCAAGATATGCAAAAATATTTTAGCCGTCAACCAGGCAAGCTACTTCTCAGCTGGTTACTCCAATGCTGGGATATTGGGACCAGTAGTCAGGAGTCAGAGGGTAAGGAAGCCCAGCAGCTGGGATCCCTTGCTAGGGATAAGGCCATTGACAAAGGGATTGCAAAAAGGACAGGAGTCATCAGTTTTTGGCAGCAACTCTTGTTGGCTGTGAAGGACAGGTATCCCTTCAAGGAAGAACTTGCNGGACCGAAATCATGAGACAGAAACCACCCAATCCCTATCCCTAAGTGAGCTGCAAGATATGCAAAAATATTTTAGCCGTCAACCAGGCAAGCTACTTCTCAGCTGGTTACTCCAATGCTGGGATATTGGGACCAGTAGTCAGGAGTCAGAGGGTAAGGAAGCCCAGCAGCTGGGATCCCTTGCTAGGGATAAGGCCATTGACAAAGGGATTGCAAAAAGGACAGGAGTCATCAGTTTTTGGCAGCAACTCTTGTTGGCTGTGAAGGACAGGTATCCCTTCAAGGAAGAACTTGCAAATTCCCTGAAGCAAATGGACCACCACTGAGGGAGGTATCCATTATCTGAGGGAATTAGCCATGGTGGAGGTGATCTACAGCAACCTAGATGATGACCGGGTATCCAAAGACCCGGATGAAATCCGGTGCACGTGGTCCATGTGGTGAAAGTTTGTATGAAGTGCACCGATGTCATATGCCAACATCCTGGTGATAATGAGCTGGACAGATACAGAGGCACTAACTGTGGATGGATTGGCCAGCCAACTCCAAGAATTTGAAGAGAGCCTTGCTTCTTCCCTATGGACCTGCGTCTCGGCTACAGAGAAACTATACCAACAGTTCCAGCAGTTCAAAGGGGATATGTCGTCTTCCTTGCCCATACCAACCAATATCTCAGCTGTTAAGAGTTAGCCTTTTTCTGTTCAAGGGAGAGGGTACTGGTGGCGCACACCACGTGCAACCCTGTGGTTCTTCCTGCGTGACCAGGGGGAGGACATGAGGAAGTGGGATGGTGAACCTACCTGGAGACTACAAGCTCAGGTACAGGAACTGCAAGGAAAAAAAACATCCAAAAAGCATCCATCTGGGAAAATTACTGCTCCAGTGTCTGTTGGGCAGAGCAGAAAGGCTGACCTTACTTCTGACCCTGATGAAGGGCCTTCTGGCTTGCAGTTACAAAAATCAAGTAATTAAGACCTTGACGAGGAATAAATGGACCCTGCCTTCAGCCAGGTGGAGGAAAGGGACAACTGGTTTTACTGGACTGTGTGGGTTCAATAGCCTAAGCACATCAGCCCCACAGGAGTATAAAGCTCTAGGGGACACTGGTGCACAGTGTACCCTAATACCATCAGATTACAAAGAAGCAGAATCCATCTGTATTTCTGGAGTGATGGGAGGATCCCAAGAATTGTCTGTGTTGGAGGCTGAGGTAAGCCTAACTGGGAATGAGTGGCAAAAGCATCCTATTGTGACTGGCTGTAATGGTTTTAGCTGGGATAGTTAATTTTCTTCACTGTAGCTAGTATAGTGCTGTGTTTTAGACTTAGTATGAAAATAATGTGATAACACACTGATGTTTTAGTTGTTGCTAGGGAGTGCTTACACTAGTCAAGGACTTTTCCAGCTTCCCATGCTCTGCCAGGTGCACAAGAAGCCAGGAGGGGAGGG
>WEKW01004729.1:0-16185 GCA_013389905.1 Sula dactylatra
TAGCCTCTCTTTCTTTTCTGGAGAGATGCTCTACTTCACTCTGAATAGTTGTCCTTATAACTGATGAACAATTTCTCAAAACATAAAATGTTCTGCTGGGCAGAGATCCCAGGTAAGGAAACACAGCAATTGCAGGATTCAATGACTGATAGAACTGTGTTTCAAGTCATCCATAGGTCAGTTGTCTGTGGCACAACAGTGAAGATTGATACAAAGAAAATGTATTCTCCACTCAGATCTCATTTGCTTGAGCCTGAGAATCAAGATTGCAGCTCCATAAATTTATTGAATCTCCTCTTTAAAAAGGATTGCATAAGCTGCATTTAACCTGGCCTTGGTTTTCTTTAGAGATTGCTCTAAATAACCGATTTGCCCTCCACTTTTGTTTTGACCTCTATTTTTGTGTTGATTTGGGGACATTCTGCTGACAAATTCGCAGTGACACTTTTTTGCAGCAGCATGTGCTGCATCTGAACTCAGTGAAGAGACTGCACAATATATAGGTCCAGGGCTGATATCCTTGCTCTGTTTAAGTGCATGTAATCTGCTCTGAAATAGATTTAAAGCTCTTGCTGCAATTTCTTGGATGCCTTAACCAGGACCACCCTTGCTTACAGGAAATATGAATGGTCAGGCAACAAAAGAATTCCCAAGAATTATTATCTTAGGCAGAATGTTATTTGCCTTAGTTTCCACCATACCTTCAAAAGAGATTCCACAGGGACAAATGACATTACATCATTGGGTGCAAGTCAGGGAGAGCTCACCTGTGTTTCAATATTTATTTTTGCAGTTCATGATGTTCCTGTGGCTTGTGATACCTTTAAACCACTTTGGGTACCCACTAGGTCACATCCTTTTGGAAAATTTTACTAAAGAGAAGTTGTAGGAAATTGTATCTAAGGAAGCCTGAGTACCTTCCTCCACATCATCAAAATTAAATCAGTTTTACCAGGTGGGCCTAGCAGTGAGATATTGATGCAGAGCTGTTGGTCCCAGAGAAAGCATTTCAAACTATAAATGTCATTCATCAAAAGCTTGTATCTTAGCAACTTTGTTTAAAATCAAGCGTGTACCTGAGGAGTTGTCTTCTCCCGGCTCTCAAATAAGTTCTTGTGTTTTTCCCTTAAAAATCTTTTCCATTGAATACGTGATTAACCCCAGAAAACACCACGCAGTGACTAAGTCATATCAGTAGTAAAAGGATGACTGGCCTTTTTTCCACAAGTGTGTTTTTCAGATACAGTGCTGATAGCTATAAGCTTGTCAGATGGGACCCTCTTTAACAGTGATCTTCAGTCATTTAACAAGATACTTGAAATCAGGACTGCTTAAAAAACCCAACAAATTGTGCTTAATATTAATTATGAATATTAACATTATTTTATTCGGTAATTGCTCCCACATAAAAATTTCTAGAATTCAATTAGCTGTACTTGAGGCACACAACTTCCACAACAGAAATTACCTGCTTGTCTTAAGTAGGACCATGTGAACTATTTTGCCTTAGAGAATTGCTTTTCAGAAGCTTGCTCTGAGCTGCAGATTCATTTATAGACTTCAGAAAATAAAAATACACTTTGCACTTGTGTGAAACTTTCCACCTGAGGTTCAAAAAGCTTTTCCTGATGCTTTTATTAGATTTCCCAATCTTTGTGATACAGAATAGTACCATTATGAACCTATAGATAGGGAAAATTAGGGANNATAGGGAAAATTAGGGAAAAAACAACTCAGGTAACTTATATAACAATAGAAGTCCTTAGCAGAAATATAGACTGAAGAACAGAGTAGATTGTTAGTATACATGTAAGCTAGGTGGCCATACAAGCAGATTTCCATGTAGTTATTAACAAAAATTAAAGTTTTTTTACATTTGTCAGGAAAATTCAGACCTATCTCTGAGCACACAAAAAACACCTGTCTGATAGATTCTGGTCTCAGTGTTACAGCTAATGCTAGACAACACTTCCTTCCCCATCTTCCCAGACAGAGGCACAGCCAGGGCAGGGTCCCAGGGAGGCCAGTGGATATCTACTGGGAGTTCAGCCCTCTCACTTTAGATCCAAGAAGCAACCAGCTAGTATATTGATTGCTTAGTTGCTATACCTTGTCAAACAACAGCAACTTTGTTGCTTAGAGCATGTTGTGGTTAAGTTTTTCTGAACTTCAGTAAGAAACTGGAAGGAGAAAAGACATCTCAAGCTGCATTTTCACTCATTGTGTTCACAGTGTTCAGAGGATTGCATGAAGAGGCATAACAGATCAGTCAGAACAGGCTAACACATGTGGCATAATCCAGATAATTTATCTATTTGTGGAGCTTTAACTGTAAGTTTGGACATTATTTTGAAATACATGTGTCCTAGATTGATGGATTAACAGTTTGTGAAACATTTTTTTTTTTTTAATTTCGTCTCAAGAAACAAAAATATTACAATGAAGGCACTCCAAAGGAGAGAACTTTGGACTAGCATTAGATTTCAAACATGTTAGTGTCCGTTCAGGAAAATTCCAGTGAAGTCAATAACCTTATTCTGCATTCATGCAGTCTAATTGAGTTCAATATTATTCTTGAATTTCTCTGTTATGATCCCAAACAAAAGAAAGTTGAAGATATTTTACAGTGTTCTGTAAAAGAAAAATATTGCAATGTATTTTTTCCTATTACGGAAGAGATTAATTCACATGCAATGCACCAGCACACTATATTTTACATTCCCACTCAGAAATATACACATGTACTCACTCTCACAAGAGTATACAGTAGCTACAGTCAGATTTATGTCTCTGTGGACCAATTTGAAAGAGTGTGATCCAGAAACTAAGCTGAACGTTAAGCCTGGAGGAGCTGTTAAGCAACAAGACTTTGCTGATTAAAACATGAACTTTATTTTAGTTTATTTAATTCATTTTGCATTTGGCTGTTTTATGTTAATTAACTCTTATGCAATTTTTATTAAATTTACTTTAGGCCCTAACTGACTCCTTCAAGTTTCTATTGACAATTGTTTATTGAGTGTTGAACGCACGTTGAATATATTGCCATATTTAATTCCCACCACAATTATGAAAAAGCTGAGTTTCTCAGTGGTCGAAGACAAAGATGGGAAGTCAGGGGGCAAAAGTCTAAATGGAAATCTGCAATGTACTTGCTAACTAGGCTGGAAAGTTACAACTACTTTAGACAGGGATCATGACTGATTTTTAGAAGAGAAGCAAATCACAAACTTTCGATGCTTGGAAGAAGATGCCTTGGAAGACCTAGTTAGAGTATGCTCAAGCCAGTATTAGGCCCCAAAGCTGAATTAATTTGAAAGACTCTGCTTTGTACTGTAGTAGAGGGAGTTTGTACTGGATAGAGAGAGTTACCTGGAGGAAAAGCCCAAACTTGTATTTCAGTCTCCTCATTTGTATACAGTCATGGTTACCTACATGTTTGAAGTGTTTCACATTTTATAATGCCTTATGAAACAGATTCAGCTCTCGTATAAGCAGATACAGTTTGAGTGGCAGTTGTACTACAATGCTGGGTAATCTTTTTAGTAATAAGTACTATCAGTAATGACATTATGAAAAAGCATTATTATCTTAGCTTTGCAGTGCAAGACAGGGTGGAAAGATGATCTTGTTTTTACAGGACAGCAGTTACAAGTTCAATATCCAATACCCAGTTTTATTACACACTTCCTTGGTGAACCAGGGATAATGTCTATGTATTTCAGTCATCCCTCTTTCTGTAAAACTACATACACTATTGAGATTAATTTTTTCTGTTTATGTGTTTATCACCACCACAACAGGACAACTAAAAGGTATTCTATGACACTAGCAGTGGGTTTTTTGTATCCTCTGAAACACTATGCAGTCCAAGTACTGTTGACAAGTTCACAGTTATCTGTGATTGTGCTTGCTTTTCTTCACTTCAGCTTTTAATACCTTGACAAATGCAAAGTTGGCAACAATGGAGAATGAAGTTCATTTATCCACAGGTTAGGAGCATTAAGAAAGTGATGCGCATCAGACCATTTCGCATCAGGAAATTTCTGCAAGATAATTCAGCTCTCCAGTGTTTTCTTTTTTAAAGTCACTAACAGATAATAACATCTGTTCTAATGATTTTTGTTGATTGGTATGCCTGATGAACTGGAAATGGGCTGAAATCACTAATTCATTTTGTAGGCCAAGCACTGCAGGTAGAAATATGTCCGGGAAGTCAGTTCTTCTAAAGAAGAGTGAGGAGAAATAGTCCTCTCTAGGGCCAGAAGAACTCACAGCATTGGCAGGTGGCTGCTTTAGTCACAGAAAGTAGCTCTAATTGGGATGTTTGTAGAAAGAGAGATAATTGTGAGGTCAGTGAAAAATGGTGCCAGCCATGGTGTTAAATGACTGAGGAAATATGATGTCTTTTATCACCTTTCTTTATGGTGTTCTTTTCTCCCTCCACAAAATGATACTGTATTATAAGCTGTCCTGTCCACCGACCCTATGACACGAACGATAATAGTTACTGAATTTGTAAATGTGAGAAGTCTTCTAGAGTTGTAGACGGATACAGTCATGAAGAAGTAAGAAGATGAAGAGGGAAAAAAATACATTTTTAAGGCCTTCTCTAAAGAGAAAAGGCAATACTCTATCTTGGATTTAGTGCTTGGACAACCGCATGCAGGTCAGTTCCTTTGGCTAATTTGGAAAATGGCAGTTGTGTTACAAAGATGATGGGGATTTTTTGTTTATTTGTTTATTTTCTGATTGCTCTTCAGGAATAAGTCTGGGAAAAATTGTTAGAAATATCTGAAATACTTCCTTTCTTCTTCCCAATGTCTTCCTTTTTAAGGACTTGCTGAACTAAGATCAATAATTTTCCTTCCCACATAAAAATACCAAAAGAAAAGCAGTTCTGTGGGAAGAAATCTTTTCAAGGGCCTCATGCGGAGCAATCGTGTTATGGCAGAAAACAGACTGCAGATCTGAGTATGGGTAAAAGGATATACAAGAAGCTAAGTTCATGCACAGGGCAATTTTTTTTCTCAGCTACTGGCTTCTCTCCTGTGTTTCTGATACACTGCCTGAACATGGATAAGGGATAATCTGAGGTCTGTGCTGTCATTAGTGTTGCTAACTACAAGAGGAAAAAATGCTGTTTTGCACTAAAATCATGTTAATCATTAAAAACATGTAAATTTTCTCTTAGGATCTCAACATACTAAACTAAGAAATAAGACAAATGCAATTTGTTAAAGTATTACACTCATTAAAAACAGTGATAAAGTTAAATTCCTACTTAATATAATGGTCTGGCAAGGCTTTCCTCATCCAACTATGCTGCCTGAAAGCAAAAGATAAACAACATGTATTTTAGATGCTTGCAGTCTCTGGAAGGCAGGTTCTTTGCCATTCTACAGTGGGGTTTTAAGTGTTTATTGTGTAAGTCCCCCCTGGAAAAAGCACTGGGGATGATGGAAGATTATAGGGTATGATTTATTCACATCCATACCCTGAGAGACAAAATGCCTTGAAATGGTCTCCCATGTAATCTGATGTAGATTATTATGGAAGTAATGAAAGTAATTAAGAATGTCTACTTTTCGTATGTAGAAACTGTTCTTCACGTGTTTGAGAATCTCCTGGCCACCCTAAAGCGTCGTGCTTTTGATTCCCCTGTTGTTTCCGACAAATCATCCACGGTATCTTTTTTTTTTTTTTTTTTTTTTTTTTTTTTTTTTTAATGATGTGCACTCTTGCACCACCCAGTGGCCATTACCTAAATTGCCAGCTCTGCTTGTTTTTAAAGGAGTTTCCCCCCCTCCACCCCAGTCTGCAGGGCGGATCTGACGCTGAAAACTGAACAAAAGCAGCATCTGTCCCCTGTTGCTACCGTGAGTATATTAGGCTATCATTATCTGCAATGACACTACCATCTGTAATGTGCTCTGGGGCAAACAGAGGCACTGCCAGTAGCTTCGGCACCACAGGCAGATGCTTCATCATGCAAGAAGATGAAAGAAGCCAAAATATGCTGTACATGAATCCAAGTACTTGAGAAGAGAGGGAGAGAAGGAGAGGGCAGTCAGGAAATAAATGCTGTTCATGTGTCTCATCAACAAAGATGGAAACAAGGAAGCATAGGCTAGGTCAGGTGCATTACTCAATCTAAAGGAATAACAGGTATAAAAAAGAGACTCATTTTATTGCAGTAGGAAATCTGAGAGTCTATAACTTTTTATGGACTTTTATATCTTCCTTTTTTCACAGGTAACTTACAAAAATTGGTTTCAGATTAAAGTAATAAATAGATGTTTTTCTCAAAATTCCTGCCTTCACTCATTTGTAACAGAAAACAAAACACACACACAAAGATAGGAAATAAAGACAGAGAAAGGACTTTTTTTTAACTTTGTAATGATTTTTTTCTCTCTAAATCACAGAACTGTTCTGTAGAACTCTATCTTCCTCTCTCTGAACCAATTTCTCTGTTATTAATTTCTCAAGGAAACAGAAACAGAACTCTCTTCCCGGACCTCATTGTCACATGGGAAGGCACAAGTGTAAAGTAGAGACAAATAAATCTTTTCAGAAACCACAAGCATTCTGACCAATACTTTTTTTGTTGGGGTTGGGGTTTTTTTTTCACACTGTCTTCAGAGGTAGGAATGCAAACCCAAGCATTTCAACCAATCTCCTGATTTCTCCACCTGCAAGACACACACGCAAAGAACACAGTTCTGTTCTTGCTATAAACCAGATACTTACTGAATATATGCCTTATATTATATGTCTATTACAACACTAGCTAGGTGTCTTAGCCAAGATTGGGGCTTCAGCATCATCTATTCTGTATTCATACAGCAAAAAAAGAGCCACTATCAATAAAAATGTACTTTCCTTCCAGAATAAAATGTCTCTGCAAAAGCTACTGCAGTACTATCTGTAAGGATGTTAACAACATCAATTTCCAGAAGTCCCTTAACATATGAGTAAATGCAGATCTCCATTTTGGTGTCATTTCTTCCCCACTTTCTTTGTCCTGTCCCCCACGCAATGTCTCAGAAATTTACTCTGTACCTTCCAGAAGTAGACTGCATTACTGCAGGCAAAATTAACCTCCTGAAATATGCAAAATGCATACCCTCTCACACAACTATATACAGCACATGTATATATTGGTAACATTTTCCCCACTGTTTCATTTGCTTCATTAAAAAATTGGTCATTAAGGCCTGCACTATTTTCACAGAAGCAGAGAAAGATATTTTTCTATAAATATGTTGAATTACACAACTAGCTTTAATCACAATTAAGTATAATTGTCATAATTCCGTGTAGCAACGTACAGATGAAGACTGAAGGATTCTGGCTTCCTGATCCACAAATTGTTGTACGGCACCCTCCAGTCACTCTTTTATTGCACTACAAGGATGCCATCTTGTTGCAGGAGAGGAGGAGGTATCAAATGATGACTTTGTATTAAGCGGTCCAGCGCTGCCTCTATGAAGATTAAGTAGGTCATTTATAAGAGCCCTAGCACACACTGTATTTTGCAGTAGGAGTTTCAGGTTTAACAGTCAAGCAGCCATCCAGACAGCAGCTCTGATCGCACTGTATGTGAGACAATATTTTTCTCAGAGACTCCCCTTCCAAATAAGCACAAAGTGTCTTTAACACTCATAGAGAGAAAGTGGTGCTTTCAGAATGTTTTCTCATATGGTAAAGGTTCTGTAAGCATTGTTTACACATCATCACAAGAAGGCTATGTGATCTTCTGGGCGTTGGTACAGGCTTTTTACACTTTTCTACACGTTGTCGCTTCTCTTCTAAAAAGTGCTTATTTAAAAATACATTCCAAAGAGTTAAAGCAGTTCAAGCTATTCTAAACTTGCCACATTTTTCTAGGGGAAGTTTCAGGGGGTTTGTCAATTTTAATTAGAAATGGCACAATGATTGTGCACAATGTAGCAGATTATCAGGGCTACTTGTTAAATTATAAAAGGCTGGCTAAGCCTCACAGTGAAGCTAGTGTCCAAATTAGCAAATTTGATAGTTTATAGTTTGTGCTCAGAAAAATAATTGCTTTTTCCTCCTTTCTTTTGCAGATTGTGTTCTTTATCTGAGAAAAATACCAGGCCTACAGATCTCTAGCTAATTTCTGTGAATTAAACTTGGGTTCACAACAATATAACAAAGTAAAATGCCATGCCCTTTCATATACCTTATCTATTTTTAACATTTCTTATTTTTATGTCTAATTCATAATATACCCTTTGCTGGAGTATAGTATATTTTCACCTCAGAAGGTCATTTATTGTGAATTCTGAGAACAAATGTTGAACTAAAGAAAAAATAGGTATCTGCAAGAAGTGATATGCATGGATGGAAAGAAAGGGAGGAATAGTCCACCATATACCTTTTCCATTAGGACTGTCTGACATGAAAGACAGCTCCCCCTGCTCCAGCGCTGAAGCAGAAGCCATGTCACCCTGTACCAATGTGGCCTGCAGAAAACTAATCTGGTACTGGACACACATGAAGCAGAAGCATCCTCATCCTCCATCATCCTCAGATGATTTGCAGTGTTGTCTGACTTTGTCTTGTGGGACTACTCTGATTTCGTGCCCAAAGTAGTATGTTGATTTTCTTGCCTGTAGACTTAACTCTGGAGGCAACATGAAATCTTTACAAATGCTAAAGAAAAGAAAGATGAGGACCAAACTTTCCAATTGTACAAGTCTTGAACAATAATTCATGAAGCATCAGCTATCTATTAACACTTCTGGTGGTCACTGGGAAGCTATAGAACCTTTCCTCCTTTAATGTCCAAGTATTAGCCTATATTCAAGAACAGTTAAGAATAGATTGCATAGGAAGAAAAATATATTTGCAAAAAAGCAAAATAGATTTCAGGGAAATCTATCACCAGTGAATGATCTGAAGCTTGACCAGAAGTAGTTCTTAAGGTGTTGTAAGCAATTATATCTATCTTGTGCCTTGGACTCACTGATTTATTTTTTGTTATTTCTAAATCAAAGGTCCTCCTATTTGCATAATTGCATGTAACCTCAAGCTCAATAGACAGCACACTATTAAAAAACAAACAAGCAAACAAAAACCCAACAACAAACAGAAAAGAAAAAATTTCAGGTAGGTCCTATACTCTCAAGCAGAGACAAGTGAGCCAACGAGTGTCTGATTCTGCAAAAAAAATTGCCAGAAGACTCCTGCATAGAAATAGCCACCTGAAAAAATTCTAAGGAATAAAACAGGAAATACAATTCCTCTGTATCAAGTCCAGCCTCTCTATCTGATTTGCATTGACACCTGTGGGGCACAATAAAGACAGCTTGAGAATATACCAAGCCTGATGCACTGTAGGATATATCTTCACTCTTTCCAGTCATGTAGTCATCTCCTATCTGTCACATGGTCAACGACCAGGTGGTTTGCTGAGGTCAAATGTTTCACAGGACACGTTAGGAGGGAGAGACAAGGGATGGTAAAGAGGTTATTTCTTCTTCTTTCCCTCTCTTTCCTCCCTCTCTTTCCTCCTCCCCTCCCTCCCTCCTTCTTCCCTCCTGCTCCCTCTCTTTCTTGTATGCTGTGGTGACTGTCAAAACAGCATATCTGCACTAATATATTCCATCTAGAAATAAACTCTTATAAAGTACCTTATTAAAGAGTAAACCTGTATAATGATTAATTTCATTAGGCAACATTCTTCCCTGAAGGCTCTTGTTTGTAATGAAATCTTCAGACAATCTCTATCTAGGGAAGCAATACGTCTGCTAAGAGCATTGCAAAATAACTATCAGATGACAAAATATGACATACCAATCTTTTTAGATGATTGAGTAATAATATGCTAAGAAATTCACCCCCCTTCCTTTTTTCGTACGTTCAAGCTGTTTACACTGCATGGTGCAAAATGACCATTTACTTAACTAAAACTTTACAGTGTCAAACCACTCTCACTACAGCACACTGGCAACACACAGAACAAACACACTGCGCCAGCGAATCCTTAATTTTAAAAGACTGACACACATTGTGTATTCCAGAAATGAGTATGTTCAGTAGTCATATTCATTTGCAGTGTCTCTGTACACCACATTAATTTAATGAAATCCTGACTGTTTTGTTTATAAATTTTATCAAACATAAAAAATGTGGAAACTGCCCAACACACACACAAAAAAAAACTTTTCTTAAAAACTTCATTTAGAGACCTGAATAAAGGCCTTTGTGGAATCTGTAATAAGGAGCTTGTTCATACATATTTATTGCCTGAAAACAACTTGATGCCAAGAGTCAAGAAAGACTTGTTTCAAATTAGAGTAACCTTCATTTTGGAGCAAGGGCTTAAGCTTACAGTGGACAATGTGGATTTTTCTTTTCTCTGCACAGACAGCTATCTTATACTGACAATGAGCTGTACTGAAGAGACCTTGCTCTGGAGGAATAAAGAATGTCTGCATTGTGTTCACATTCTTATGCTGAATATTTACATCTGCCTACAAGAGTTTAGACTCCAGTAAATAGGGATTATGCAGTGGATCTGCCCTTTACAAAGGTTTGGTTACTGTGTGAAAAAGTTAGCTTCCTCTGTTGCCTCCTTTATTGTGGATTTTCTTTTCACTTCTCAAGAATTCAGAGATAAAACTTGTTTTGAACCCTTTTTATATAAAGTTGCCTCATGTTCACAATTCATCTGGTATCTCAACCTCTGTGATTTGCTAGTTTGCTCTAATTTATTTAAATGTAAGCGTCTTTCAGCATAGTTTTGCTCTGTTCTATATTAAAATGATTGCAGAGATATTAAATTTTCAGAATAGTGTATTAGCTCAGACTACAGATTGGGCATTCTAGGAGAAAAATTCTGATTATTCAGCAACACAACTCGTACTATGAGTGCTCTGCACAGGTCTGATGATGTCATTCCAATTGCTCTACTGTTGTGACTATCTGAGCAAGAAGTTAAGGAGAAGTTAGAAGGTAAAGCAGGAGGAAATCTATCATGGTATGATTTTTCCAATCTCTTCTTTGGTTTGGGTTTGGTTTTTTTTGGGGGGGGGGTATTTTTTGGTGGAGTTTGTTTTCTTTTTTTTTTAATAAATTGCTCTCTACTTCAGGAAAGTACTGGTTTTCTTTGATTTTTGCATGCTTTTGAGAAAACAAGATTCTCTTTTCTCAGTCGATAGTTATTTTATTTTTGGCACTTGTACTTGCGAGTGCACTGTCTATTATATGCAACATAATTTATTCAGTAATTAAAATGCAGTGATTGTCACTACGAGTTCAATATTTGCTCACAGTTGTTGCATGTTGATATCAGAGACAATCTGAAATTACATTTTCCTTACCATGGGAAGGTATGGCCTGATTCATATCCCATGCAGAGCAATGCATTAACCACCACTGACACTCTCATTAACTCATGGATCTCTGCTTTAGAGCTGTATTTGGTATGCTGTGTAGGATCATCTTTCATGCATACTTGCACCATTCTGTGTAGGTACATTCATCTTTTACCTTTCATTTCCCCTTTTTCATCATCTCCAAATAATAGGGCTAAATGAAAACCATTCAATGAAGAATACAGTTATCATTCCTTAGCACTGTCTCAAGCACCTGAGATTTCCAGATGATTTCTGTAATGTTTGGATGCACACAGAGTGGCTTGTTTCTAGGTTCAGACAAGAGGTCATGTCTGCTCCTGCCATTGTGGTAGATATGTTGTTTACGTGCTATGGTAATTGATTTCCTCATTTTTAGCATATAGCAGAGTATTCCAATGAAATGGTTAGTACCACAACTAAAGCCTTCCCTAATCTGTTTCTGGCCCTATTTTCCACTTTGAAAATTCCCAAGTGTGCCTTCCTGCCCAGGGTTTCTGAGGTCTGCCAGTCCCTGGCAATGACCCGACTCTGGCCCAGACCATCCCTTTGGGGTGGGAGGCCCCTGGAATAGACTGAACTCATGGAACCTGCAGCAGCACCAGCTTCTTCAGCACAGTGAGGCTACAGGCTTGCTCAGGCTTCTGGTCTGCATAGCAGCAACATGGGGAAGGAAAGAAGGTGGCCTTTCAAGCAGGTCTTTTTCTTAACTTTCTAAGAAAACAGGCAGTTGTGGTGGGTTGACCCTGGCTGGATGCCAGGTGCCCACCAATGCCACTCTATCACTCACCTCCTCAACTGGACAGGGGAGAGAGAAATATAATGAAAGGCTCAGGGGTCAACATAAGGGCAAGGAGAAATCTCCCACCAATTGCCATCACAGGCAAAAGAGTCTCAACTCAGGGAAATTAATTTAATTTATTGCCTGTTATACCAGGGTAGGGCAATGAGAAATAAAGCCAAATCTTAAAACACCTTCCCCCCACCTTTCCCTTCTTCCCAGGCTCAAATTCACTCCCAATTTTCTCTTCCTCCACCGCGCAGGCAGTATAGGGGGATGGGGAATGGCATTTGCGGTCAGGTCATTACATGTTGTCTCTGCCACTCCTTCCTGCTCACACTCTTCCCCTGCTCAAGCATGGGGTCCCTGCCATGGGAGAGAGTCCTCCATGAACTCCTCCAACACGAGTCCTTCTCATGGGGTGCAGTTCTCCACAAACTGCTCCAGCGTGGGTCCCTCCCACAGGGTGCAGTCCTTCAGGCACAGACTCCTCCAGCGTGGGTCCCCCATGGGCTCACAAGCCCTGCCAGCAAACCTGCTCCAGCGTGGGCTCCTCTCTCCATGGGGCCACAGGTCCTGGCAGGAGCCTGCTCCAGCACGGGGTCACAGCCTCCTTCGGGCACATCCACCTGCTCTGGCATGGGGTCCTCCGCAGGCTGCAGGTGGATATCTGCTCCACCATTAACCTCCATGGGCGCAGGGGGACAGCCTGCCTCACCATGGTCTTCACCTCCATGGGCTGCAGGGGAATCTCTGTTTGGGCACCTGGAGCACCTCCTCCCCATCCTTCTTCACTGACCTTGGTGTCTGCAGAATTGTTTCTTTCACATATTCTCACTCCTCTCTCCAGCTGCTGTTCTACAGCAGGTTTCCATCCACCTCAGCCCCAGCTCCGCCCCGTGCTTCTTAAATCTGTTATCCCAGAGGCACTACCACTGTCACTGAGGGGCTCAGCTTTGGCCAGCGGCTGGTCCCTTTGGAGCTGGCTGGCACTGGCTCTATCAGACATGGGGGAAGCTTCTAGCAGCTCCTCACAGAAGCCACCCCTGTAGGCCCCTCTGCTACCAAAACTTTTCCATGCAAACCCAATACAGCAGTTAACTTTTGCTAAAACCATACTTTAAGCTGATGCTGGCAAATTGTACTTTATAAAAGGCAGCTGGTTGTGCTGTGCACTGATTTAGATACTTGGCATTTTCCAACAGCATCCTGAAAATAAAGTGTATTGCAATAGTCTGCATTAAGTATGGAAGGGGAAACCTAGGTGCTAGAACATGAATCCTGTCACATGCAGCCACACTGCACACCCTGAACCCACTGTGCTTGTGCTCTCCCTGCCCAGTCACCCTCCTGTCTGCTCCACTAAATTGAATTTCATCCTATTAAGCTCAAGAGTTGAGCAAAAGAGCTTTAAAGGAAGTTACTTAATATTAAGTCGAATGCCAAAGTATTCCATTAAAGGGAAAAAATTCAATAATGTTAAGATGTGCAATATTTTACATAATAAGGGCTGGAGAAATAACGAAAAAAATGTTCAATATCTTATTCTGAAAAATTGTAAAATCTATCAAATGAATTGTTTGGTAAATATATTCATAGATTTTCCAGCCAAGCTCACAGTACAAAAAATAATGTATACAAGGTATTTTTAAATACTATATAAAAAAATGTAAGAATATATATTACATTTATAATTTGATGAAGAGTATAATTAGACATCAACAGATTCTATTGTTTTGCATACACATTGAGAGTTATAGTGTATGAAT
This sequence comes from Sula dactylatra, assembly GCA_013389905.1. NCBI lineage: Eukaryota > Metazoa > Chordata > Aves > Suliformes > Sulidae > Sula > Sula dactylatra. The sequence goes on from WEKW01004729.1 coordinate 13,938, forward strand.
GGGTTGTCACTAATTAGATTTCCATGGTTAATGTAGAGTTTCTCTCTTTCTCTAGATACTACTGAGCGAGCTTTAGCAAGTGTTTGTTTTTCAAGATATTTAAAAAGGTGACTATTTATTTAATTTTCTTTGAACTAGATGAATTCTGACATATTTAAAAAATCCTTTAGTAAACATTTTTTAGAGATGATAAATTTACCCCATCAAAATGATTAATTTTTATTCTGCTGCTACAATTTTTGAAAATGAAAACTTGCTCATATGAAAGTTCATAAAATTACAAGATATATGATTAAAATATGGTCAGGATTGGTTGTATTCTCTGTATTTGATTTTAATGTGCGATGTCCGTTCTTCCCCATGTTGAATGCTGTTTATTTTATAAGCTTCACACCTAGCAAGTACATTCACCATACAAATATATCAGAAACTCAATAGCCAAATACCCCACTACAGCATCCTCTCTAGTTTCCATCAGGCTATACAAGGAGAAAATTAGACTTATCATGCATAGTATAATTAATGTTGGATTCAGTGAGATCAAGGGCAGAAATCGCTGAACATGATCCAAAGAAATCTGTGGCATTTCTTCTCATCAACAATTTTCCTGGATCCTTATGTATTTTAGAGCATCACTTGCTTGCAATTTGGAAATAATTCTGACTCTTTGAGTGATGAATAAGAATGATGTACAATCAGACAGTATCAAGTGGACAGATTTATTTCAGTATGCTTGGATGCAGTATTCAATGGACTAAGGCCTTTTTGTGCATTACAAATGACTGGACAGCCTCCTTGTGATCATTGTTGAAACAGAAAGAAAAATTTGTTGCTAAATGATAGTTTTCCTAAATACCTCCCCATATCGTGGAGTAGTTGAGGTTGGAATCCTAGTGAGTTGGTTAGCTGGTTGGCTGGTATTGTACTCTGTAGCACTGGATCTTTGTAATGCCAAGGTTACGAATAAAAATGCCTGAGCAGTAGGTTGTTTTCTATGTCAAAAAAATCAATTACAAAATCACTGATTTTTTTCAATAATACCTTCAACTTTTAGCATAGAGATATATTTTTCCCCTAGGAGCTGAAAACTCAGTACATTAAAAAAAAATTCATGTTATATGTTGGCCAAAAGTGCATCAAGGAGAAAAATTTTTGCTAATGAACTAAACCTACTGAGAGTAGTGGCATGAGACTTTTGAACGCCAATGGGGCATTATTATTGGCAGATGTGAATAAAAATATTTCAGCTGAGTATTTCTGACATACAGGTGTTTTGGTTTTGTTGAATAGATGTAATTTTCTGTGGAGGGCAGTCACATCTTTCTAATTTTATTTTATTTTTGTCAAATCTATTAAATATGTTTTGCTAAAATATTTTTTAAGAAGTATCTGTGGATATGCATTTCTTTCTTCTACCCCGTACCCTACCTCAAAACCAAGACTTATTTCATTACCATTGGATTTGTTTTGCTTCCTTGTTCTCACAGACAGTGTGCTTGAGAGACAACATCTTTTCAAACACTGTATGCACTTTGATAGTAACAAAAATAGTAAGAAAATAGAATAAAAACAAAAATGTAATTGCTTTTGCTGCATGACTGATTGTTTCCACAATATAATTAAGCAAAAGGGAAAAATTATTGCATCTTTGGTAGTTAATTCAGGGTATAGCACACCACTAATCCTCAGAGTACTTAATTTTCTGCCAAAACTAAACAAAGTATATTAAAAATATATCTGATCACCAGCAGAGTAAAAGACAATTCAAACAAAGGAGATAAATAAGCTACACCTCATAAATCAGTGTCAGACCACAAACAGATTGTTTTAACTAAAGCCACCCCTGCCTTGAATTGAAGTGCTTTACTTAAAGAAAAAATTTTTGCTGTCAACGGAGGATTTTTTTTCTGGTAACAAAACCACCATTAAGTCATGCTGCAACGTATTATTTATTTATTTTTGTAGAATAATAACTTCAATGGATCCAAATGTTTAATCTTGCTGCAGGCAAAAAGAATGGCGTTGGTTTAACAAAACAGGTACACTCATCTGTATGAATAAATGTATCTGTATATTTTCATATGTTTTATATATATATATACACAGGTATGTGTGTACACATACAAACATATATATACACATATAAACTCATTTGGCTCATGCCAATCTACTGTTACTCCTTAGGTGGCAACAGTTTTATTCACCTATGAGTGGAACATTGCCCAGTTATGCTCCACAGTAATTTCAC
>WEKW01004729.1:16193-33667 GCA_013389905.1 Sula dactylatra
TTTCTTTATGAGTGATTTCCAGTTTATTATGAAGCCACAAAATGATCAAATAAAAGTACTGCTGAATCTTAAATACAGAGGTGATTGTTTATTTATGCTGCACAGTTAGAGAAAACAGCATCAGAGGATGGTGATATTTTAATGGATTAACAACTGACATTTTAACTTCACTTAATTTCCTTGTCTTTATTTTAAATTAGGTGGTCTGTTTAAGTACCACATGACTAAGATTTGTGTTGTTTATAAAGGAGGTAATTTTCTTTTTTGTGTTTTTAAATTTTAATTTTTTATAAATCTATGTACAGCATGATACCTTTAACAAATCTGCTTAATAGTAGTAGTATTAGTAGAAGAAGAAATAATAATAACAGTAACAACAGTAATTTTAAAACCTTGCAAAAGCACTTTTCTACCAAAGTATTAGGACTCTCTTGAAAATTAATTAATTCTCACAGAAACACACACAAAAAAAAAAAACCCTAACTCAAAACCAAACCAACAAAACCAAAAAAAACCAAACCCTGAATCAAAAACACAGACATGAATGAACTCAGCAACTCTCTTTTTCAGGCACCTGCCCTAACCAAACTGCACTTCTCTTTTCCAGTGTGCTGTCATATACTGGAGAAATTCAGTAATGATTAGCATTAGGATGAGAAACTGAGCTCTGTTTCCTCCAGGTGGCAGAGGTGAAATCAAAATGGCATTTCAGTATGCTCAGAACAATAAAACTTTTGTGAGTATTCTGTTGGTGGTTTTTTTTTTTTTATATCTTATCCTCTTATTTGGTTAAACAAAAGACAATTTTAAAGCCACTGGCAATTACAACTGAGGAAAATATTGTGCGCTTCTGCAGGTAAAGCCCTAGCACTGCAATTTTGAGGGCAGTGAAAAAGTCTCAGGCACTGAGTGAAGCAAAAATCTAATTATTGCTTGGTTTCAACCTTAATTTATTATTTATTTATTTATGGCTAATGCAGGCTTTTGAAATAAAGTGCTTTGCATGTTAATTTATTTAGCTAATTGAAAGTTATTTCTAGCAGTCAGGCAGCAGATGTTTGAGCAATTGATAAAGTCATTAAAACTGCCTCACCTGTTCTGTCCTGTGTTTCCTCTGGTAAAGGAGAAAATACTAATTCAGTCTCAATTACAAACATTTAATTTTTCTCGAGAAAGTATGATCTGCTACCCAAATCATTAAAAAAAAAAAAATGAAAAAAAAAGTGCCTGTCTTCTATGTTCTCTGACAGTTTATGCAAGCACATCCCCAGTAACTGTGTCATGCCCCTAGTCTCTTCTTAATAAGAAAATTAGTCATAGTTCACTTTATTCTTGAGCTATAATAATGACTAGTAATAGGTCAAATCTTTTGTTCAATTCTCTACACTGGTTCAGTTGGAGAGAAAATCTGAACATATACCTTCTGTCTGCTCTGTGAGGATCCTCCTTACCACAGCAAGAGAAGATGGTATGTTGCAGGTTCTTAATCACTTCTCTTGAACACATCGTATAAAAAATATAAATTAAGATAGAACAGGAATAGAAAATGTATCTAGCTGCCTTCTTTTCTTTCATTTCTGTTTTTTTTTTTAAATTTGTGCTTGTTATCCAAAGAAAAAAATGTCTAAACTCTGACTGTACCTAAAAAATCCCCAAACAAGTAGTTCTATATAAAAGTTGATCTCAATGACAAAAGAATTTTGATGCACTTGCCAAATAAAAGAACTCCATGAACAGAATTTTGACCTTTTTAAAACCAATTATATTGATAAAAGACTTAATTGATACTTAATACATTTTATGTTGAGAATTTGTGCAAAGCCATCAGTGATTTCTCTCAAAATTTCCAATACAAAATTTCAGGAAATCACATTCTCTGTGACACTTAAAGATATATCCCTGTGGTCCAATATGCTGATGAATCACACAAAAGAAAAAAGTAGCTAGACATAACAAATGGTGGTAGGCGGTAGTAGCAAAAGAGGTGGATTAGGTATTAAACAATTAAGCCCAAGACAGGCTAATTCATAATTATATGTGGATGTCTGAATATAGGAATGAACTGCAACACTCAGACTTCTACACATAGGGTCAAACTGAGAAAAACAAAACTATGTAATTGAGCAAGCAGTTAAAGATAGGTATAGATAAGGAATAGACAGGATAGGAATAGATGGGATGGATAAAGGTTAAAAAAACCCTTAAACTTGCTTTTCTGTTTGTATTTTTGTTTTTATTTTAAATAATCTAAGTGTACTAACATCTGTAGTGAAAACCCGAATAGCTGGAATTCCACACTGAAGGCATATAGAAACATTAGAAAGCTGAAAGAAGCCTCACAGTTTTCAAAATTAGGATAATTTTAAATATTTCAGCACCTACACAGGTCTCATCTCTAAGGCACTTACATGATAAATTATCATGAGACAATGATAAAAACAGGCTAATATATACTGGCAGAACGTATCAGCAATTTGTACATGGGGCCCATGATTTTCTACAGGATGGAGACAGGATAGAAATGGATTATAGAGACATTTGTAGCAACATACCACACTGGTACTTCATAGCCCGAACATTCTCAATATGCGCACACACACACACACACACACACACACACACACACACACACACAGAGAGTGAGACCCAGCAGCCCCAGTGAGTTTCAGATCCAAATTTTATCTAAGTCGACCACCTTTTGATCAAGAGTTTTGGTGAGGATCACTCTCTAACACTATAAAAGAAGAGTGTGCTTTGAAACGTTTTTCTAGTAACCAGACATAGGGGAACTCAGTGATTTTTTTTTAAAACATGTGTTGGCCTTCATTTTGATTTTGGAATAAACACCACATTTTGCAGTCTAAAAATGAACACAAAGCTATTTGCATAACACCTGCACTGCTTGGAGGGTTGGAACACTATAGCAATTAGATCTGTGCTCTGTAATATTCACTTGCAATTCAGGCAACTACTATAGTTGAGCTAATTTAATGTTTAGTTGAAAGAGAAAATTTATTTTTATTTTCCTTTTATTATTAACACTGTATCATAAACTGTTTTATTTTTAAGCATGTAGTTATAAAAATATTTGCCATATATGTTTTTAAAGTGAAAGAAACTTTAAAGGATATTGATTTAATCTGTTTAATATGTGCCTGTTTGCATCTATAGTGTGTGTTCTAATTTGACTGATTTTACACAGCTGTCATTCCACAGCCTATAATCTATATGCATGTGATATAAATAAAACCTTTAATGAACAATATTCACACACAAAAGTTGCTAATATAATGCTAGCATAGCAGCACCTGCCAACACCTCTACAATTAGAAGTCTGTGTCAGCATTTCAATTATAAAGCATATAAAGGATTATAACTTGACAGTAAAAATTCATTGTGTTGCAACTTGACGTGTAAGGTCTCAGTTCAAAGCTTTTTTATTAATACAGATTTAAATTGGTTTAGATATTATGAAGTTATAAGAGATTATAGTGAAAAAAGAAGACACTGTGGATGTTTTTTCATCACTATTGCAGCTCAAATGCTTTGAAAGGGAAATAAAAAAATGTTACAGTTGTTTATGTGTAATTGGGATCAGTGTCTGATTTTTCTTCTATTAATGTAGCAGTAAGGTTTAAACTTTAAAACTCTCAATGTTAAGTTTGTTTCTTTCTATTGTTTTTAGGATGCATATTTATTATTAAATTTAACCATAATACATTGGTTGTTTAGTGTATTTATTTCTAAATGCACCAATTCACTGCTAAAACAGACAATGACAGTTCATGTGTGAACCTGTGGACTAAAGGTTTCTCCATAATGACTTATCACTTACTGATAGCATATCCATGAGTTACAAACTTCCCAAGTGTGTATTGACACAATTGTTCCAGCTGCAAAATCACCACCTACTGTGTCAATAATCTACTTATCAAAGTTGCCTATTGCTTTGCACTGACATAGTAACTGCTAACTACTGCTCAGATATAGCACTATCTATTGTGGAAAGCAAATAATTTTCAGATTGTACAGGGTTAGGATCCACTGAGGGAGATAAATGACAGGGATTTTATTCTATTCTTAGAGGGGTGGTTGTAAAAGGAAAAAATATCAATAACGACTAGATCAGTTCTGTGACCTTGTAGAGAATATTCCCCTCCACTATTTCTAGCCCTTTCATGCTGTTTTCAAAGCCCAAAAGGACTGCAAAGCATTATGAGGAACTCCTGGAGTTCAGTAGTTACATGGAATGATGTGCAAAGGTTCGCATCACCTTCTTTTGTTGCCTGATGGGAAAAAGCATTGGTACTTGATGCAGAAAGTAAAGAGAATCACCTCTGAGCAAGGCCAGAACATTCTGGGCAACCTGAGGTGCTGGAGGAAGGGTAGCTGCAAACTGCAGCAACAGGGGAAGCTTATCAGTACTAGCCAGATGCCAGATCATGGAGCCAGAGCTTCACACAGAGCTGCTCTTTATCCTGAGCATGCTACTGCATGAACATGTCCATGTCACATCTGCCTCATGGCAGAAGATGGGCCACTTGAACCCACATCTGCCTGCAAAAGACTGTGCAGTCAAAAAGGCAGTTCCTGAAATTGTTTTCCAAGACACATGTCAAATCTGTCCAGTTTACAACCAAGTTAGCACTCTTGTGAGCAAGGCAGCTCTTTCCTTGCTGAAAAACTTTGCTGGGTCTTTGCTCCCACAGATGGAAACTTTTGTGTCATGATTTCAGCAGCATATGTCAGAGCTCCAGTGTTGCAAGCAGATGCAGTAGGTTGCATTGTTGTGCCAGCAGCAGGTCCTGGGGGTTCAATAGATCTTCAAACACATTATGGTGTCTTGTACACGTCTCTTTAAATTTAAAACAAGATCTACAAACTTAGTTTGTTATTGTGCAATGTCATAAGTGGTTTGTAAACAGTTTGGAAATTAACTTTAATAAAGCTATTACAGGCAAGAGAAACCTATTTGCTTGAGGAACAAAGCTTGTCAAAAAAAGGCAAGGAGAATGTAAATGAAGAAGATGGGTCTGCTTTGTAATCCTTCACCTCCGTGTACTGCTATCACCTCTGAACTGCTTTTGGCTGAAAATGATGCCAGCCATACTGTGCATGAATCACATATCTTTGGCAGCAGGCTGGCCAACTTGGTGAGGCAGGTTTTAAACTGAAGGACTCGAGGTAGGGGGTTGGGGGTCCGAAGTGGCAATGGTAATGCATTACATCCAATGGGAGAGTAAGCCAGGCCAACCAGAGTAGTGGCAAAGGTGCCTTAGCTGCCTCACAATATGACAATCAGAAGACCAACCACCTCAACGGTGTGCATGGCTATAGTGGATCCTCGCGCACCCCTCCAGGGAAACCTGCATGCTCAGTTACCTCTCTGAAATGCCTGAACACCAACAGACGCAGCATGGGGAATAAACAGGAGGAACTAGAGAGCTGAGTGTAGTAGCAGGGCCATGATCTCCTTGCAATTACAGAGACATGGTGAGATAGCTTACATGACCGGAATGCTGTCAAGGATGGCCACATACTTTTTAGGAAAGACAGGCCAGCAAGGCAAGGTGGGGGAGTTGTTCTTTATGTGAGGGAGCAACCGGAATGTATCGAGCTCTGCGTTGAGGAAGAACGAGTCAAGAGCTTATGAGTAAAAATTAAGGGGCAGGCAAATATGGGTGACACTGTTGTGGGCATTTGCTACAGGCCACCTGATCAGGAAGAGGAAGTCAACAACGTCTTCTACAGACAGCTGGAAGTAGCCTCACAATTGCAGGCCCTGGTTCTCATGTGGGACTTCAACCTCCCTGATATTTGCTGGAAAAGCAACACAGCGAGGTGCATACAACCCAGGGGGTTCCTGCAGAGCATCGAGGATAAGTTTTTGATACAGGTGGTGGAGGAGCCAACAAGGTGAGACGTGCTGTTGGACCTTTTACTAACAAACAAAGAAGGTCTGGTTGAGGATGTGAGCATTGGGGGTAGCCTTGGCTGCAGTGACCATGAGATGGTGGAGTTCAGGATCCTGCATGGTAGAAGCAGGGCAACAAGTCAGGTTACAACCCTGGACTTCAGGAGAGCTAGCTTCGGCCTCTTCAAAGACCTGCTTGGAGGAATCCCATGGGTTAGGGCTCTGGAAGATAGGGGGGTCCAAGAGAGCTGGTCAATATTCAAGAACCACTTCCTCCAAACTCAAGATCAGTGCATCCTTATGAGGAAGAAGTCAAGCAGAGGAACCAGGAGACCCACATGGATGAGAAACGAGCTTCTAGAAAAACTCAAATGGAAGAAGGAGGTCTATGGTATCTGGAAAAAGGGGCTGGCCACTTGGGAGGAATATAGGAATGTTGTCAGGGCATGCAGAGGTGCAACAAGGAAGGCCAAGGCCCACTTAGAACTAAATCTGGCAAGGGATGTCAAGGATAACAAGAAGGGCTTCTTCAAATACATCAGTAGTAAAAGAAAGACTGGGGAAACTATGGGCTCGCTGCTGAATGAGGTGGGTGCCCTGGTGACATAGGATGCAGAGAAAGCAGAGTTACTGAATGCCTTCTTTGCTTTGGTCTTTACTGCTAAGGCTGGCCCTCAGGTATCACAACCCCCAGAGGTGAGAGGGAAAATCTGGAGAAAGGAAGACTTGGTTGAGGAGGATTGGGTTAGAGATCATTTAGGCAAACTGGATTCTCACAAATCCATGGGCCCCAATGGGATGCACCCACGAGTGCTGAGGGAGCTGGCAGATGCTGTTGCTAAGCAACTCTCCATCATCTTTGAAAGGTCATGGAGGACAGGAGAGGTGCCCAGGGACTGGAGGGTAGCCAATGCCACTCCAGTCTTCAAAAAGGGCAAGAAGGAGGACCCGAGGAACTATAAGCCAGTCAGCCTCACCTCCATCGGCAGAAAGGTGATGGAACAGTTCTTTCTGGAGGTCATCTCCAGGCATGTAGAGGAAAAGAAGGTTATCAGAAGTAGTCTGCATGGATTCACCAAGGGAAGATCATGCTTGACCAACCTAACAGCCTTCCAGGATGGCATGGCTGGCTGGGTAGATGGAGGGAGAGCAGTGGATGTTGTTTACCTCGACTTCAGCAAGGCTTTGACACTGTCTCCCGTAACATCGTCATATGTAAGCTTTGGAAGTGTGGGTTAGATGAGTGGACAGTGAGGTGGATTGAGAACTGGCTGAATAACAGAGCTCAGAGGGTCGTGATCAACGGGGCAGAGTCTGGTTGGAGGCCTGTAACTCGCGGTGTTCCCCAGGGGTCTGTGCTGAGTCCAGTTCTGTTCAACATATTCATCAATGACCTGGTTGAAGGGACAGAGTGTCCCCTCACCAAGGCTGTGCTGCCATCCAGGGAGACCTGGACAGGCTGTAGAGCTGGGCCGAGGGGAACCTGATGAAATTTAACAAAAGCAAGTGTAAGGTCCTGCACCTGGGGAGGAACAACCCCATGCACCAGTACAGGTTGGGGGTTGACCTGCTGGAAAGCAGCTCTGCTGAGAAGGACCTGGGAGTGCTGGAGGACAGCAAGGTGACCATGAGCCAGCAATATGCTCTTGTGGCCAAGAAAGCCAACAGTATCCTGGGGTGCATTAAAAGGAGCGTGACCAGCAGGTCGAGGGAGGTTATCCTCCCCCTCTACTCTGCCCTAATGAGGCCACATCTGGAGTCCTGCATCCAGTTCTGGCCTACCCAGTTCAAGAAAGGCAAGGAACAACTAGAGAGAGTCCAGCAGAGAGCTGTGAAGATGATTGGGGGACATGAGCATCTCTCTTATGAGGAAAGGCTGAGAGACCTGGGTTTGTTCAGCCTGGAGAAGAGAAGACTGAGGGGGAATCTTGTCAATGCTTATAAATATCTGAAGAGTGGGTCTCAAGAGGATGGGGCCAGACTCTCTTCAGTGGTGTCCAATGACAAGACAAGGGGCAATGGGCACAAATTAGAACACAAGAAGTTCCACCCAAATATGAGGAAAAACTTTTTTACTGTGAGGGTGACAGAGCACTGGACCAGGCTGCCCAGAGAGGTTGTGGAGTCTCCTTCCCTGAAGACATTCAAAACCCACCTGGACGCAGACCTGTGCCCCATGCTGTAGGTGTACCTGCTCAAGTAGAGGGATTGAACAAGATGATCTCCAGAGGTCCCTTCCAACCCCTACCATTCTGTGATTCTGTGATATCCTCCTATATCACTCTTCAGGGCTCATTATTTTACAGGAGACTTTTAACTGGTAGCTGTTTTCTCTGTTATTTCTCACAGTGTCTTAAAATGTCAGAAGTCTAGACATTCTAAGTGCCCCTCACTGTAATTCAGTGAAGTCACCATGTTTTCCACCGTCTTTAAAAGGTCGTAAGTACACACCGTAGCTCATGAGAGTAGGCTGTGATTTATGTGATTTATACACAATTCAGCCAATATCACACCTCACTATTTCTTCTGCTGCTCTGTTGTCTCATTTAGAAGTCTTTGTTACAACAACAACAACAACAAAAGGCCTGGTCCTCCATATTATATTAAAGATGCAATATTTTACTTCAGTTTTTCTAGAATGCTATAGTTTTTACTTTCTTAATTAATCTTCTTGACCCAATGTAATGGCATGCTAATGGTCAGAAGACATGCTTGAAAGAAATTTGTACTAGCTGTGCAAAGATATCCTAATCTGGACTCATTCTTATGCATATAAAGAAAGAACAAAACATACTATTACTCGTTAAGATTAATTTAAATCATGTAACTCATGTTTTGTATCTGTCATTGAAACTTGAGCATTTTTCTACCTTTTCTGCAGATTATGACATTCAAGCCTATATAATATTAGAAAACAACTTTGTAGCACCCTCTAGTGACACATTACTCAATCAGAATGTTCTAGAAAATAAAGCAACCGGAGGGACAACGTTGATCTGAAGAAAAACACTTTTGACATTACCATGATGGCAGAAGATATTCACTTTCAGTCTTCCAATCTCATAAGGTAAATTACGAAGACCTGATTTCTGCAAGGCTCTTATAAACAAAAATGCATTTCCTTGACCTTAAACTATTCCAGTAGAGGAAATGGAATTATGTTGTAATTGAAGCCATTCTGTTAATATAAAATCAAAGATTTTTTTACATCTGTTAAGACCCTAAATTGACACCTGTGGAATTCCTAAACCCCCTTTATTCTTTATGACTTAGACCTATCATTGTTCAGTGCTTCCTGTGTCAGTGTGTTCCTGCAGCATGAAGGTGTGACAGCAGATACATGACAGCTGAAAGATTTGCTTCACTGTATGCAAGTATTTGAGCATGACTTTTGGAGTTTAGTATAATTTGGCTCCTAAGCATTTAAACTCTCCTTAACATCAACTCGTATCTTAAGGTTATGAATAATTTTTCTCTCCTTATAACCACCATAGACCACCTGATAATTCAAAAACATGGATGTGTGCATAAAAATTAGGTTTTATTACTGATTTATGTCCAAAATCATGATAATCTATCTTAGGAAATGGTAACACTGCTTATGTAAGGGCAAAGTTGTCTAGCAAGGTATTGGTGGGTTTTGGTGGTTTTGTTATTGCATTAATGTCTATGTTGCTATAAATGGAAATTATGTACATGATAAACTCATCTGTTTAACAGGATAGCTTTGGATTTACCATACTGTGTAAATCAAAGTTTGGGTTATGGAGTTTTGCATTTTTTTCTCTCCAATGAAACAGCATATACCTCTAATGAATTAATGAGGAATGTAACTTTTTTTTTTTTGTGATTCTTGGCCTTCAGAGTTAAGCTGCTTGTAAATGATGACATACAGCTACTCATTCTGTTAAGTGATGCTTTGTCATGTGAGATATGACACTTCTTTCTTTCCTAGATTTGCTTATAATACCCAAAGAGGTATAATTTAAGTATAATGACCTAGCTGAGATTTTAAGGAAACGTGACATTTTGAGTTGTTTTGCTGCATTTAAAAGTGTGCCACTTCAGCTTGTAGTGGAAAGCTGGTAATGCAGTTTTCTCAGAAAAAGAAATATTGCTACCTTCTTTCATCCTTTCAGCTATCTCTTCTAAAATAAAGGTTGCCATACTGTTATACACAGAGATAAAAATGGCAACATAGCATAACGACAACTTATTAAGTGTTGATTCATAGTGTGAAAGCTAGATCCTCCTGTCTTCATTCATCCACTGAAAAATGCTGAATATGTTCAACTGTCCCTTCCCTTTCCCTATCTGATCACAAAAGAATTTTCAGAAAGGTTTTCGTTGTAAAAATTCCTTGAACTCAACATTTCTTGCACCCATATATTGTTTACATAAGCAATTATCAGTTAGAAAATTGAATCAAAGACCTTCTTAAAGAAACATATCTTCCAGGTGTCATGGTTTATTCATTGTCTCGTGCACCCTCACATACAGGCAATTTAAAACAATCTGCAGTATTTACTGTTGCCAACTGGTTTTGAAGTGTCTAGAAATAAGTTATATGTATAGAAAATAAATATCCCTTCTTTCAATGTAAACACCTATGGTTTAAAACATCAGTGTTGTACAGCAAATTTGCACAAAAACAATAAAAAGAGCGTTTCATAGAACAGCTAATAACTGTCGTATATAGTATATGGTTATTAACTGCAACTTTCTTGGGGAAAGATTGCTAAAAATAAAAAAGCAGAAAATCATTATTATTTAGTGAGTTTATCAAGAGAGTAAAAAATAAGAGTATGTAATATATATGCACAACATGTAATAACAACAGAGCTATGTCTTCAGGAAAAAAGAAATACTGTTTTTTCCAACAGAATATATTTTCTCTTTGAGGGCCTAGAAATAAAGTAAAGGACCTGCTTAAATCCTTTTCACTTCAGGTTTTGTTGCAAATACTACACATTGACTGTGCTAGAGACTGATTTCTGTACCTGAAATCAGACTTAAAAGCATTTGTCATGTAAAATAAAGTGATTGCTACAAAAACAATGTTATGGCAATAGCAGTAAAAAGTGTATGAAAATCAACTATAAGTGTCTAATGCAAGTCTCTGTCCCTTTTATGGCCCAATACAAGAGTGGTGCCTCTCATACCATGATCATACGAGATCTCTAAACATCTCCGCTTGTTTTGTAGTGGGCTCAGATTAAAATTTCCTCTTGGTTTTCCTATTCGGCTGTTCTCTCTTGAGTAAGTTCACACAGTAAAGGAAGTGGCTAGACCTAACTCCAAAAGATGTTTGTTTGCTATCTAGAGTCAACCACTACAGAATCAGCCACATCTCATGTGTAGGAATGAAAGATTATGTGAATTTTTAATATACTGACAGGCATACTACCTTACTTATTCTGTAGAGTCGTTATAATAGCACAACCTGTTTCTGTCAAGGAAATTATTTCTCACTTCTGATAGTTCACCTCAAGAAGCTTCTTCGCATCCACTGCAGCTTATTGCTGGATGATGAAAAAAAGGAATCCTAGTCCATCTCTTTCCTTAATTTCCTCCACCATTAACAGTATAGTTTTTCTAGACATTTCAATAAACTCATTGAGGTGTCTGAATGTTGTTATTATTTAACTTACCTAAAGAACTTTTATACTCTTACAGGCACATATGGATCCAAATTTTGTTTGTTTTAAATGCCTTATCCACAGATGGTTAAGGGCTTGTCAATTCATTCCATCCCAGGAATTTCGCAAAGATCAGATCTCAAAGATCATGCTAAAGACCACATTTCCTTTGATCGCATTTAGGAATACTAGGGAAAGTGTGCCTTTGCATTAATTCAATGCTAATTCGTTATCATAGATTTGTTAAGTCTTTCATTACAGTAGGAATGTCATGTCAAGACTGTATATTCTACTGCTTTGAAAAGTATAAATTCAAATTTTATTTCCATGTCTTCAGAGGAGACTACTGAGATAGAAATATTTGCTTCACGTTAAAACTGTATGTGGGTCTTATCAGGCTAGAGATTGATTGTCCACTACTATGACTGCAGCATAGTAATTCTCCATATAGTTATCAGAGGTAGGACTTTATAAGTTATAAATGGGAAGAAGTAGTACAGTAGATTCATTTCATTTAATTTCATTTCCACTTTCGAGGAAATTACAGAAATCACCAAACTGGCAATGTCGGACAAATCCTTTCTTTCTGGCTAATAATTCAGTGGGTGTCTTGTTATTACTTAGTGTAACATCATTCCCAAGCACACATTGTTTTTAAATTTTTGGAGTTTGGCTCTCGGAAGAAAGCTGGACACCATGGCTGATATTCTCTATTCAGTAAAGTATTACTTTTATACATTGATCTGAAATTCCTAGTACTCACATCCTGTTCCATGTTTTCAGGAAATGCAAAAATAGTTTTCTGTGTTGTGTTATAAGTCATATAGGTGTTACCATTTTCTTCATCATGAGACTGAATTTCTTCTACAAGACATGATCTGACCTCATATGATTGTAGTCACCTGTGATCCCCAATTATTTTTCGTCAATTGTCACTAAAGTCTTAAGTGTTTTGTTTTGTTTTCTTAATTATTATTTATTTTGTTTTGTTTTATCTCTGGTGTTCATGTTTCTAAAATTGCCTTTATTGTACTTGTGAGAGTCTTTCTTTTCATATCGTCTTCTTCCACATTCTTCACAAAACATTATCTCAAAGTCTCAAGTCTGCTCCAAACACCTGGGAATCCCTTTCCATATTTAGTATTGCTAAAAAATTTTATAGTGTGTCTGTACATTATTAGTTTAATTCAGTTATATATTGTAACATTTTTAAAAGGGTGTTACTAATTCCACTACCGGTTTTCTGCATAGCAGTTTTCTACTCTCTTTCTTTCTACCTTGTTTTTTTTTTCCCTGTTTTGCACAGTAGTCAGTCAAAAGAACTTTTTTTTATGTTCTTTTGGATTCTATTTATTTATTCCAGTTTTTAATAACATTTTTTTTCATCTTTTTTTTCCTTTTTGTGATCATAAGCCTAGATATAGCCAGTTTTGTGCCACTTCTTTTTTACTCTTGTATCATAGATTAGCTCAATGGTAGAAATTAAGTCAACAGTTGCAGATAATGTAACGTCACTTCTGATAAAGTGCTTTCCCATTTCAAGCTTTGTAGCATCCCCCTTCTCCTGTATAAAACCAGTGTGATTATTTTTAAAGATAACAGATTCACATTGTTTTATAAAAAGTAGAAGTACAATGATTGATTTCCTGCCTTTATTTTTGTAAAAAAATTTGTAAAAATACCATATCCAACCACTTGCTGAACGCTGTTGGCTATTCCACAACAAAACAAGAATGTATATACTTCTAAAGTATTATTAAAAATACAAAGTACCCTTGTTTGTATGAAGGTTTTACTGACTTCACAGAGGAGTTATTCTTGGCATAAACACTTAATTTACCCTTATATAACTAACTCTGGCATAAATTCAGACATAAAGAAAGCACTGTTTAATGCAGTCCCACTGAATATCATAATGACTTCTGCCATAACGATAAAGACAATGCCACTTATCACCTGCCTTGTAGTGAAAACATACCAAGTCCCCAGTATATCCTGCCTCATACTCTGCAGAATGCAGTTATGGTACATGTCTTAGAAAAAGCAAAACTGCGTGATGGGTATACATTTCTTTACCATTCCTGAGTTGTTTGTGGTTACGCTTCAAAAGACTAAAACCTGCAATAAACAAAACCAATGAAAAATATTATTGATCATCTTAGTGGCTGGATTTGATAATACTAAATATGACAACAAGTATCAAACTGTATTTTCATTGTGATATTTAGAGAGGAAAATTTTATATTACATGGAATACATTTATAATAACCTTCTGTCACACATCTTGAAACCTGAGCTGAAGCCATTAAAATTCAGCAAGAGCCTACCTAAAATTTCAGAGAAAGTTAAAACGAAGTATGGGAAAATGGATTTGGACTACCAAAAAATACTGAAAATGCTCCATGGCTGGCTTCTGTACATTCAGAAAACAGAAGGAACACAGGCCTTCATCACCAATATGGGTGACATACCAGCAGACAGGTATGGGTGACATTGTAGTCTGTCTGCTATAGACCGCCTGATCAGCCAGAACAAGTGGATGAGGCCTTCCATCAAGTTTGCTTATGTTACAAAACCGGAAGAATGGCTGGTACATGAAATGCTGCCCTTGAGAGGGACCTCAACAGGCTGGAGAAATGGGCTGACAGGAACCTCATGAAGTTCAACAATGGAAAGTGCAAAACCCTATGCCTGGAGAGGAACAACCCCACACACCAGTATATGCTGCCAGTCACCCAGCTGGAAAGCAGTTTTGCAGAAAAGGATCTGGGGGTCCTGGTGGACACCAAGTTGAACACAAGCCACCAATGACCAGTTGTGGCAACTAAGGCAAATGGTATCCTGGGTTGCATTAAGAGGATATTTCCAGTAGGTCAAAGAAGATGTTTCTTCCCCTCAACTTAGCACTGGTGAGGCCACACCCAGGGTGCTGCATCCAGTTCTGGGCTCTGCAGTACAAGAGAGACATGGATGTATTGGAGCAAAATGCCAGAAAGATGATGGAGGGACCGGAGCATCTCTCCTATAAGGAAAGACTGAGAGCGCTCTGGCTATTCAGCCTAGAGAACAGAAGGCTCAGGGGATCTCATCAATGTATATAGATGCCTGAAGGGAGGGTGCAAAAAGGACAGAGCCAGTCTCTTTTCAGTTGTTCCCAGTTACAGGACCAGAAGCAATGGGCATAAACTGAAACACACGAGGTTTCCTCTGAACATCAGGAAACACTTTTTCACTGTAAGGGTGACCGAGCACTGGCACAGGTTGCCCAGGGAGGCTGTGGGCTCTCCCACCTTGGAGATATTCAAAAGGCAGTTGGACATGGTTCAGGGCTCTGGGTGGCCCTGCTTGAACAGAGTGGTTGGACAAGATGACCACCAGAGGTCCCTTCCAAGCTCAACCGTTCTGTGGTTCTGTGATTATATGAGAACTGCAGAGAGGCATAAATCCTTCTGTAAATCTAACCTCCAGTTAAAACTTGTGTCAGTCAATTGTCAGTGTAAGCTACCAGAATTCAAACTACAGCTTCTCATTAATGACCCAAAAATACTGGGCAGATTGTGGTATTTGATGAAACTGCCATTTATATAGGACATAGTAAACTTCCTCAAGGTGATAAGACAAAAAGGTAGTATGTAAGAATATATACCTTTTCCCTTTAACTACTGATGTATAATAAAGCTTCAAAAATAACTTTTATAATTCTTTGATATGAAGTGAATGCTGATGATAGAGTATAAACTTTATATTTAAAGGTACTGAATGTTTAAACTACTTAAAATTATTTTTTATTTTATATGACATGAATGTAATATTTTCTTGATTTGTCAATGATAACAAGACTTTACTAACTGTTATGCTTTTTTTGTGTTATCCATGATCTCATTTATGGACCAGGAACCCAGCACACGAGGCACTTTAAAAACTTGCATCAAAAATCCAAAAGACTTTTAATTTAAGCCTTAAATTATTTTTCTTGTATTTGTTCTTTCTCAAAGTTCCAAATTATGCCAGTTTAGAAATATACATGGTCAGGATTTTCTCATTAGTTATTTTTATTGTCATTATATCTGGTAACCTAGAAACTGGATTAAATTCTGCAGAGATTTTTGCTTCACCTTTCTTAGATCGCTGTGTGTTTTGGCTGAGTTGTATTTTTATCTGCATCAAAGGGAGGGAAAAAGAATATTGTACCTACTGCTTCCATATAACTCATGCATAAGGAAAGGAAATACTTGAATAACAAGCATTCACAGCATCCTATTCTTCCACCAAATTGTTACTGATGCATCCCCAAAGACTCCTCAGTGTGGTCTGATTTAAAATGTTCTTTGAAGCAGCTACAAGCTTGTCTTCAGCTAATTATCAAGTAACAACACACTACTATACTTGACAAGTTGCACCATTTCTAAGTAAAGTAAGTCTCATTCTCCTGTTTTGTTTTGCTTTTTGATGGTAAAACTAATCCTGACCTTAGGGCATGTGAATAAATCTCACGTCTGACAGCTTGCTGAAGCAGCTTCTGGAAAGACAGCCAGCCATTTATCATCTTCATAGTTGATAATATCTCCTGTGAAATGATATCAATTAAAGACAGGTAAATAAAACAGTGTGGTGAGAAGGCCTTTTAGCATTTCAGCATAATTAAGGAATGGGAAGGAGAAAGAAAATACTAAGGGAAAGTCTGAACAACTTGTCTGTACTTACAGAAAGATGAATTAAGCTCTTGTAAAATTTAAACAAAATCTGTTTAGTACTGATGAGAAACAAATTAGCATGTCCATTGTTTTTAGTGGGGTTAATACATGAAACAAGGTTTTACTCATAAGAGTGAAGGTTGATAGCTACACGCAGTGAAGGGCTGTAAACAATGATGACTTGTGCCTTACTCTCTCTGCTGTATGAGCATATCCCTCACAGATCCTCCTTTTGAATAGATCCTACAGGATCTATCTTTTGGGCTTTGTGGGGGAATATACTTTTCACTTTTCTTCCTGGAATTGCTTCCTCTTCTGTTTGGAAAGAGCAGAAAAACCTGTTTCCCTTAAAGAATTAGATCGGTTCTCCAGCCACCTTTTCCATGAAGTTAGTCAGCAATTTGACTGACAAAAGGTTTATTCACAGACTTTGAGGTCTAGGATTGCAGGTACCAGATACTGAATTCTAGGGCACTAGAAATAGTTACACGTCAGTTCAAAGTAATATTCCAATCAAATACATGGAACTGCTTATAGCTACTTCAGCAATTTTATCTCTTTTGTAAAATACTGAGGTTGCTTTTGATGCAGCTCAAGCACTCATGCATATTACTCTTTACTTTCATCACAGTACATAATATAAAAAAGTGTAAGGTCTCAATTTGTCTTTCAAATCTTAATCTTTATGAGGAGGCTACTATACTTCTGCCTTATTTTATCATTGTCTAAATGAATATAAGATAACATAAAAACAGTATAGAAGTTTTAGGAGTTCCTAGCAAGCTTAAGATGCAGAGTTGGACCATATTGATCCAGGGCTTACAGAACATGGTGAAGAGAGGGTCCTGACTACTTGCAGCACAGGAGAATATTAGAAATTTTAAACAACATAGATCAAAATTCTTCCTTTCTAGGCTTGTGCTTCCATTGCTGCTGAAGAAACGTAACCAGAAAGTAGACAGGGAGTTGTTTTAGCTGTTTGCTTTAATCAAATGCACGTGTGAGATTACATTTCCTTAACTCTCACAGCTGGCATTAAAATGGATTTGGCTAGCTATTCAGAGATTTAAAAGTAGCCTTTCAAGTTCACCTTTATGAATCTATATTAGATTTGCCTAGTAGCCTGTTTAGTAATGCAACATACAGCATACCTGGCTCTAGACAGGACTAGACATCAAATCTAACCTCATAAATCTCCCACTTCATGACTACACTAAGCTGTCGAAA
>WEKW01004730.1:8348-68820 GCA_013389905.1 Sula dactylatra
GCACTTGGCCTTGTTGAACTTCATACAGTTGACCTTGGTCCATCAATCCAGCCTGTCCAGATCCCTCTGCAGAGCCTTCCTACCCTCGAGCAGATCGACAATCCCGCCCAATTTGGTGTCATCTGCAAACTTACTGAGGGTGCACTCGATCCCCTCATCCAGGTAAATGATAATGATGTTAAACAAGACTGGCCCCAACACTGAGCCCTGGGGAACACCACTTGTGACCGGTCACCAACTGGATTTAGCTCCATTCACAGCAACTCTCTGGGCTCAACCATCCAGCCAGTTTTTAACCCAGTGAAACGTACACCTGTCTAAGCCATGAGCTGCCAGCTTCTCTAGGAGGATGCTGTGGGAGACAGTGTCAAAGGCTTTACTAAAGTCCAGGGAGATAACATGCACAGCCTTTCCCTCACCCACCAGGCGGGTCACCTGGTCATAGACGGAGATCAGGTTGGTCAGGCAGGACCTGCCTTTCATGAAGCCATGCTGGCTGGGCCTGATCCCCTGGTGGTCCTGCACTTGCTTGGTGAGCTCACTCAAGATGTATCGCTCCATAGTCTTCCCCGGTACTGAGGTCAGGCTGACTGGTCTGTAGTTCCCCAGATCCTCCTTCTGGCCCTTCTTATAGATGGGCATCACATCAGCAAGCCTCCAGTCATCTGGGACCTCCCCTGTTAACCAGGACTGCTGATAAATGATGGAGAGTGGCTTGGCAAGCTCCTCTGCCAGCTCCCTCAGTACTCTTGGGGGGATCCCATCTGGCCCCATAGACTTGTGAGTGTCCAGGCAGCTCAGCAGGTCATAAACTGCTTCCTCCTAGGATGACTTTTTTCAGCAACAGCCTTATGGCATGGCACGGCATGGCAAGGCAAGGAGGAAAGGTCCCATCTGGTCTCCCAGACCTCATCCTGGGGTGACCTAGTAGGTTTTTCATGAGCTCAGAATCAGTCCCCTGCACAAATGCCATCAGGATCCTGTGAGCAGCTTCTGCCTTGCCTGCTATCACCAATACTCTCCTGCTTCAGCACTCTGAACCATGGCAGAAATAAGCCGTAACAACATTAATGAGAAACTAAACAGTTTTCCCTACAAACCGGAGGAGACAAACATTTGCTGTGTCCCTGACAGTGTCTGTTGATCTCCCATCTGCCTCATGCTCCCAGCACAACCTACCCCCAGCCTCACACAAACCACCCAGGGCCATCCTTACCCAACCCAAACTGCTCCGCTCGAGACAGGCAGGAACCAGGGTGCTCCTAGCCTGCCGTGGGGATGGGGAGAGGACTGAACTTGGTGGCTAGCACCCGAGTCAGGCTGAACAGAGGGGAATGAGCAAACTTCCCTCTTGTAGAAATTACAGAAGCTCAAAAAACCATGGCACACTTCTGTCCTAATTTCTGGCTTTTAAGCTAGTGTTCCCAAACCAACTGTTTTCTTCAGTTTTTATCAGCCGGAAAAAGAGCACTCATAACTGTCAGGACATTTATTAGTTTTCCCCTCTCCTTGCAATACTTAAAAGCAAAGCACAAATCAAAATCTATTTGCAATGTACAACAGTGAGATGGGGAAGAGGAAACATTTCCAGCCACCAAGAGCACACGCGTGTCCCCATGCACTGAATTCATTGCTTGGCACTGCATGGCTTGCAGGGCTGGTATTTTACTGGGAATAAGATGACTTTATTTCAGCAACAAAGCACAACAGATGGAGGATGTATACAGCAGGTTTTGTGACCACACTCTGTCGCACATCTGCACGCGTCACTACTTTCCGCAGAATAAAAAATACTTTAATAATGTTATTTCAGAGCCCTCCACACTTGAAATCAGGAGATGAAGTGCTAGTTTTGATGAAGTCAGAGGACTTCAGCAAGGCCAGGAATTTGCCTTGCAGGCTGCAGCAGTAGATACCAAAACGCAGCCATAAAATTCTCTTAAATAAAAACCTTCCTATCCTTAAGATCATATTTTTCCAGGTCTCCATATCTCAGTACTAGAACTGAATCTTTGCTCCCACTGAGCACATCAGTAGGATACAGCTCCTGATTTCAACATAGACACCTGCCACCTCAGCTGCTGCTGGGGTAATTCCCAGGGAAAGCTCTACCTCGACTTGGACAAGAGGAAAAACGTCAGCAGGCTGATGGGCAGAGGAAATTGCTCAATTTTTCCTGTGTTTTTTGAGTCTATGGAAATGAGCTAGCTCAGGTGGAGGGGTCGTGATGGGTATGCTGTCAGATAATTTATCAAGTGGCTCCATAATTGGCTCAGGAGCTGTTACATCCCCCTGACGTGTGACCATAAGTATACATACACGCACAGTAAACATGCACAGAAAATACGTATTATAGGCCATGGGGAATTTTTGCTTTCAGGTGCCCAACCACTTCCCTACCCACGTTGCTGATGACAAGCCCAGGACTGCAACCATATCAAGGGCAATGGGAGCAAAACCTTCTGCCTAGTTCGTGCTACACCCAGAGAAAATAACCCAAAGACATTGACTCAGGGGATTTCCAGAGAAGCCTTTGCAGAAGGGGATTTATCTACGAAATGCTGGGGAAGGACTGCTCCCCTCCCATCCCTTCGTCACCCCAGCAGAAGTCTCTCACCTGCTGCCCACTTATTCATCCTATTTGTTATGGACTGGAGATGCCCACCGAGGCCAGGCAGAGACCAGAAGTATCAGTGGGTTCATCTCTGCCCTCTACCCCCCATTGCCCCCACAGCCCCTAAATACCATCACCTGCGTCGACAAACGCTGGGCTAGAAAACCTGTATTTCTAGAGCCTATGAAGGGATGCTGGTGGAGATCCTACCATCATTGTTTGTGTCCATCTGTCTGAAGATCTTATCTGTTCGCTTCTCGGGAGTGGATTCATCTTCTGGCATTTTCATCACTGATGAAACCATTTTGTAGATTGCCTGAGTATTAAAAAAAAAAAAAAAAAAAGATAAGATATAGGAAAAACACAAACCAAATAATAAAGCATCAAGACTGAGAAGAAGAATTTAAGCCTGTAGCAATAAAAAAAAAAGGCAGCTGACCCTGGCAGGCAGCTGCGGGACTTTATACACCAAAACAAATAGGAATTTCTGACTGCAGCTTTTTTATTTTTCTTTCCTGTATTCACCCACACTTCAAAAGAAGCTCCCACACTGCTGGGTCAGTTCAGCTGGAAGTTAGGACCTCGATTAATGTATGAGCAGGACTGAGCTAAAACACAGAAGGCAATGGTGTGCAATTCTTTTTTCTGCAACTGGGCTAAGCCATCGCCTCTTCAGATGGCTCTCATACACTCAGTTATGTGTACGTGTGTGGGGTGTTGTATGGATTACAGGTGAATATGAATGTATAGGAATAGGGGTTGTTTTTCATTATGGATGGGTAAGGAAACGCATTTTCAGACTTACAGGAATGTGAATAAAGATGAATAAATATCTCTTTAGGACATCTGCAGTCCTAGCCCTCCTCCAAAATTATCCCTGCCCAGCCATGAGGACCAACCGCTGGTGCACTGGCTGGACGCATGACGTGCTTCCCAGTGCCCTTTGCAGTGCACTGGAGACTTATCTCAGCTGCAGAGCAGCCGGCAAGCAGCCCACTGCTGAGGCTGAGCCCTGGTTGGCATGTGGGGCAGGGGGGTCTGCCCCACACCCCCCGCAGTACAGCCCGCGGGCTATGCGCCCCCAGCCTTCAGGAGACGAAGACGTGCTACAGCCTTTCATTTGGAGCACATGTTGACTCAGATTTGAAGTTCCAAAGCATTCATTTTGAGATTAATCAGATCAGTAAAATTTGCATTTAAGGTTTTTTGATCCCACTAAGTAATTCCCAGGGAGAGCTGCAAGATTTTGGCTGCGGGCCAGTTGCACAGCACCCTGTTCGTCTCTCAGGCTCTTTCCTCATTTGCACCACGGCCCTTAGTGTCCTTTTGGGGACCATGAGCTCAGAAGCCTCCCTGGGGCAGGAGGGACCCAGCTTAGCACATCCCTTATCTCCAGCTCCAGCTGTCTCAGGTTGAAGACGTTACAGCAACATGAATAAAATATAAAATAGAGACAATGCCTCACCTGTACTATTTCTAGCATTTCCCCACGGCTGATGTACCCATTGCCGTCCAGGTCGTACATACTAAATGCCCACTTCAGCTTCTGTTCCAGCTTGCCCCGAGATGTGACGCTCAGGGCGATGATGAATTCCCTAAAGTCAATCGTCCCGTCGCCGTTGGTGTCAAAGGTGCGAAAGACGTGCTCCGCAAACTTTGACGCGTCACCGTAGGGGAAGAAATTTGCATATATTTTTTTGAACTCTTCCACAGTCAAATGGCCCGTTGGGCAATCTTTTAGGAAGCCCTTGTACCACTCCTGCAGCTCATGGTCTGTGAACTCGGTGTTCTCACGCAGGTCCTGGAGCACCTCGGGGCGCAGCTTGCTGTTCTGCTTCCCCATCCTCTTCTGGATCCGAGTTCAGCAGCTGCAAAGTGAGACAGCATCTGCCTGAGCTCCAGCCCCACTCAGCAGAGAGGGGCCAGGGTCAGGCAGAGCTCTGTGGGAAATGCAGACCCTGCCCAGGGCAAGGGGGAAAGAGGAGAAAAAGGATGCTATAAATCACCAGGAAAATATCTCATTTCATCTGGCCTCTTTTCCTCTCCTCTAGGCTCTCTCAGTTACTAGTATGACACGGAAGGACAAGGGAAGGCAGTTTGAGAGGGACTACTTGGGAAATATTAACATTTATTATTACTCCTTATTATTTGGGAAATAATAATCCTCATTATTTTATTTCTCTGCTACAATCTCACTCCTCCATCATATGGCTTGCGATGCCCAGGTCTGGATCCCAACTCTTGATCCATCCCAGCAGGTTGATCTGCTGCGATGACTGAGTGGGAAGGGACAACAGTGGTAACAAAAAGTAAAATTCATCTATTCAAAAGTGAAAGTAAGCAGGGATGATGCGAGGGGCTGGAAGGGCAGGTGGCTCTGTGCCAGCCACGTTTGCATCGTCCAGATGCTCTTTAAAACCCCTTGGCTTATGGAGCATCTCCTCCCTCCTCCCATGATAGCAGCACCGGCACAAGGGACTTCATCCTTTCCAGCAGATCAAAATCCTCTGCCTCCCCAGACAAGCAGAGAAAACGGCTTTTTAAAGCAAAATGTTTGGCAACGCAACTCCTTTCAGGTTTTTTGGCGTTTATGCTTTTATATAAGTTTATTCAGTAAATTCAATATTCCCCAATGTGGGTAAAATGGCTTTCAACCTCAGGATTTTATCCAGATTTCAGGAGGGTTTGTGCCCTCTGACAGTGTCTGTGATGCGCGGTGACTGCGCAGGTGAGACTGGCCAGCAACAGAAAAGCTCCTTCAACAAAACGAAAGACGGTCAATCTGCACTTAGGAAACAACAGGAAAAAAAAGATACCATGATGTATTTTTGGCTTTTATCCCTTTCAGCCTTTCATGGCTTCCCAGCAATACCAATGTGAGCTGCCAAGCAAGAGGTTGAGCTGCATCTCCTTCCCCAGACTCAAGAGGTTTATTCACAAGCTTTGCACAAAGTCACATCCAAACCCCTGTCACTGGTCTGGCACAAATGACATTTCTCTACACAGCCTGTTATGCCCCTGTTAGGCTCGTTCACAGCCAGTGCAGAAGGCAGGTTAATAACAGGCCATGTGACTCGGAAACTGCAAGAGCTGAGCAACAAAGCGTGCAGAGACCAGGAAAAATACAACAGGGGCTAAGCACTTCCCAGAGAGCAATCCTCCGAGAGAGCAAAAATCCCAAGCATGCAGAAGAACAAAAAAAAAAAAAAAAAAAAAAAAAAATAACGGTCAGCAAAAAGTAAGTTACTCTACAGCAAAGAGATTTTCAACAGCTGAATTTAAGCTCATTTTATTTGTATTCCACTTAGTCTCTGCGTCGCCTCAGCAATGTAAGAATCCACATCCTGCTCTGTGGCTTAATGCTCGGAGACAAAAACCAGCCAGCTGCTCATTAGTTCAGTGCATCAGGCTTAACAGAAAACCGTGTTATCATTAGCACTTCTGTTTTCTAGAAAAGCTGCCAATATCTCAGCAATAAAGCTTTATTTTTGTCCATTATATTGCAGAGTTTTCACCGGGCCCCTGACACACCTCTGCTTGCTCCCAACACACAGCGATGCTACAGCTCCCGGTCCCTGCCAGCATCATCCCTAGGAGAGCACTAGGCTGCCCTCCAGTTAAACCACTAACTCCCAGCTGCTCCCACTGCCTTTCCATCTTTGAATCTCCCCTGCTCCAGATACTCATCCTTGTAGTGCCAAAGGCAGAAAACACAATATTCTACTCTACTGCAGTCAATTTGCAGAAAACAGTGGCTTAGAGCAAATAACGGATTGATCGTGGTCCTTTTTTTTAAGAGCAGAAATGTTAACACTACGTTTCTGTCCTTGCGTGAGAAGGTGCCTTTGGGTCCCGTCCTTCAGTGAATCCCCTTGGCTTCATGATGCCCAGTCCAAAAGCAGTCCCTGTCTCGCTGGCAGCTGTCTCAGACTTCCCTGGGAAAGGGGCAGGAGGAGCAGCAGAGCCTGCTTAATGCAGGAGCGGGACTTTAAGCAGAAATAAACTCAGCTTTAATCATGCACAGGGTTGTGGTACACACGGTAAAGCCTCCAACCAGCAGTTAAAAGATGTTTGAAAAGGTTTAATGCTATTTCTCCCCATAATACCTTTATCATTCCTGTTCCCTTAAAAATAGAGGCCCCTATACAACAGAGAGGTAAGATGTTAACTTCATTTATCAGATTTCACTACTTCTTACTTCTAGGAGTAAGAATATATCCTGTCATTTGGATGGATGCTCATTTAATATCACCTTCAAAAGCTTTATATTGAAGTAGTCTTTGCATTCAACAAATTGCAGGTTATTTCAACCCTTCCTCTTCTTTTACATCTTTTTATATCAGAAAAATAATGTGCAATGCTCTGAACACAACCCCTTTTTGCATATGAGCTTTCTGAAAGGCTTTATAACGTGTTCAACCCAAATGTAACCCTGCAGTTGCTGTAACCAATTTGTTATAAATAATTAAATAACCAACATTAACATTAATTTATTAAAGCCCATCTAAAAAAACCCAGCTTCGATATGAATTGTGTTGCAGGTAGCTCCTCCAAAATGAAATGCCGAAATATCTCATTAATCATGACAGCAACCCCTGCTGCTGGCATCCAACTGACATTTCATTCGATTGCTATAAAATGCTTTCATCAAATCACTTTCCAGTGGCTCAGTGGCTGATTTAGCCACAAGACCACTCAAAGAATAGCTGCTAATGGAAATCACAGGGAGTGGATCTAGGATGCTCAGGTCAGTCCTGTGATTAGGGCTGTAGGTTTTTGGTTTTTCTGGTTTTTGTTTTGTTTTTTTTTTTTTTTTTTTTTTTTAATGAGCCTGTACCAGTGAAATCACCTGCTGCAGTGGGTGTAGAAGGCAAGGGAGGAGAGACACCCTTGCACCCAACGTTGCCCCGGGCAGTCAGCAGAGAACACACCCTGCCTGTCCCTCGTTTCCCACCAGACTAGGGTGCAATCCAGGGAAGTGATGCCACACACATTGCAGCAAGATCCATCCGTGCTTAGCTTGGTCAGCAAAATCCCTCAGAGCATCCGGCACTATCATGGCAGTAACAAAAATAATCACAGGAACACCCTTGAGGTGACCAGACAAGGAAAAGCTTGGAAGTATAATTGCAGACCAGTAGACTTCACTAGTATATCATTGCTCATGAAAGCGATGCTCAGTAATGTAAGGCTCAAACAGGGAGAAATGCAGGTGCATTTTTGTTCCAGTTTCACACCAATTTTTTTGTTAAAATCATGCGGTGCTGCTGCCTGCCTGCAATAAGCTACATGCAGCCAGGCTAGAAACTGAGATGCCAGAGAACACCTATCAGAATATGTCCTCTGTCCTGCTAGGCTCAACAAAAATAAGCAATAATGTCATAGCAAAAGCCTAGCAATGAGAAAAAAGGTCTTTTACTGAGGCCAAGACGCACACCAGTTACGCAGCACTACAGTGAGTAACTACAGCTAACTCTGAAACAGCTGAAATAGCAATTCTGTGTTTTTACCAATAGATGGACTGGTTGTCAGCATCCACACACTGAAGTATTGGAAATACTTGCAACAAAGCTCAGTACATCCTACTTTTACATGAACTTTCTAACAACCACCAGTTACTGTGGGTAGATGCGTTCTCTGAGCACTCAACCCAGAAAGCCAGAGACCAACCCGGCTTTTCCGCTGCAAACTTTCTGCAGGCAAAACCCCCTTGAACTGAACTCCTGATGGGATCCTCTTAGTGCATCAGTTATGGCTGCAAAAGGAGGAGTGACTCCTTGGAGATGCAATTTCTTGTGCAAACCCCCTTGCATACTGATTTAGTGTTAATAAAAAGAGGAAAATTGATGAAATGCCTGCCTGTAGGACAGAGGTGCTCTCCAGCAGAGAAAGACAGTGCACAGAGAAATAGGATAAATACTCTATATTATCTGAGCTATGTGCTTTGCAGGTGGAAATCTAGCAGCATTTCTCTTGCGGTGCTCACTTATAAAACAGAACAAGCATGTCTGAGATCTGTTATGGTCCTGAAGCTGCAGCACAGTGCCTCTGGGACTGCAGGAGCTCAAAGTAAATGAACAGCATAAGCCAGGCAGCAAATACTGCTGTAAGTTGGTCTGAAATGCAAGAACCATTCCCACAGGGGTGGACAATTTTTTTATTAAAACACCTAAAGCATCAGAACTGTCACTGATGCCTTCTGCCTTGGGGTGCAGAAGAGACAGAAGGATTTAGTATACAGGGACATTGTGAGCATCGTGTTAAGAAACGCTTTGCTTAGAAACACTGTTTTACAGTGACGGTGGTCAAACACTGGCATAGGCTGCCCAGAAAAACTGTGAAGTCTCCATCCTTGGAGATACTGAAAACCGAACTGGACATGGTCCTGGGCAATCTGCTCTAGCTGACCCTGCGTGAGCAGGGGTGGCGGACTGGATGATTTCAAGAGGTCCCTGCCAACCTCAACCATTCTGTGAAATAGCCTCAATATCCTTTTTCCTACAGCCAGGTGAAGACGAAAGCCATGAAGGGGTCCTGCTCCCCTGGGGCAATTCAGCAACCACGGTGCCTTGTTTGGAGGCTGTATTTTTTACAGTTTGATCCTTGTATTATAAAAAAAAAAAAAAACAAACCACAAAAAACCAGTAGAAATAAAAGCCTCAGTCACTAAAGATCTGTGCCACCACGCTTCAGGAACACACCCTCGGCGAAAAAAAATGTTTTGGGGTCTGGTAGCACCAGTGTTCACAAACTCAGTCAACACACAGATGTATTTAAGAAGATACTTAAGTAGAAAATACTCCAAGACTTGACAAGCTGCAAGAGGGACATGGGTTCTTGGCCACCCCAGCTAGCAACAAATGCCTAGCGGTAAGAAAAGATCATGTAGCAAATAGGCTGCAAAATGGGATTATAACGACATCCTCTGGACCATGCTTTGCCCAGGGCCCGTGCACTGGTCGGATCTGAACTGGGAGGGGAAATGTGTCTTGGACAGATAATGAACTCTGGAGTAAAGAGCAGATTTTGTTACATGTTTTAATGCCGGTATCCTAAGCAACGAGCGTTGCAATACCGAAGGCACAGGATATACAAATACGTTGCTATAGATATCTGGTCCTGCCTGGTAAACTCGCGTGAACTCTTTTCCTGCCCTGCAGCCAAAGCAGCGCTAACACTCACATACCAGCTACTGCAGCACCTGCTTCATCTCCCCGAGCTGTAGACTCGAGGCCAAAAGGAACACCTTCTGATAAAGTCTGAGGTGCAACAAGGAATATCTTCACCCCTTGAAAAGTTACTAATAGAAGCAACCTCAGTCAATAATGCTGCGAAAAATTCGTACCCTGCAGAAATGCTGCGGGGTTTGACATGCAAAAGGCTGGAGTCAAGAGGAGCTGAAGCTCCTTCCCCTGCTGCCTTTGGGGAAACAGAAAGAGAAACAAAACCTGACAAGCGAGGAACAGACCATACCAAATAAATAAATGGGCTTTTTAATTTTTCACTTTCAATGACTAATCGCGCTTACATTTAAATAAGTAACATTGCTTTCTTGCAACTTATTTTCAAGTTAAATCCTTTTCAGAAGCTTATTAAAAAAAGTGGGTGAAGGGGAAGGAGAACCCCTTTATCACCCACATTCACAGGTCCAGAAAACTCAGTAACAATTCAGGTACATACATTGAACATTCTCCTGAAAGATGTAGTGAATTGGTAACAGACCTCGAGCCACCTTACTTTGCAAGTTTATCCATAAACACGTACCCAGGAACTGTGTGGTCTTAAAAACCCAATTCCATATCTGGGATGAAAACCCATTATAGATAACCACCTATCCCCAGCTCGCCAAAGAAAGATAAAATTACAAAGGCTCCAATCCTGCAAATAGCCATGTGAGAGGAACATTTCCAGGCTGGCACATTAATTTCATGGAGTCAGCTACAAGGGCTGAAACCTAAGAAATTCACTTAGAGGTCTCTGGATTGCTCCTGTCTATTGAAGTCACTTTACTTGGGATCATATTCCTGATTTACAGGGAAAAATCAATTAGTCTCTGACATCGAGCATCAACGCATTAACCCAAAAATGATTTTACGTTCGAATCATCGGTATGTGGTGCAGAGGCATTTGCAGATGATAGCAGCAGTATCTTCCCAGCAGTCACTGCAATGAGCCAGGACACACTGGTACCCGCTGCACCCACTGATGCTGACCCCCAACACCAGGAGATGAGAGTTTGCCATTGAGGACACGGTTACACACTCACTACAAAGAAACAAAAGAACCACAGAACACCCCCAAATGTTCATGAATTACTGCCAACAAGGAAAAAATGAGACCTGTGTGGGACCAGAAAAGTGGCAGTTCCTTGAGGAGCTCTCCATAATGTTTTCCAGCTCAAGGAGGAGAGCTTATTCCTGTAAAGGGCAAACAGTCCCAATGCAATAAGAAAAGCATAGGAATATTTCGAGTAGATCAGGAAATTGCTTTAATTTGGGTGAGAGCAAATTGGACAGCAATGCAGCTTGTGATTGCAGACAGGAAAAGAAAATCGTGAGTGGATTTTCCTCATCTCCTCCCTTTGCCTTTTCCTTCTTTTTTTTTTTTTTTTTAAAAACAAAACCAAGGGAGAACCAGCCAGCCCTATTTTGTCTTCAGACGCTGTGCAAAGTTGGCAAGGCTTAAAAAAAAAAATTACAGTTTGTTTACACAATATTACAGAGCAAGGAAAACATGTCAGCACAATGTCTTAGCATACAAGGTCTTTTTCGGGGAAGGCTGCGTTGCATCAGGAAAAACCCACGTCATGTTCATTGAAGATACTATCGTGATATATAATCTTAAACAAAGCTCTCTAAGTGCAAGCCCGCAGGACAGGGAAAGGTGCTTGATGTGAACTGGGAAACCAGTGAACTTTGCAGCCTCACAGTTTACAAAGAGGGGGAAAAAGCAATAAAAATCATCACAGGGCATTATATTTTTAATATAATTAAAACCACAGAATTAGCACAGTTGGGCTGTCTTGTCATTGGATGTTAAAAGTTTCACATCATGCATTTATTTAATTGATGAAGGTAAATTGCATCCAGCTTCCCACCCTTTCCCAGGTGGCCATCGCCAGAAAGCTTCCTTAACACAGCATTTCTGCGCAGGGGGTCGGTGGAAGGGGCAGCAATGCATCACAGCGAGGTCAGATACTCTGTGCTGCATCACGTGTTGAGCACCCTGCTACACTAGCAGAGACACAACATACCAGTCCCTTTTCCTCTTCTGGTGTGCAAAGCCACCTTTTTAAAGTCCCTAAAACATTAAAGGATTTTCCATGGCACACTGACTTCTTGAAAGTCTTGTTTGCTTGCCTTAAGGGATGTGTATGTACTGATTTCAGGGACATATACGGGTTGTGTTCCTACTTTTTGCATAGCTGTCCTCTCTACAGAATAATTACAGCCCTAGGAGAAAGGAACTTGGATTAAATTTCAGAAGAATTAGTCAAAAAAATACAGCAGTATCAAGAGCCAGCCAACTGCACCTGAGCAAACCCTGGAGCATCAGAGCCATTCATGTGCAGAAGACCAAGAGTTTGGGGACAATGACACTTTCTAAAGACACAGTGACAGATGATTACCAGCCGGTGCCCTTTGAAAACCCAACAGGGGGANTTAGAGGAATCAAGGGGATTTCAAGGTAGCTAATTTGAAACAGGGAAGAGAGGAGAACTGGTTTGGTTTTCAAGAGTGGAAAGAAACTTTGTTTTTTAAAAAAAGCATTATTTAGCAGAGGTATGTGTAGGAAAAAGATGCTGAAAAAATGTGATTTTGGAGATACAGCACGTAGCTACCTTTAACAAAAATTCAACCAACATTTATTTAGATGCTAAATTAAAAATACTGAAGTACTGGGAAGAAAAAAAGAAAAGACTTTGTCACTAGCATTTTCATTCACCAAATACACAGCTATTTCTACTACTACCCTATGTTTTGTTCCAAAAATCTCAGTAAACGCATCCATTTATTTTATTAATCTAACTTTCTAAATGAACTTTTTTTACACAGATCTTCACTTTTAAATAGCACAAAAGCCACTGCTTAACTTCCTTATAAAAATACAGTCCACTAAACCAAAATTCTTCTCCAAACACTGTTGTCTTTCCCCTTCAGTAGCAAGCACTAATGACAGTACTCTAATTATTTCACACCTTTATTTTTCTGTTTGTTGGATGAAAAAAATGAAGTTAAAAATCTAAAAGCAAACCTAGGAGTTTAACTTCTTTTTCTTGCAGAGGTGTAAAAACCCTGTAAAATAAAAACTCGATAAAATAACTACACAAGAACAGCATCCCACCAGTAAGGAAGGAAGATGGTTCCACTGGATGCAGCTATTCAGGCATCAAGAGACCTAGTCTTCTGCTGGAAGGAATCAGCCCAAGCTGTACGCTAGCTGAGGATATTATTCAAGTCTTGGTGCAGGTGACTGTACCAGCCTCAAAGGGATTTTTTTTAAATTTATATTTAAAATCAAGGAGCCAAAAGTGCAGAGACTACTATCATGTGCTGGAAAGCCACATAGCAGCACACACCTCGGACAAGAGCATCACACGAGGAACACGATGCGAGGTTCATGCTCAGGTTAGTATCAGGACAACCACAAGCCTTTGTACCTTGAGAACACGATGCCAAACACCTCGTACCGAATTATAGCAAAATCTGTGCTGGGATGCGGATACCCATCTCGGCAAACTCTTGCTGTGCTCCTGGGATGGCGAGGTCTGCCCACGCCAAGGCGTGCCTGGGCGGGTGGCTCCCCATGGGCAACGTGAGCAAGGGCACACGTGGGTGTTTACGCAAGGCAGCACCTTGGTGGTGTGAACTCCAGACCCAACGGTCGCAGGGATGAGCGAGGCGTTGGTGTCCCTGTTAGGTGGAGCCTGACCACAAAGTGCCATTTTCCATACCCATTGCAGAGACGAGAAGGACGTCTTGATCTGCAGTAATAGGACATACCAGCATCATGCATGGCCGGAGAGATCAGTGGTACGAGTAACACCCCCTCTCAACTCATACTTAAGTTCCCCTCAATAAAAATGGGACAAGTTCTCCAGAAAACAGGAGACATCAGATTATTTTGTGACTAGTTCCTGCAAAAGCAGTACAAAACCAGACAACACCCCTTCGCTGAGCTGTCAGGCAAGTCACTGCACTTGCTGGACTCTCCCAGCACCTGAGTTCACAGCAACCAGCAGCTGATGCAGCATCACAGCTGGACACCTCCAGTCCCAGCCCCTGCGCTAAGTAGTTGCAACTTGCATTAATCCTGAACACTTGACAGTATGATTTGCTTTTAAGTGTGTTCACTATAAATGATGTAGAAAAGCAATATGACTAAGAGAAAGGGAGTGCTTCGTATCAGAAGAAACAGCTGAAGACCCCCTGACCCAGACATACGATGGTATTTTTAGGGCCACCAAAAGAGCCCTTTGAAAGTCCTTTCTCTCCTCTGGCATTTCTGCACAGCATTCAACACTCAAATGCAAATCGTCTCAGAAGCAAACCATGCAATCCGCATTCAAGACATCACTTTTTTCATTAACCTCCACCACAGGGCTCCATCCCTAGCAATATCCACACCAAATGTGCTTTTCCGAGCGCTGCGGGTGAGGGCTGCCTGGAGCTGAGACTCTCTCAGCAGGCTGAGCAAGACAGCAAATGGAAAATCAAATTAAGCTGAATTTTATATTTATATCTAAGTGATGCCAGTAGCGGCCAAATGGGTATTTTTGTCCCTAACTGGGTACAGTAACAGGAAGAAGATGCGATGGGTTTGAAGCAGGAAGGACCCCAACAGGCATGGGGTGAGAAGAGCTGACCTCCACCTGAGACCATACATGGGGCACATCCTGTCCCACTGCCTCAGTGCTGCAGCGGTGGAGGTCTCGACTGGAAAAACAGGAAATGGGTGTCTTCTCTCAACAGCGATGTTGAAGGTGGACATCCATGGGGAAGACGGGGACGAGGGAGAAAACCTACCCTGATACCACCTTAAGGTCTCTCTTTCGGATAGCACTATCTTCATGAACTTTGTTTTAGCAAAGGGGAAAAAAAAAAAGCACATAATCACATAATCATTAAGGTTTTGACATATCAGGCCATAGGCATATAAGCTCTTCTGGGTCCAGCCATACCTGGATACTGATCTCAGCAACTTTTTAATCCTTTCATTTATTACTCTGGTCTCTGAAGAGACCCTAAGCTATCACTGACATCAACTACTAGTCAGCTCCACTTCCTAACAGGGCTACAGAAAATCCTACTACAGTCAACACTTGCACAAACTTCTGCATTTTTCACAAACCAAGATCCATGCTAGCCACCAGGCTGTCATGGTTTTTTTTTTTTTCTAATCTCCCTTCCCCAAGGATGACATATCTATTTTCCTGGAAATTTTCAGCAACTTTGCTGCACAAGGAGAAGGTATCCTGTGTGAGAAACCATGTCAACAAGACCTTTCTGTAAGTGCAACATTTGCGTAACGTTAACACAGTAATTTATCATTTATTTTTTCCTCTTGAGAGGAACAGGAAAAAAGTGTTTAAAGGACACAGCAGTGGTTAAAAGGAGAGCTGCACCGGTGGAGGACGGTGCACCAACTGCAAGTTTCTGAAGTGATGCCTTCTCCTGGGGTGTGCAGACATCATTTTTCAGCACACAAGAGCAAGGCCACCTCCCTTCACCTTGAAGCCTGCTAACAGATTTTTGTTGGCAGTACATATGTTGAAAAGGGAAGAAGGCCAGCGAATGTACCATCTTCAGGGTCAGGGGAGTCATCTCCAAAACTGATGTTGGAGTTACACTGGCATTGGGGAAGAGGTTCCTGCCAGATGAAGGCGAAGCTTTATCTGCTCGGCTGAAGGCAGTCCGGGTCATGGAGGCACCAGGTGGATCCTCCAGTTGATGCTCTGCCCTGGCCAAGCCTCCCATTCAGCCTCTTCTCTCTCCCCTCTGCAAACACAGGCACGATCCTGCTGCTGGACTTCCCTGAGATATACCCAGCACAACAGAAATAGTCCCACATTTCCACCCCCATGCTCTGAAGAGAGAAGGCAGTACCTTAAAAGCATTTCAGGCCCTCACATCCTTGTGTTTAACGGGGTTTTTTTAGCTTCTTGACCCTCTATCACAGAGATTATGACTTGTCAGACTTATCTTGAGATCTCCCTTAAGTTTGACAACTCAAATGCAGCAGCAAGCACCAGTTGGACTCCCAAAAAAAGGCTGCCCCCTGTACTTCCTCTCTGCAGCACCAACATTTCCAATTGCAGGAGGGGTGGTGGGGCAGGGCGGACAGATGGACATTTATATGTACCATAGCCCAGCCCAGGACAGCACTCTTCAGCATTTTGGTGCCGAAACCTTATGTTTTGGAAAAGGATAGGGGCCGCAGCTGAGGATGACTCCGTTGAACAATGGCGCATCGCCTCGGCATGCTGGGTTTTGGAGCAACTCCAAGCAGGGTGGGACTGTAAGGAAGCGGACAAAAGCTTTGGATAGAGATCTACGGGGAGGAAGTGCTTCCTACTTCCTATACCACCCAGAAAGGACGAGGGCTTTAAATAACCCTCCTCCTGAGCCCTGCTGAAGAGCAAAAGGGTTGCCGCTCAAGGAAAGTCCTATCTGGCTGGGACCTGGCTGAAGGCTGCCGAGGGTCTCCCATGGGATGCGGCCACCCTGCTGTGGTTCCCACAGCGTTGGTGGGAAGGGGAAGGCTGGGCTGCCCACAGTCCCATTGTGACCAGCACCATCTAGATAAAAAAGCCTGTGGAAAGCCCGGGACAGGGCTCTCAGCTGCCCCACCAAAGGTGCAGAGCCAGACTTGCCCCCCCCCCGCCCCAAGAACATCCTTTGCTGAAAAAAGGAAAATCAAGAAGCTATATTTACACTTTGCAATGCCATCTCAACATCACGCTATTTCTCATCCCCATTGATCTTTTAGACCTTTCTTGTATGGCCCACAGGGCTGCAGCACCCCCTGTATTCTGACAGACGGAGACACTCAACCTGCTCTATCCATGCCTCCCAGCTCCTTCTCTCCCATTCTCTCCCATCCCACCTCTGCAGCCACACCGGACCTTCCCCCCTTGCCTACCTCCTGCCTCTCACATGGTTCCATGTGTAGACCATGAACACTGGAGCGAGGACAACCTGTAGGTTGTGCAACAGTACTGACAGGCAAATAACTGGCACTGACCAAAAAATCCCACTCCTAATGAATACTGATAGAATATTTACTTTGCTTGGATGTAACAGAATCAGACACTATATAAAGTAATACATATTTGCAGATCACCCAGATCTTTTCTCTGTACAGTACTGCATCACTTATCTTATCTGTCCATTTTAATGTACGTATTCAGTTGTCACACCTCTCACCTGCTCTGTTCTCCACCCTGAGCATCAGCCCACAGGAGGAAGCCTGTTTGCCATTTTTCAACCCATCCTTAGTGTGCTGGAGCACCCATTGCCTGTTAACCCAATATAAGACTTGTGCTGTGCCAAAGTTGCTTAAATCTACATCTCAGATATTTTCAATGGGCCAGAAGATTTAATAATGGAAAATAAGGGAGAGAAGGAAGGAAACCACAGGTCTGGAAAATATCGAGCTAGACAGATTAAGAAGCAATGCAGAAAAAATATACTCCAAATTATATTCCCAAAACAAAACTGAAGATATAGGCAGGTCAAAAGAAGTGAGTTGTGCACACATTTCTGCTACAGCCTCTGGTAAGAAACGGCATTGCTTTGAAATGGGGTTGAATAAACAAACTTCACCTTCCTGGAGGAAAAAATTAGTTCATGAATGGCTTTGCACAAAACAATTACCCACCGGTTTGGAACAGACATCTGTGGTTTTGACCTGCCGAGATAGCCATCGAAACTCTGCTCGGTCCAAAGCTGGGAGAGATAAAGTCATCAAATCCTCTCCAGTTTCACAAGGGAGTGGAAGAGTGAAACCTATTTCTCATAGCAATTATCTGCCAGGTTCTGGGTTCACTGGACAACAAAAAGCACTCAGTAAATGCACTGCTGGTATAAAACTCCCGGGTTATCTGTACTAATTCATATTATGGCAATGCAGGGAGCACTCAGCTGAGAAGGCGGAATTGTTGGGTTGAAATTAGTCAGAGTGCAGTAAGAAACAGCCCGTGGCGACAGCAAATTCACAGCCAGGGGTGAGAGAGGCAGACCTGCCCGACTGCCAGCCCTGGAAAGGTGGCATATCCACCATAGGCATGCACTGAGGCAAAGACACTGAGTGCCACCCTTCCTGCAAATTCAGTTCAGCTATTATAGGTTATTTCTCTTTTTCTTGTTGCTTCCAAACCACCTCACTGTCCTATAAGCTTCCATTAATCAGCTTTGTCCTAATGGCTTCTATACAGACCTATGCCAGCATGGTTGCATCTCAACATACTCGCACTTCAATGCAGTCAATACTCATTGTTTTCAATATTCCTAAAGATAAGCTGCTCCTCTTGGAACTACGGTCACGCTGAGGCCCTTAAAGTATCACACAGATGCGTGTTTGGATGGTTAGGTATGCGTTAGGGGAGCTTACGCCCAACAAGAGCTCATCGGTCACACCGGGGAACAAGTGGCACTGGAAAGCCCTGGCTGTCCCCCTGCACTGCACATTCTTCCTGCTTTTTGCTGAGACACAACAAAGCAAGCTTTACCCCTCCTCATATAACCAACAAGACCAACCTCGTGGTGCTGGCAATTCCACTCACTCCACTGAGTTAACAGTGGGGATTCAACAGGGGAAGGGACCATCCAGGTTCAGCCTCTGGTGCTGCAGATACAGCATCACTCATTGACTTTCTTGAGCTTTATCACAAAAGCCAGACAGGCTTTGCTCCCACCACCCCATTCACGGGCCTGATTCCTTTAACAGCTCAAAGTCATCTTCTAACTTCCAGCCCAAATGTGTTCAGTGCTGGTTTCAGCATTTGCTCTGGTCCCAACATAATCTTCTCTAGAGCTTCACCTCTAAATACACGTATGGAGAGCCATCACTCTCACATCAGCCTTGGCTTTCCTGCCTTAACTGAGCAGGCTCTTCTTGCCCCCTCTCAGACACACATTTTCCTTTCTTCATGTTGTAAAAATCCTCCTCTGCACTTAGTGCAGCAACAGCCTCGCGACTCCTGGTCACTGGATCACACTGTACCATCTTGGACGAGGTCTCGCCTGCGCCTGCACAGTGACGCTGAGTTTCCTTATCTGCCCTGGGAACACATCCAAGAAGGGGATTTGTCTTTTCACCTTAGTGCCTTGGGTCAATCTGTGTTCAGCTCTGCCCGGGCTCTTCTCTGCGTTTCCAGATGAGCAGCTTCTCCCCTCTTCAGAGATGGACTCCCCCTGCATTTCTTGCCTTTTCTGTGAATTCCATCCCCAGGGTTAACCAGCTCTCTCAGAACCACATCCTCATCTTCTTTCATGTTAATAACAAACACCAGTGTTGTGGCATCAGATATCCAATCTGCGCACTCCCAAACGTGGAGCTTCAAAACCCATCTGCTGATAAGATCTAATGGAAGAGATGTGAAGCTCAGTAGAAAAACAGCATTAAGAAATAAGTGTTCCAATGCATTTCTGGAACATCTCCACATGCAAAACCTAGCAGTGCACATCATACAAGGACTTTCCAGTTTCTTCTCCAGCTATAAATATTGGGCAACCAAGGAGGACCACTTTTACCACCCACCCCATGGGAGAGCAGGGAATAACAGCCTATTTGTTTTATAAACAAAACAGCAGGCTTGTACAAAACCAACCAACCAACCAACCAAATCTAACCACAGCCTAAACTAGGGGAGACCACAATCACTCCCTATTTGCTATTCAATAAGATCTGTGTAATAGAAACATGTTCAGCAAGTGCAGCTTGCTGAACACATATTTGTGTTTTATCTAGAATAAGATTTTTTTCCTGCTAAATGGGGAGATTCAGATCTGGCACATCAGAGGAACAGCTGTAACAAAACAGAACAGCCATTAGGCAGTTTGCTCTGAAAATAAAAAATAAAATCCCCTTTTACTAGAGCAGTGAAAAAGGTAACTGAAATAACCCTGAATGCTACCAGCAGGTCGCAGCCCCCTTGGAGCATGAGGGGCCTCAGGATCTGCTGTATGGGCAGGGGAAACTCTTCAGCAAACACGTGTTCTTGCATGCTTACAGACACACGGTGCTTGCAGTCAATGGGATTTGCCACTGAGAAAAGCACTTTTTTTTTTTTTTTTTTTTTTTTTTTTACATCAAGAGAAGCATGCCCTTTGCTCCTTCCCTAGCTCCAAGCACCAGAGCAACATGGCAGGACCCTCTGCAAACCAGAAAGGCACCCTGGATTGGGTCACCATGCAAGCAAATGGATGGGGAGAAACCATGCAAAAATACCGCAAGGTTGATCATTTACCAAAACTGGTAATGGTCTACGCCATAACGGCATTTGGATGTACGTTGGGGCACACAGGTAGCTTTGGCCAGGCACAAGCCTGCTCAGCCAGGCACTTGCTCTGATGGTCCATGGCTTCTGACACATGAATTGTGAAAAAGCTTCAAACCTCTACATGTCTTGGCACGCCAGTTAATAAAATTGGTGCATACATAAATCCCCCAGATCTACTTTTCCTATGAAAACCGACTATTGACCAAAACTGCTCTTTCTGGCAGGGAGAGGAGCTGTGGCAGCACGTACAGATCTCCTCGACAGCAGAGCACCACTCTTTACCCACAAATAACCCCACTAAAACACATATAATTTCTTGACGTCGCTGTTGCAGCCAGTGTTTCTAAGCCTGCAGCTTACCTGGAGAAAACCACAACGTGAACACACTCCAACTAGCGCTACGTTTAACACAAGTAGCCTGTTTCATGCCTCTGTAAAAGCGGTGGGAGCTACTGTTTCTTTGCTAAAAGCACATCTGAGGCTGGTACATGTCAAAAGTTAACCAGTAGAAGTCCACTGCTCTGGCTCTGTGTTGGGGATCGCATCTGCCAGTGGCTGCCCCAGCCCAAAAGTGGGATGCTGGAGGGCTTCCGCTGCAATGCAGAGACATGGCAGCTGAGATCTGGCCTCCACCGTGCCAGGCACCGTGCATGGGGCTAAAAAGAGCCTGTCACTGTGCCAAAACGCAGATAATTTACGTACAAAAGGGAGCTGACAGGACTTCCCTGCTTTGCCAAGCAGCCGGCTGGGGAAGCACATACTGGCACAGCAAACATCAGCCTCCATTGACGAAGTTGGAGGGTCCTTTCAAAACAGTCCTGGGCAAGCCTAAAAGAAATATTTGCTTCCTCTCCTTTAAGAGATTATGGACTTCTTTCCTACCATTGCCTCCCAGCCCATAAAATATCATTAAATTTACCCTGATGGAAAATACTACATGCCTCATGTCTTAAACTTGAAGAACATTTTTTCCACTCAGACACAGGAATTTTGCTTACCTTCATCAAGTAGCAGTGCCAACAGTTGTTCAAGTACAGCATAAATACCAGCTAACAAACATCGCAGCCTTTGCCAGTAAACAAATGCAGATTTTGGCACCAGATCTCACAGGAATAATCACAGAACCACAGAATGGTTTGGGTTGGAAGGGACCTTTAAAGGTCATCCAGTCCAACCCCCCTGCAGTGGGCAGGGATGTCTTCAAGTAGATCAGGTTGCTCAGAGCCCCGTCCAACCTGACCTTAAACACTTCCAGGGATGGGGCATCCACAGCCTCTCTGGGCAACCTGTGCCAGTGCCTCACCACCCTCATCATAAAGAATTTCTTCCTTATGTCCATCCTAAACCTATCCTCTTTCAGTCTAAAACCATTGCCCTTGTCCTGTCACTACAGGCGCCGGTAAAAAGTCTTTCTCCATCTTTTTTATAAGTCCCCTTTAAGTAGTGAAAGGCCTCAATAAGGTCTCCCTGAAGCCTTCTCTTCTCCAGGCTGAACAACCCCAACTCTCTCAGCCTGTCCTCATAGGAGAGGTGTTCCACCCCTCTGGTCATTTTTGTGGCCCTCCTCTGGACCCGCTCCAACAGCCCCGTGTCCTTCCTGTGCTGAGGGCTCCAGAGCTGGACGCAGCACTCCAGGTGGGGTCTCACCAGAGCAGAGCAGAGGGGCAGAACCACCTTCCTCAACCTGCTGGCCACACTGCTTCTTGTGCAGCCCAGGACAGAATTGGCTTTCTGGGCTGTGAGTGCGCATTGCCGGGTCATATCCAATATTTTGCCCACTGGTGTCCCCAAGTCCTTCTCAATCCCTTCATCCCCCAGCCTGTATTGATACTGGGGGTTGCCTGACCCAGGTGCAGGACCTTGTACTTGGCCTTGTTGAACTTCATGAGGTTCACATGGGCCCACTTCTCAAGCCTGTTGAGGTCCCTCCGGATGACAACCGGTCCCTCAAATGTATTGACTGCACCACTCAGCTTGGTATCATCTGCAAACTTGCTGAGGGCACACTCAGTCCCACTATGGCATTAATAAGTTAAAATACATGACAACACCTTGCAAAAAGAAGCCCAGACAAGGAATACCAACACAGACCGAGCAATCCCACACGTGGGACTGAAGAATGTGGTCTAGCATAGCTGTGCATACAATTTCTAGAAACTCCATTTCCATGCTTTATTTAATTTAACAAACTAAAACCCTAAGTGCCAAACTGAAGGGTCAATGACAACTCATGCTAAACAGACTGGCTACTCAGATCATTAAAACACTTGAGAACTACTTTACTTCCTTCTGTTTATGCTCTACTAATCTCTAAATTTCTCTCAGTCTGATAAAGTAATTAAAAAAAAAAATCCATTCCACTTTCAGTTTCTGACCAGAGGAAGCATCAAGAGTTCACAAGCAACTGGTATTTTTTTTAAATGAAAAATATTATTCTCCATATACTTTCGGTAAATAATCCCACTGAGTTTAGGTATGAAACTGATCTGCAAAATTAAATAGGCAAGAATGTAAACTTAGTGTCTCTGCTTTGAAACACTCCCAGCCTCACCTGATGAGTGACTTGGCTGGAAAGTTATTCATCAAAACAAAGAGGCCAAGTGATGCACAAGTGCTGAAGACATGGCAAGGAGTGCAGAGAGGGTAACACCTAAGTCAGTTACGCAAGTGGGGAAGCGCAGGGTGAAAGGACAGGAGGACTCTGTGGGATGCATGGCAGCCAGCCTTGGAAAGCTCATAAAGAGCTTTGGCAGGAACCAGCCGCCCTGAGGTGATGGTGAAGCCGGGCTGCGGCACCGCCGGCTGTGGGTCCCCGTGCCCAGCACCCCGAGCAGCAGGGCAAAGCTTCTGGCGAGCTGCCGAGCTTTGTGCTTGCCAGGCACATGTGTGGAGCCTTCGGGGCTCTGGGGAAAACAACAAAAGGGCTTTGATGCTTTCTCTGCCATCTATTCCGGTTTGTAACGCTGATTTTTTTTTTCTGGGTTTGCTGCTGAAGTGCCCACAGACAATGAGACTATTGAGCATTTACTCCAGCATGAGATTAGTTTGGGTTTCAGAAACTGCTGAGCCAGCTCATTTGCTTCCACATTCTTACAGGAACAGATGCTAAAATACAAATGGGCAGTCATCATCATAAAAGCAGCAGAAGAAAGATTTTTTCATATAACATCAGTTAAATTTATTCTTTTTCATAGCTTTAGCCAGGACCATTCAATAGCTTGCTCCTCCGTCTAATTACGTTACATTACAGAGGCAAGGAGCTATTGTTTCATCTTTTCTTTAGTAACAAAAACCCACATACATACCTCAAAATATCAAAAACCCAACCAACAACCAAACTGGCCAAACTGGTCAGATGAAAAGAAGTTTTCAGGGAAGCTAAATAGAAAAATTACTGTAGTCCCCTCCCAAGTGCCTCGCATGACTGCGGTGCTGCCTTCAGAGACCAAATTTGATTGCTGCAGCAATTAGTCATAAAATTCAAGGCAAGCTGAAACCACTGGATACACCAAGGAGCATCCCTGCACTATAACCAGTTCTTCCCCCACAGAGGAAAACCAAGTGGATGAATAACCGGCGGTTAATAAAAAGCAGCTAGCCATTCCTGGGCTGTGACACTCGCAAGGACAAAACGATGGCAGGCCTTGTTACAACACCCATCCCTCGTGGCACCACTCGAGTCAATGCAGGAGCATCTCCTCCCCACTGGGTGCTTTGGTACCCAGCGGGCGCAGCCCAGAGCATCCCCCCAGGCGGCTGCAGCAGCTCTGCGAAGCACGGGGCTGTGCAGCAGAGACAGAGCTACTAGGGCTTGGACTTTCTTCAGGGGAAAAAAGGTGGAAAGAAACATAGATCATCTGTGACACTCATCAGAGCCCTGCTCTGCCACACTAGCCACATTTTCTTCTCCACCCATGGTTACTCCCTTCATGATTACTTGTGCAAAACTGCCTACAGATATCCACAAACTGAATTGCATCCATCAACTTTATCCCTGCTCAGAAAAGCCCCAAGTACGGCAAGATGCTCCCCCATGCAGCTCTGCTATTCAGATGCTTTGCCAGTTAGATGGGCAACCCACAACCCCTCCAGGCGCTTTTTAAAGTACCTTTTACATACAGATATAATATTCATTGTCCACTAATGCTTTTAAAATACTGTATGCTTCTCATTGGCCACCCCAGCTGGACAGCTCACGGCTTGGCAAGCCCGTACCTCCCTGGTGCCAGTCCACCAGCACACTGCTGAACCTGCAAGCGCCATCTCCTCTGGGCTGGGGGAAAAACACATTAATCCAGGTCAGAAAACTGAGATCA
Organism: Sula dactylatra; assembly: GCA_013389905.1. Classification (NCBI taxonomy): domain Eukaryota; kingdom Metazoa; phylum Chordata; class Aves; order Suliformes; family Sulidae; genus Sula; species Sula dactylatra. The sequence goes on from WEKW01004730.1 coordinate 32,782, forward strand.
CAAAAGACTGAAGCCACTGATTCCCCCATCAGTGCAAATTCTTCCACCGGGTTGCTAAACCTCTGAGAACTAACAAGCTGTGAGGCATAAATATGCAATGTAAATATACAGATGAGATATATATATATATATATATATATGTTAGGAACAATGATGAGAAATCACTGATAAAATTTAGAAGGACTTTCAAAGAAATCTTTTCAAATTGCCAGCTGCAGGGTTTGGGACAAGTAAGGCAGGTTCATGGAGGTAAAAACAAGGTTCATAGAGGTTCATGGAGTGAAGTGGATTTAGCTCACACAGAGAAGAAAGTAAAGGTCCCTGCTGGCAGATGAGGCCAGAACCAGGCTCTGCAATATCTTACTGACCACAAGCTAGGGGAGTTTCAATCCTGCCTGCAAAGAGTGGAGAAAAGTACGTAACTTCCTATTGCCTTTAACAACTTATTTATAAATATTTTAGTATTATGAACATTTTAATCACTTGTGCAATCACCTGCACAATATCATTAGGTTTTCTCAAAAAAAAAAAAAAAAAAAAGCATCCTTAATGAAAAAATAAGCTCCTAGGGCATCTCTCAACAAACACACTGCCCCATGGTTTCAGCTGGGCGCTGCCTTTCTTGCTTCCCGTCTGCAGCTCTCCTAGCACCAGCTCAGCAAACCGCCCCAGCGCAGCACTGCTCCTTCCTACCCAGAGAGAAAGCTCCCTACAAGCTGGCACAGCTGGCATTGCACAGTGTCCTCGTGGCTAGTGAGCAGAGTCTCGGTGCCCGCACGAGAGGCTGCCATTATATTATACATTTTGATGGCTTCACCATTGCTCTGCTTGCTCACCTGTTTCACCCAGAGCTGCTTCTTCCACTCCGGACCTCTGAGCCACTCTCTACAATTTAGGGTTCAAAGCCAACCACCTCCCTTCCTGCCAAAACTCATACACTCAGGACTGATGGAGGACCTACAAGCTTGCACCACCACGCCACGATGTATATTTGCAGAGGAACTTCATGCAGCCACCCCACGCAGGACAGACACCCACAGGGTGCCTACGTACCGACCGACAGCAGCGTGACACCCCGCACCCGGAGAACAGCTGGCCACATGCCATCAGCCCCGCTCCATGGCCAGCTGCCCGAGGGGGTGCCGGCTGCCCCCCTTGCCCCCTCACCTTACCCCTCCGGCCAACCCGGGCTCAGGCGGGGGGGTCCCCAGGCTGGACCGGCCGCCCCATCCCACCGGCTGCTCTGCCACAGCCCCACGCAAACCAGGAAGCGGAGGCAAGCTGGCAGTTTATTTTTAGATGATTTTTTTTTTTTCTTACGTACGAAGCGAAAACACGTGCAGAAACCACGCGTTCACCCTCACTCCGCCCAGCCATGGGTTTTACATTTTACATCCTTCCAACACTCAGAAATTCCTGGGTGATGGTGGAGAACAGACGTCACCCTACCACCCTGAACATTTCCATTATCCCCCTCAGCAGCCCCATTCCTACACAGGCAAAACAAGAGTCTCTCAAACACAAAATTGAGTCTCTCGAGTAAAGAAGCAGGCAAAGCCTGAAGAGAGAGCTTGGAAAGGGAACGCGTCCTTAGCACTGCTACAGCATAAAACCAGGGAGGTGGCTCTGCTCTCAGCTCGTCTCCCCCCTTTCACACCTCCCCAAAAACCATCCAGGCTTAAGACATCCAGCAGCACCAGCAGAAGATGCAGCTCACACCTCCAAAGCTTTGCTACAGACATTTCCAAGAAAGAAGAGCTAGCGTGGGATTATTTGTCCCTTCCCACCAGTTCAAATCACAGTTTTGAATCCCTGCTAGCCAGCAGTTGACTGTTGCTTCTCTTCTGCAGCTTCTCAGACATCATCATAGTATCTTTGGGTGTTTTGGTTAAACAAGACACGGGATCTGAAGAGACACCCCAAACTACTTTCAGAGGCGCAGGCAGGTAGAAAGGGTTGAAGGGTTTCCAAGCGGTTGATGGTTTTGCAGTCTACAGCTCCTCAGGTTGAATATTTGGAGCTAGGAGACCACCTGGCTGGTCACCCACCCACCGTGGGAAGTTCTGGCACAGCACTTGGTTTCCCTCAAAGGTAAAATAAAGATAAAAAATTGAAAGATCCCCTGGTTTGCGAAAACGTGTCTATTAGAAATTCACAGATCTTTCTTTAAAAAACGGGGGCATTAGGTCAGCATACACATATTTACACCGACAGCAGCAAGACTTCTGAATCAAAGAGAAGAAAACCTTCAAGGAGCAAATACACTTACACAAGACCCAATTTGTGCCCACAGTCTGACGTGGCTACATATTCAGGCTCTAATGGCAAAATTACCTGTTTCAACCTCTGTTCAAAGAGAAAACCCACACCAGCGGAGGGCCACTTAGACGTGAACATTATTAATATAGAAATGACTGTTTCAGAGCTCTGAAAACCCTAATTAATCACAGCATTGGTTTTATGACTGATCATTTGCAAACGCCACACCAGCTCCGCACCGCCCTGATGTCACCGGTGATGCCTAATCCCAGGCAGAAAAATGCCCTCACTACTTGCTGGATACCATACTGCTTGGACAACAAGTGTAAGCCATCATTTTGATGAAAGCAAACTTCAAAGATAAAATGGAGCCACTTGAAATCATAAGAAGGCATCTGCCTCTCTGATAGTATCTCACTGCTGATTTTTACCTCCAAGACGAGAAAAATTTGGGGGGTATGCCATCGCACAGTAGCTCAGGGATGGACTGGACAGCTTCAAGCACAAGGCTTGAAGAAACACAAGCATTGCTACACAACCTCAACAACAATAAGATGTCTGAATATAAAAAGGTAAGACAGTTGGGCCACTCCAACCACTTAGTGGTCCTCCACGCTAAGATAAAAAATAGATTCATTGCAGCCTTGCAGATACCTCAAGTAATTTAAAAATCTTTTGGAAATGCTGGCAATTATTTTTGTGGATCTTAAGAAGCAGAGCTGACACATGGACATCTTTTCCCAGTCCAAGCCAACAAACACGCGGTAAGACACAGGCTGGCTTTAGGACAGCAGACTACATTAGCTAACAACCACCCCTTGCTTCACTTTCACGCAGCCTCCTTGGCCCACCTCAACCAGCCAGAGCGGGTTTTTTAAACAAGTCAGTGTATCGGGGTGCCCAGAAGAGACCGGGGCAGGCTGCAGGCTGACATGCCATTCAGGCACGCTGCGGCCCAGATCCACCTTGACCAAGCAGCTGAACTCATCCTGTCAAAACAGTGGTTAAAAATATATCCTGTCCTGGATGGAGGCTTGGCCTCTTCCAAGGCTGCTGGATCAGGGACAGGAGCAGCACCAGTCTGCTGCCCCAAACCACCTCACCCCACGTGACGCTGGCAGTGGCATCCTGAATGCACCACCACAGAGGGCAAAGCTCTCCACAGCCTTTGCTTGCCTTACTGCCAAAGGTTTTTCCTATACTAACAAAAAATTAAATCTTTTGTTGTAATGAAGAGAGAAAAAAAAAAAGGGATAATGGCAAGAACTGCCCTGGGCTTTTGCTACACTGGAGACATTCACAAATACAGCACTGCAAGGCTGCTGGTGTCATTAGTCACCTTGTCCGTATTTTATCTGGTTGTGTATGGTGCCCGTTCAACACCCTCCAGCAACACACCGAGGTGCCCAGTACTTAGGTCAAATATTCCCGTGCTTAAATACTGAAAGTTATTTTATGTGGAGCGATGGGAAGTGGATTCACTGGGCGAAGCGGAAGCCTTATGCTGTGCCCCCAGCTCCTGAAGGAGACTTGAATTTGAACCTACTTAACTAATGAACTGTACTCTGCAAGGAGCATCATGCTTACTTCCAGGAAGCACCACAGAAGCTCCACAGTCAGCTACAATTCCCTATTCCTTTCACCTACAGAAGCAGCATCCTTCCCTTTCCCACTGTCTGAGGCTTTGCCACACCACTTTGCCGATGGGGCAGATTTGTGGCTGCAGTGACGCCAGCACCCTGCTCCTTTCCCACACGAGACCACCTGTAGTATGGCAGACCACTTGTAGTATGGCAGCTCCTTCTCAGCTCACCGCTGGGCTGGGCACAGAGACCCACCGACACCCAAACCCCAGGTTTCCAGCAGCACAGAGCAGTGCCGGTGGGCTGAAATGGGCTGCCAGCCCCCCAAGAGGTGCTGGCACAGGCCCCCCCATGCTGAACACAGGCAAGTTCCCAAGGGAAAGGCATTTAAGTGTCAAGACCTCTCCTTTCCAGCCTCCAAAGAAATACAGACTTCTCCAGCAGCCTAATGGACTGTGTTTATCGCTGCATCCTTCACTTTATAGGTCAATGTATACCAGAGAGCTAGCAATTCTCAGCTAATCAGATTTCCGTGCAGACTGGCAAATGGCTCCCAATAAGAATATAAAAACCCCATAAAATAAACAATCCCTATAATCAACTTGCTCACTGTAATGCAGTAAGCATGCAGAAGGCTTGTACGCTTTATTAACACATTTATTTGCACTTCGTGGCAGCATCCTGGGGGCTAGCAGTGGTGGGATGACCCCAGCCCAGGCCGGCTGCGGGAAGGAGCACATTCTCACGGGTCTTTGTTGTTTGTGCTCCACTAACACTGTGTTATTTTAAAACTAAATTAGTGGCAATTCCTTCACATACCATTAGTGTGCTCACCAAATGCCAAAGCTTAAAACCAGACTGCGAACACACGCTCACAAAGGAGGTCCTCACTCCACCACTGGATTACCCCAGGCTGGAAACTTCCTACAGGCGAGTCCTTCCTATCTACCCAGCCAGACCCCAAAACCACGAACCGACATTGCCGACAGGGTGTGCAAATCATCCTTCCCACGAAGACCAAGCGCATCTCCTTGCTACCCTGCCTCTGGAGTCTGCCACGTTCTGTCCCTCCAAACTCCAGATCCTACGCACTTTGCCCCAAAACATTTCAGAAAGCTCCCCCATCATGGAGAGAGCTTAAGAATTTTAATGACATCACTGACATATATATGGCATCCCTCCTCCTCCTCCTCACCGCAGCGCTCGTGACGGCGGGGGACAGCATGCCCTGAGAGCCAAACTGCTGAACCCAGTGAGCCAGGAGAAGAGGAGATGCTGTACATTCTGTCCAGAGGCAGGCAGAAAATCATGACCTCCTCCCCCATGATGACCCTCAGATGGCCTTAAAAGATGACCTGGATTTCCAGCTACAACACTGGTGCTGTCAGAGGTCTGGCACCCAAGCTGCTGGGCAGGTAAAGGGGATGGCGAATCTGCCAAGATCCCTGACTAGGTGTAAAAGAAAAGCCCTGTGCACGCAATACTCTTAACTGCAGCTATAAATAGCCCCCTCTGAACCAAAGTTCTACACATTGTATTGACACTCCTGACTTAATAGGATTTGCCCAAACCAGCTCCGGCTGCTGCCGGGCAGCCTCGCCAAGCAATTTTCACAACACGCACACACCATAAGGCTCTGCAAGTGGGGGGGAGCACAGGCATAATCCCATGTTTTCAGTGTCCTACTCACACTGAGGCAGGAGGAGACTGTGAGAAACTCCTTAAGGGTCTTCATGTGTTTGCATGCACAGCACGACAGGGAGAAAACTTCCAGGCTGACGATTTCAATGCAACAAGTTTATCTCACAGCTGCATTACAGAAGCTTCTGTTTTTAATACCAATGCTGTTTTTCTCTTTTATATTAATCCTTACAGTGGTAGAGCAAAATGGAAAACAATGGTCTAATAAAATATATGTTATAGTAGCATTATTATATACTTTAAAATAATTTCCCACCCTGTCTGGGTTATCGTCTGTTAACTTGAGATGCTGACCTGAGTACTGTTAGCCAGATAATCTTTTACTGTACCATTTCCACCACACCACCTTTGCCTTTGTGGTGTTTCACGGCCTGCCAGCAGTGCTGAGAATCAGGTCCAGGTTGTGCCGCAACCCTTCAAGCATGCACAAAATATATCCCCTGCCCTCAGTCCTGAGGCTGGGCTGTGCTGCCGAGCTCATGCCTGCCTTCCTGGGCACAACTGCAGTATCGCTTCACCCGGCCCTGCCCCACCCTCTGTCATCCGCCTTCCAGAAGTGAGTCTCCATCGCTTGATAAAATACTCCAAAACCTGTCCAGTCATCTGCTGTGGGGAAAACCAATATTGACACTCCCATCCCCAAACTGTAAAAGTACCAAGGACTATTTATACCAGAAGTGAGCAGCCAGAGTCTCCTGACTGCACAGCCGACTGCACCACTTTGTCCTACCGTTGCAAGGGTTGAGCATCACCTGGGTGAAAGCATCACCCCAGCACCTTGGGGCCTGAGCCACAGACCAGGAGGCAGCAAGACTTTATGTTGTACAGATGCAGGGCAAAAAGATGTCTTCTGGTACCTTACCACATCATCCCCATCATCACTGCCTCACAGGCAACAATCCTGAGCAAGGAATGAAGTAGGACAGCTTCATATTCCACATTCCCTACCAACCCCAGCTTCCTTCAACTGCTGCACGATCATAAGCAACACAGGAACCACGCAGGACAACTGTAGATGCTCACCCATGTGCGAAGCATTGCAGGTCACTGACCCGACCTGCTCATGACAAACTCTCAGGCGTGCCTGTCACTCCGGGCACGCTGTATCTCCAGGACTTAGGGATGCAGTCTCTCTGTGCAGCACTTTTGTGTTTTTCTGGGATTACGTTTAGCTATTGGGAGCACTGGGAATTCATAACACAAGAAGAAGAAATAGTAAAGTTGTCCTCAAGCTGGCTCAATACACTCATTCTGAAACTAAAGTAGCTAAAACGCGACGCATCATTTTTTCCTACCACACACTTAACTGTTATGGAAAATGCAGTAATGAAGAAAGGGGCTGGCTTGTGAGCTAACCTTACCTGTCTGCACCCCATCTGCTTCTTCAGTACGCACTGCATGCTATGGCAATGATATACGTAGTGTTTGCTCGGCTATCTAAGAACCCCAGGCAAAAGTGATTGTAAAGAGACACGTAGTTTAAAATTTCATTAAAGAAATGGCTATAATACAATTGCAAGTCACTCAATGCACTGGAGGCTGAATGTTGCTAAGGAAAATTATGAGCCTCCCCCTGCAAAAAGATATATCTACCCACACCAGAGAAAGAGCCAGTAGTTTAACAACATCTTTATTCAGCACATGTACTAGACCAGAATAAGGTGATCATTAAATTGTTTTAAACAGAGAAGCTAGCAAAATTTGATAAACCTCAACAAACCAAGTGAAACAGGGCTAAGAGGCTCTACCAGCTACACCTTGCGCTTAGTCCTGTCTTAGGAAATCTTCTACTGGACATGGAAAGACAATATGCTTCCATGCAGGATGGATGATGGACAGGTGGCTCCTTCTGCAAAACCCATTTTCTTTATTCTGCACAAGTGGATAATTCAGCTCAAGGGGAAGGGAAAAAAAAAGCAGAAAGGGAGGTAAGGAAAATGCTTGAATATTAGAATAGGCAAACTACTGAGCTACAATATCTAGATTAAATTAAGCATTCCTGCAAATTTGTAATAGAGAAACGAATGGCTCCCATCTGGAAGCCTCAGTAAATTAACTTGGATCCTAGTTAAGAAGACAGCACCAAAGCCTGCTTCCAGAAATGTAAATATCCAGCATGCATTCGCAATCCAATCACAGGCTAAAAATATAAGACAACTCAGAGTGGAAATCTGATTTTGTGTCTACCCTCTTAATGGGAAATAAAACAATCACCCTCTGTAGACAAAGCGATCGGACTCATTCTTGCTGCTTGGAGACATGCTGCAAGATGTCTTTGCACCATGAAAGTCTTTCAGCTGTTTCTGATTGCAAGGGCACAGCTCGTGTTGGCGGCCTGACTTTTCTCCATCATACTCCGCTTCTCCATCTTCTTTTCCATCCCATACCCCCGGCTGCTCCACTGCACTGCCCTCAGCTCTCTGTTTACTTACACCACTTCATTTGGTCCTTATTATTAAGAGTATTCGAGCTCCTTGTTCCCCGAGAGATTTATCTTCGGCCTTCCCGTAAGAGATGAAGTGCCCTTGCTCTCAGTGTGCAGATGGAGAACTCAACCACAGGCATGAACAAGGCTCAGGACTAAATTTAGGCCAGAAGAGGATAGTCTCTCTGCTAGTGGGAGACATAGACTAGGAAGGCAATTTGGAGCAGAAGCCTGTTTTAGATGCTCCCTGGTGGTGCCTACCTCCTCTAGGCTACAGACGGAGCCTGGGGAGACCAGGCTTAGCCTCTGAGCATCATCCCCAGGGATTTACTTTCAACACTACAGAAGGAAGGAAAAGCCATTACAAGTTAATGTCATCCATATGGTTCAAGAACTGACACTGCAAAGGAGGTTTTAGGGTGTTCCACCACCAGAAAGCATTCATAGAAAAAGGACATTTCTCCATGGATGAAGATGGCCTTCTGTGATTACAGCAGGCACAGCTGTGAGTTTTAAACTGAAGAGAAAAAAAAACTCTAGAGAGAGGATAATCAGGAAAATCAGTTAATTCCCATATCTGGTTTTAATAAACAGACAGGGGGATTGGTAGATGTGGACAAAAAAAAGCACATCATGTCATCCAAACTTAGGAGAACAAAGAGCATATTAACATCAATAGCAGCAGTCAGATAGGATGGTAGATAATTAGCCAGAAATTCATGGATGATGAGTAAGAAACAAGATCAAGGATTAAAATACTGATACTGGGAGCCAGGGCAATGCAATGGAAAAGTCAGGAAGCAGAAGGAGAAGAAAGTCAGGACAGCAGTCTATGGCGCTATGGGATCCATCCTGCTTGGGAGAAGGGACAATGACATGGGTTGTCCTACACCCTACAGAGTTTGCATGGGAGTGCAGTGTAGATTGCAAGGTCCACAGCAATATGAAAGTGCTAACAGGACTTACCTTACTGTGGGACTGTAACTTCTGAAAACATTCAACCGAAGAAGCTACTATTAACGTTAAGAGCTGACCACAGATATTCCTGGAAGCAGCAGACAGCAGTTGTAATCCTCCAGCTGCTGAACTAGAAAAGGGCGATACTAATTTAGACACTGTAAGTAGCTGTAAGCGCTCACAGAAAGTAACTCTGGAGGCAATCTTAATCATGGAGAGGTGGTTTAGGTCGAAGAATACTCTGAAGTGAAACATAGAAATATGTAATTTCCCATAAGCTTTGAGGAATCAAAGGAACTTGGCATGAAAGTCAACAGGGCTGAAGTGCTCAAGAACACACTTGGAAGAAGCTAAGACTATCTTTGTGGCAAAGATTAAAAAAAAAAGAGTTGGTACTTATAACCCCAGGCAAAGTGGGGGAGATGTCCATTGGGAATGATTCCCAATCTAACTGGAGAAACAATCACCAAAAAAGGGATTTTAGGACTAAGCAGTGTGCCTGTGAGGAACTGAAAGGAAGGGCTGCTCGGCAAAGACAGCTGTGTCACGGAGGTCAGGAAGCTAAGGGGTAAAGAGAAATTGCCAGAGTCAAGCTGAATTAGATCACGCAAATAAAAATACAGAACAAAGTTCAAAATGTTCTTCAGTGATACAATTTTTTTAAAAAAAAAAAAAAGCTAAGGAAAGTGGCAGACTAGCAGCACTCAGCTGATGCATCTTAAAATGAAAGTACAAGAAGGGAGAAGAGTTTTTGCTGTAACTGCATCAGGACAGTGAAGAGTAAGTTAAAACTGAAAAGTGGGGCAGTTTCTAATCAGGGAGGGAGGTGAACAGCCTCTCAGCAGGGCAAACACCCGACAGGGGACCTGTTTGTTTGTTGGGGTTGGAAGCCTACTCGCCGCTTGCTGCAACAGCACAAGACTGGGCTTTGCAATCAACACGGCTTCATGAAATCTGCTATTTTGAAACATGCTGACCACCATCAGCTCACAGAGAAACCTAAACAACAGGATGATGACAGAGTCTCACGATGTATGGAGAAAGCTATCTTAAACTATCTTAAAAAATAAGATCAAATGGGATTAATTGCCTCATCCTGCAGCACCCACAGGCAAGACCACTCTTGGTGGTCCCCTTCAGCATCCTCGCATCCCATTTTCTGACCTCAGCACACCATCATCCCTCTCTGATCTCCTTCAGCAGGAGTTGCAGCACAGGATCCCACACCCGCAGGTCTGGAGGAGGGGAGGGTGCTTATTTTTAAGCACTGGTCATTTGAGTCATTTTGGAACAGGCACCAAAGCTACACCACCAATCAATCATATCTGTTGCTGGGTGGGAGCAGTCTGTCTCATGTTTACCTACTAAAATTTGGTAGCAAATACATTACGACTAAAACCAAGCTTTGGTCTGAATAACCTTAACGTAGCACAGATGCATGCCTGGAGTTCACTCCCAAACTTCAGCATCCTGAGCAAAAGCAAACTGCATCATGTATAAATAGTCATGACTGTTTCCTCCACCACGTGGAATTAAGAAAAGGTTATTCATTTACCTGAGAAAGCTAGGATTAAAAAAGCATGCAGTATGAGCCAGTTGTTAAGCTTTCTTGTTCTTCAACAAAAGTGTCGCTATCAGAGCACAGGGTTGCCTTTAGGGGCCGAGAAAATATTTCAAAGTGCAGAGAAAATATTTTGTAGCTTCACCAAGCCAGTATTCAACCATACACACAGTAACTGGCTTTGTGCTTGCAGTTTACTGAGAGTTAAGATCAAAACCTCTGCAATAACAGAACTGCCATCACACAAGCCAGGGAAGCAAAACTATTATTGTACAGAATTATTATTATATTACATTATTAACCAGAACAACTTAAGGCAAGGATAAGAAGCTATATGAATAACTCCATGACTTACGCCCAGCTCCACTGCTGCTCACCAGCTCTGAGCCGGCTCAACTGGGTGTACAACCAAATGTATCCTTGCTATTCAAAGTAATGAGAAACAGCTTAACCTCTAACTTAAGGACATCTCCTCAAACAGAAAGACAATTAAAACCAGCACTAGCACATAGGCAAGTCCACAGCATCAACACAGTCCAGAGGATTTTTCTGAAGCAGTTGTCTCAATGCAACATGGTACACAGTGTCATGACTTGTAGCTGTAAAAATGTTAAAAATGTAAAGTTTACAAAATGTATGAGGAACCAAACTGGACTCTCTTCTGCAGTCTTGCCTTTTCTCTCACAAATCATTGCATTTTAAAGTGTTTAGTCATCTCCCTAAATTAAGCTGCAAATTCAGCTCCTTAGCTAAGTGCTGGGAATTTCTCCCTCCACAGCATGTAGCCAAAAGGAGAGGCCTTCTGGGAAGAAAACCAGGACATAAGCAGGTATTCCCATTACAAGAACTACTCCAGACAGTAAAATGATCAATGAATATTTTCACATGCTCTGCACATGATGCCACCAACTCATGAAGAAGAGCACTTGTGACCTCCCATCAACAAAAGCTCTCAAGCATCATTAATCACCCAGATTAAGCATGGATCTAAATGCACAAATAAATCCAGCCAACCCCATGATAGTTTGAGCATATGCCTCAAGTGAAATACAAGATTGAATATTTTTTGGGCTCAGGGCAGACTTTAAACCTCTTTCAGTACATGCTTTTCAGTGCAAGACAGAAGTACAATGCTGAAGCAAAGGAGCAGACTGAAAGAGAACCGGGCTACAAATCACAATTTATTTTACTGTCAGTGTCTTATCTTTAAGCCAGTTCTGCAGAGAAAGAACAGCAGGGAAGATGCTCAAAAATTGTTTCAAAGACACTACTGGCTGTCTGCTAGTAGATTAATCATTTAGTGTCCACTTAGCAATAACCGTAATTGTTTTCAAAGACATTCATATTGCAAAATTTAAAGAATGAGCCCAGTCGATTCCAACCCTGCATCATTTTACATTTGCTTTAGACATGTTATCTCCAGTACAGAAAGAACCAACTTCAAGGAAAAAACCTGTCATGTAGATTGAAGTTTATTGATTACCCAGACAACAATTCCAGCCCAGCAATATGAGATCTCTCCAAGGGGAAAGAAAGAGATGGTATTTACAGAAACTGCTTCTAATGAGAAAACCTTAAGGCAAGGAAGGTGAACCCAAGAGCAATGAGTATCAATTTTTATAGATTATAAACAACTGTTTGCTCTTTTGCTTTTATAATTGCATTTCCCTTTATAACTACAGTCCCTACGTTCTACCTTTCTCCAGAAACACCCATAGCCAGGCTAGGGTGGCCAAAGCAGGGTTATATAGCAGTAACTGTGGGCAAAGCAGGTTAAACCTTGCTTAAGTTCACTTTGCCAGGGACAGCCTTAAGTTTATCAGTCTAAGAAAAACTCTGCAACAACTGGTTTCATCAAGGGACTCTCCCTTTCCCCCAGTGATTAAAACAGCACAGTTTTGCACAGAGCTCCATGATGAAGGAGTATTTTATTTCTAAAACACATCCCAGTGTCCCAATCAGGTAAGTTCACTTCAGAAAGGCACTGAGCCCAAGGAAATCACTTTTCTTTTAATAATTAAAAAAAAAAAAAAGGGGGCAAAAAGTTGTTTCTCCCAAGTCCTCCTGACAAGCCAGTCTTGCTGAAGGTAATCATGGAGAAGCCTCCCTTGTTGGCTGAGGACCCGAGTCAGGCGGACTTGGGGAACCAACATGGGTGGCTGCTCCTTCATGGAGCTTCACATGGTTTTCTGCAGACGGAAGAAACTCACCCCTGCAAATCTAATCCTCATTATGCTCTCTGTGTTATAGCTGTGGGATGCCAAGAGTGTTGGAAGCTCCAACACTTGGGGTAAGCAAGGAAACCTGACCACGTGGCTGTCAGAGTTTCTAACAACCTTGGCTCTGCAGGTATGGATTTGCCTTCATCAGATATGAAGTACTTGCAACTCCTCCATCAGGAGAGAAAATGAGCTAAAAGAAGCGAACAAGAGCAAAAAGCAATTATGGTTAAAGAATCCTCTGAACTGAGCTACAGCTGAGCTTGCATGCAAACAGATTTGGGTTTCACAGACAAGCAGCAATGATAGGAGAAGAATTAAGTAAACAGCCATTTGCCAAATATAACTTTCTAAAACAGTTTGTCAGTAAATGGCAACTTTGGTGGAGTGAAGCAAGAGGATGGAACGGACATTCTCACAGCATCACATTTTTATTTAGAGAAGACAAATAAGAAAAAAATAAATACATCTTGCAGATGGCCTGTCTTCGAGTAAAAGCCTCCGTGCCCTGACTCCGGGCCAGCCACATTCCAGCTCCAACCGCACAGCCTGCAGAAGCATTAGCAGTAATTAAGAAAAGCCAACCATAGTGATAAGCCAGACTTCTGTAAGAGAAATACATGCTGTGCTGATACAGATTTTTTTCTGTCTTTCACTTTTTGGTGGACTAACATGGTGCGCTCCTTACAAAGACAATTTCCAAGCACTTCACAGTTGTTCCTCCACCCTTGACTCACTGAATCCCAGATGGGACCCTTGGCATCACTTATGCCAGCAGGTCTCCAGGACGGCGCCAAGGACTTCATGTGTGGCCACCATGCAGATATTGCATTTCCAAATCACCACACAACTGTCCACAACACAGCCTCTGGGAATTTGCTGCAATCTCACAAAAAGTGTTAATTTGAGAACAACTGATCTAGTCCAATACCTCTTGACTCAAAGAGTTTCTCCAAGAATTTCTGCATCAAGCCACCACCCGTTTGGCCTACACCACAAGCGTTTTCAGAAGATATGCAAGCCTGACCTAAAAAGCCTCCAGAGGACAGAGAACCCACCATAGGCTGAAACAATTTGCTCTGAACAGTGATGTTCTTCCCTCGTTAAGCAGGCATACGGTGCACAGCTTTTTGGGGAGGGGTAGTATTGGGGAATTTGATAATTTTGTGTCATCTCCCTCTTCAGACCATATCAGCGCTCACTTGTGCGGCTCACTGAAAGATTAGTTTGCTCCTTCAGACAGGCAAGGGTAGACCCTTAAGATGGTTAAGTGATTTGGGGCAGGATGATCATCTGTCTCCGCCCTATCCACAATTAACTGTTGCATGACCCTCAACCCTGCTAGGGCTGAGCTCTCCTGGGGGAGCGAGCTGAGCTCCTTCCAGCATGACCAGGGGCATCCCTCTGTCCTCAGCTTCCAGGACTTTAAAGAAAGTTGGCACAAAGGGAGCCGATCCCATCAATGCCCCTGAATCCTGCTTATTCCACCTAAAGCTCAGTGTTTCAAACAGCAAGGAAATTAAGCAACAGAGCCTTGTGGTAAGCTAATCAATCATGTCATGTATCTATGCTCAGATTGCTGTGAAGAGCATGACAAACTTAAAACAGCCTGCAAATTTCTAAAAGTAAACGGTTCTTCGTGTTACAAAGGTCAGCCATCTGTTCAAATGTTCATGTCATAGTTAATTTAACCTTTCTTCTTCCACTCTCCTCTCTTGACCCAAGCATATTCCCCAGGAAGAAGAAAACCTGGCTGAAGTCGCTACAGCTATACAGCTCTCCTTGTCCACAAAGAACTGCCCACAGAAAACACATTTATGGTTAGGACAGACTACAGAAGCAAAGAAGAAAAGTGGTGGAAAGAAGCAGTATGTTATCCAGGTCTCACAGGACAGCCAACACCTGCAGAGACCCAGGACTGCAGGTGATGTTTGGAAGGTGTTCATCAGGTTCTGGAAAGCTGTGTTCAACGTCCCCAACATGGCAGGAGACCTCCAGCCCATCCTTCCCAACCTCTACTCGGTCTTGCAGGGCTCCTAGAAAAACTAGAGAGCGTTACAACATCCAACTTTAAACCGTCACCTCATGACATGGCGGGCTTCAAAGTGAAATATGACTGGTCGCAATAGATTTCACATACATTTCTAATGGAACTGTTTGCTTTAAAAATAATAATAATAAAAGCTTAAAAAAAAACCAAACTGGAGTTACTCAGCAAGCAAGGCCAGCCCCAGGCTGAAATTGGGCTTCTAGGGAGACAAATGGGCTCTGAGCTGTGTATGGTATGAAGAGAGAGATGAGACAAAGCAAACAAACAAGCAAACAAACGAACCCAAATTCTGCTGTTTGGCATCCTTTCACAGCCAGGGTTATTCTGTCCTCTCCTCTCTTCCTTGTAATAAAAGGAGGGGAGAAAAAAAGGAAAGAAAAATGATAACGAGTTCTGATTGAGCTGAAAAACGAGGGGGACGGGGAGACTGAGCCAGAACAAGCTATTTTCAGAAATAAACCAAGCCTGCGTAAAGTAAAAGTTACAAAAGATGTGAAAGTGGGGGGCTGAGAGTGGGTCAACCTTCTGCAACTGCCAAATGCTCTTGCAATGCCTCTTCAAGGAACCGGCCAACACACTTCAGATCACGGGTAGCGCCTGTCCATCAGGATCTCTCTGGCATGAAGGAAAAGGCAATACATGCATCTTTACACTTCCAGCTTTAGGCTGGGAATGATGGTTTCAAAGGAGACAAGGCAACACGCTGCTTTATTGTGTACCATTTTAAACCAGCAGGAGTTGGAACAGGTTTTGATGGAGATATTTGGATAAAATTCTGTATAACAGAGACATTGTACAAAACTACCTACTGGGTTAAACACAGCTGAGTTTGGATGGAGAAAAGTGCCCCCATACTTGCCTGGAAGCCTATCGAGGAACAGGTGTGAATCCTTGGTATTGCAGGTGGCTTAATTCAGGGGAATAACGATGAATGAATTATCTGGAAATGTTGCCATTCATTATTTTCTAACACCTCCAGCTTAAAACCTAGCAAACGCTTAGCAGCCTGACCTTTGGGATGAATTAAAAGCAGTGCTACAGCACCAAAACAAAATATTTTCCTGGTTTTTTTTTAAAGTCAATAGGACCTGTATTATTTGAAGAATGGTAGCCTAAGGGAATCTGCATCACTGCAAAACTGTTTAGGCAGCTGCCATTAGTTTAAAAGCCCATTTTTGTTTAATGACTGCAGTTTCACATTCTCCCAGTGCCATGCATCATAACTGTCATCCCTAAACCTTAGATTTATGAAAGCATCCAGCAGCATCATTGTACTCAGGGGTCTGCTGACATCCCATTATTAAACCACTTCTTGCAGGTTTTGACTTGCATTTAGGCATAATAAACCCTGGATTCTGCCTGGATGCTGTCATGGAGATGGATGCTGCTCTGCTCCCCTGGGGTGCCTGGAACTCCAGGCAGAGCCATCATCACCCCTGACCAGGGCATCTCACAGAGCACGGGAGGCTGAAGGGAGAAGGACGCTTGACATGCAATGAGAAATAAAATCAAAATTTTATATTCGTTTAGCTAGAAGTAGACAAAACAACTCCCTTGCCATCACAGGAAGGGATGGAGAGCATGGTAAAATCCCACCGTCCTACCAGGTCACACTTTATCCAGGGTGCAGAGAAAGCATGTGGCTGGAGGGGAATGCAACCGCAGGGCTGGTAGATGTCTGGAAACAACCAGAGAACCAGCTAACCTGGAAAACTGGACCCCTTTTCTTAGAGATCCAGCCTCCGATCTTCAAAAGCACACCGATTCCAGAGAACAATCTGAAGTCGTCTCCCAGGTACCCTACAAAATTCAACATTTAGTGCCTTCCTGCTTTGAAATGTCTTTTGTACATGCTAGCATCTCAATCCTCAATTCACTTGCCATTTTGCAGGTAAATTCATCTCCGTCTTCGTAGTGGTGAACAGGGACCATTCAATCCTCTTACCTGACTATTCAAGTGAGGAGTGGAGTTTGTCAAATAGATTTGGTCTAACTTAAAACAAAAAACCCAAGCAAAACCCAAGCAAAACAAAAGGAAACACCTTTTTTTTTTTTCAGATTCAAAACACTTAGGAAGCATATGCAAACTCAGGAAAGGTAGTCCTGGTATATTCTGAAACCAATCTGCTCAAGGTTTTGAATCCTGAAGTTTCTTTTTTCATACTCGTATATTAACACATCTATTGTGCTCCTTGTTACAGCATTCAAAATATATCATCATTCAGAGAAAAGGCATTTTAACCTACAAAAAGACTTAAAAACAAACTGCCTTAATGATTCCAACATAAATGATCAGAACTAGGTAATTAACTATTCTGATATACAGGTAGTAACACTACACAACAAACAATGAAACAGGATACACCTTTATTGATACATGCCTTAATACTGACGTGCCACAAAATAATCTATTGATAGTAAACCCCTAAAATGAAAACTCTCCCCCAAATTACAAAAATTAACATTTTTCCTAAATTATTTTTTTCTGGTATTTTATTGAAGAAAATGTCAAATTATATTCCCCCTGAAATTCAATGAAGACCATTTTTTTTTCCCAGAAATGAAAATTCTGTATTTCAATCCACTTCAGTGTTACTGCAGCAGATTCACTGCCTTTTGTGACCACATCCCATTTGCTGATGAAATCAAAATTGAGACAATTAATTTTCAGGCTTTATGGTGTTAGACAGCCAGTGAGCACCTAGCAAAGAAAGTCACTCCCACCCCTCCTGCACCAAAGCAGGAACAGAGATACCAGCTGGGATCTACAGCCCAGTCTTCTTCCAACTCCCCAATCCTGTCTACATGAGAAGAGAGGAGAGTTCAGTTGGAAGGGACCTTCAATGAACATGTAGTTCAACTGCAGATCCTGACGCTTCATCCCAGAAAATAGCAACAAGGGTCTGATGGCCGCATCTGCTTGCCCCAGCGATGCAGGACAGCTCCCTGGAAAGGAGCAATCTGGATTTTGATTGCTACGAGACCAGATTTTCTGGTAACTCAAGGGCAGTATTTATAAATATGAAATGGTTAGGGAGAAGGAAACAAAACTGTCTGGCTTAGCTGAGACCCTTTTTGCTCACACAAAAACCAGCTTGCACCCCACCAATACCCCACTGGAACTTTACCAGGACACTGTGCAGGAGGCAGATGCCTGGACCCGACAGCCAATGTAGATGCAACAGGTGTCAGGGGAAAAAAAAAAACCCAATATACTCCAAACCAGCCCCCCCCAAATCAAACTGTTAACAAAGCACTGGAGCCCCAGTCCCTGGCCATGGCAGGAATGTAGCAATAAGGCTGCAGCAAAATGCTCATCAGACCTTTAAGTCTGTGTGTGGTTAGATAGTTAAATGGTTAACTTTGCTACTGAAATACTTAAATACAGCTAAAATACATATTAAGAATAAAAAGGGGTACAATGAACAGGGGGTGTTGTTCTTTTTAAAGAGACAAACACATTAGATAGGTCAAAACCCTCACAATAAGTTGGGGTTTTCACCTTTCGTTTCAAAAAACCTTTTAATTAACATTCATAAAATTTTCCCTGCCTTCAAGCTTGGCTATTCTGAAACCCAGCATGCATCCCATGTCAAAATTACTCACATATTTTATTATGGCAAAATCGACAATTTAAGTTCCTCTACCCTAAATGGCATAAAGGAGATCAGACTTTACAAACTCATTCCCATACCCAACTCAACAGCTCATGGTCAGCAGGGAACAGGACTGAAAGCCTTTGCAAAAAGCCAGTTGCAGTGCTGCAGTGGCAAATCTACAGCATCTTCTCACCTCTTCCAATGGATGTTCTGTGCTGCCCATTCTGAACAGTGGAGCATCCAGCCACTGCCACTGGCTTTTTTTCTATGTAAGGTAGAAATCAAGTAGTTATTGAAAGTTATTCTGCATTCCTGATAAAGAGAAAGCTGTGAAAATACCCACTGTTGAATGTCTACTTCATTTCAAATGAAGACTTGAAGGGGATGGAAACACTCACTCATTTTTTTGCGGGCTGAGGCCGCACGTCTCCCCACGTGTGTCCATGCTTGCACAACTGGGGATCATGCTTGAGACAGCTGTGGCTGCTCATGGTAGCATTCCCACCAGGATCCTGGTGCCTTTGGGTGCCATGAGCCAATTTGAGCAATTAAGCAGCTTGCCAGCTGGGCCACCTTGAGATGCCGAGCCCAGGAGGATGCCCACAGGCATGCGCATACTGCTGGGCACATGGAGTAGCTCCACAACTGCTCCCCTTCTGTCAACCAGCTCCCCTTCTGTCAACCATTGCCTTTTCTTCCAAACACCAACAAAGGCCAGAAAGATGCCCAGAAACTCCCCAAAAGAGACAGTGCTGCATCCCCTGCTCTGAAGCAGCCCCCTGTCCCAGCAAATCCTGGAGGTGGGAAGTCTGGGGGTGCACTGCCCACCCATGGGTCATGTCCTTCCTACGATGATCCCCAGAAAGGGAGCTGCATCCAAACCACCCATAGGAAATGATCCCTGACCATGCTTCCCCCCCACCCCCAGAAACATATCTGGCAGCCCATCCAAACCACAGGCATCCAGACAGACACACATACTGTCCATAGATAGCTCTGACTGCACCCCTCAGCCAATCTCAACCCCAGGACATATGTTTATTTTTGCTTTATCAGCACACCAAGCTGCTGCAGGGTGATAAGCAGGAGAGGAGCAAGGAAAGGATCCACACCAAATTATCACAGGCTTTTTTAATTAAGAGGGGCAGAGCCTGATCTAAAAGCCAGTGAGGTAGAGGGACACAGGTGCTGGTATGATGTCCATGGGAGGTCTCATTTGCTTGAATTAGATGACCCTACAAGTGCTCAGATGGATGAAATCCACTGCATCCCTTTGGTGGTTGCCCAGGTAACTCTACCGAGCACCTCCAAACCTGCTCACCCTCTTACACCAAAGGCCCCTGCTTACACCAAACCTTCTCCAAGCAAGTACCAAGTCCCTGACCATAAGCCAAGGCACCCTCTTATTTTATTCCAAGCCTGGCCAACATGATGGAGGTCACATGAAAACTAAAAATTTAATGACCCACTGTAGAGGAAAGGGGAAAAAAAAAAGTGTTGAGCTCATGATTAATCTTTGCAGCTCTTGCTATGGACAGGATCTGTACAGCCATGTTTATTTTTTATAAAAATAGTAAATGGTATTACCCTTGTGCTGCGAGACCAAAGATTCACAATGATACCTTAATACAGCTTAAATAAAAATAGCACTACCTGAGTCAATCTGAGGATGATAATGCTTTGTAATCCCACACTATTAGAGGATGAACAGTTGTATAGCAGTGAATCCACATGAGATACTTGCATTAGGAGACACTCCTTCCTCATGCTATATAGCAACATCTATACAAAATGTAGAAGGCAGGTGGTATTTGTAGGAGGCACAGTACATGACAGGGAAAACAGCACTATTATTTTATAATACAAACCTGGCACACCGCTATTTTTGAGCCTGGAAATCTTGGCTAATAACTTATATTTTTAAAAGCAAAGCCTGCTTTTAAATCTTCCCCATCAGAGTAAAGAACTGATGAAAAAGTTTGAATTTTAGGAGTGGGCAATCCTGAAGCCTGTGTGCAACCAGGCAGAAGATTCATTCATAAAAACAAACAAGGATGAACAGCAGTGTTGCACATTCATTCTGGTTATTTTCTTAATATCTTTGAATGAGCAAACAGTGTATATGGAAAGCAAATGCACAATACAACATAGAAATGCCTTATCAGTGAAAATAATGAACTCTTTCTATATTCAAAATATAGACAACAGACTCCAATACCAATTTTTAAAGGTGGTAGGGAGGAAAAGTGCAAGCTTTGATTACTGACATATTAAACCATAATAAATTCTTCTTAATTACTTCGTTACATAAGCCGCTCACAGGAGGTGCTATTTGTGCATTGCCATTGTGCTCCCCACTAGTTCTTTTTTAAGACACATTTTCCAATTAATTGCACTTTTCTTCCCCCCACTGTGGTATAGCCGTACGTATGGCAGACATCTGACCCTCGCAGCTTCCCCCAAAGGGTTCTACCAGACTGTGGGGAAAGGTAACAGGAAAAGGTAACAACGCTGAAAGGTCTCCCTTTCCCCAACAGGATTTGAGTCCTCAAACCAGGGAGTCTAAGGCTGTAGCGCAGAGGATGCCAGGGAAAATGGAATGCAGCCTCAAATTCCCCCTTGACTTGCCTGCTCCTTCGTCCTCCACCCCCATGCTCAGCCTGGCTCTGCTGCTGGTTTTTCCTCCCCACAGAGCCTGGATGCTCACAGGGAGGGTGACCCTGCGGGACCCTGGAGACAGGGACATGGGTAGGGAGGCGCTGGCAGGGACAGCAGAGGAGGAGCCGTGCTGGTAGGCACCAGGGCTCAGGGTTGAGGACATCTCAGTGAGGGGGAACGTCCTTGCGATGGAGGTCACAGAGCCAGGCCATGGGGAGATGCCCACAGCCCCGCACTATGCACAGGAGTATTTCCAAAAACACTCCAGCACCAACGGCAGGAGCATCCGCTCTTTTCAGTGCTGAGCCACAGGTGGTCCTGAGGCATCTCCAGAAGCCCAACCCTCCAGTAGTCCATGTGACCTCCCATTCAAGGGGAGCCACCTGCCCTCGAAAACAAAGATTGCACGGGTTTCAGCTCAGCTGCAGTTTAAAAATAAAATGTTTCTCAAAGCTAGTTTGGTAGGACAGATCTGGCTGCAAAAAATTTCACTTCAAAACTCAAATCCTGGATGTTACAGTGATGCATGCCATTGCTAGACCAGAGGAGCGAGAAGACCTGTTTAGCTGCAGAGCCTCACGTCCACGCAAGCAACAGGCAGTCTCCACTGTTCACACCATTTCATGCCCTATCCTCTGCCTCCCTTGGCCACGGGGCACAGCTGCTCGTGCACTCCGAAACAGCAGAGGCTTCGGTGATGCCACTGCTGCGGCCCGACCGCATCACATTTGGGACCAAGACGGCCCTCACGCCCGCATCACACCCCCAACCTCCTGGCACAAGCACCTCAGCAGCACCCCAAAACACACCAAGGCATGAGACTCCAGCGTGGGTGCTGATTCAGCCGTCCTGCCCAAGGTGGCCCTGACACGGGTGCATCTCCCATCGTGTGTCTGGCTCCCCGCTCTCTGCTGCTCAGAGCTGCTTATGAGCTTACAGGCGAAATATGGGTAAGCAGCTTGCCCTGTCAGAGCCACAGTTCTCCATCACGAGAGCACTCAAGTGCCTGTTCCCCTCTTCCCCGGCCAGCACCCTCACCTCCAGGTGTGCTCAGCTGGGGTAAAATCTGAGCTACTTTCTGGCACTTTCATACATATTTTGTCTTCATGATGCTATACTTTGCTCTGAAGCCACCCATGTGCCACTGGCCACACGTTACATTTTGGAAAACGGCCAGCTGGCTCAGCACCGGTCTGCCTTCAAGTCTATCTCTTACTGTATGTTAAACATGAATCGACACAGCCAGACCACTGTAAGGCTCCATACAGAAACTGTTACACCCTGGAGACGTACCTTCATACTGGTACGAATCATCTAAATTCCCAAATTGGAGTAAGGGATACACCTTAATTTGAAAAGGCAAGGAGGAATACAGACCATTAAAGCAGCAAAAATGTGATGTATAAACACCTGATACCTCTAAACTCTGTTTGCAAAATTGCACTGGGAGCCCAAGTTTCCCCAAAAGACCACAGGACCTTCATGATTCTGAAAGCCCTACCCAAAGGGACTACCCAGGAGAAAGAAACATTAACTCTGGCAAGCACAGTCTGGAGTATTAACAAGTTTTTTTTTTTTCACTTATAACCTATTCAGGTGTTACCTGAAACAAGAAAAGCCAATTGTAAGTACAATTTAAACTGACAGTTTAAAATTGCCTGGCCTTTACACATGGTATTACAGTCACCAACCTCATACTCCCCTCTGCCCTCAGGAAAAGAGCTTGATTCATCTTGCAACATCTCGAGAAGATCAACTGATGATTCAGGTCCCAATATAGCAATTATCAGTACAAACAGCATGCAGGTTTATAATACAGATCCAATCATAGCTGCGGGGCTGGGGGAGAGGAGGGGTTCATACTATTACTCACAAGAGCATTTTGGCAAAAGGCACACAGGATTCATAATTTGGCTTTATAAGACTCATGGTTTATGGACATAAGCCTTAGTCAGAAAGACGTCTAAGGTTAAATCAGCTCCCCTTATACAGAAAACATGGATAACAGTTTATTAAGTAGGGGATGTTTTCATCGATGAAAGATGTAATTGGTGACAAATACATTTAAGGGGTGTTAAAAAAGACCCTTATAAATGTTAAATAAACATTTTTCTGGCCAAAAGGAACACAAGCACAGTACAATACACCAAACCCCAGCATCCTCCCCTACCCAACAAGAAATAAGCGCAGATGGCTACATTTCAGCTGTATGGACACTTCAAATCAACCTGGGACCATCTGTATCAAAAGGCACCTGATCTATGGAAAATACATTGATTTGGAAAATGGAGAAGTCCATTAGAGGTTTGGGACATTCAACTGTAGTTCATTAGTCAGTCTGAACCCACAAGAGCTCTAATAGCTTGTATCCTGTGCACCAGGGAAATGCAACTAAAGAATAAATTTCCTGAGCAATGAATGGGTAATGATATAATCTGATTAATCTCATTGGAAAGAAATCTAGAACTGAAAGAGGAAACAGGGTACGTATTTCTCTAGAAACAACAAAACCAAACAGCAAAGGGTGTTACAGAGCAGAGTCCCAACTGGCACTCACTGGAAGAGACTGGCTCCACCAGAGGAAAAGAAATTACACTGATGTAAATCAGTGCAAGAGGTGGCTCTCCGGCTGGGATGCCACAACAGCAGCATTTCTGCAGCTCTTTACTGAACTAACGTTTCACTTACAAATACGGACTTAGTGAAGTGCATACAAATGAAATATATGGAAGTCTTGGGTGCAGGCAGGACAAAATCAGTCACGTGCAGCAGTAATTAGCAGGTCATTTAACCCTCTGGAAGTTGCATTCCTTTGGTCAGAACAGAAGGAAAAAAAACCAAACCTTAAGGTTGCTCTCTGACACAGAAAACACTTTGCCCCACTGGACAGTGTAGCATTTTTGTAAAAAATACAATGTAATTTGTACAGAATTTCCCTAAAGTCAAATATTTTTAAAAATATAACATTTATTTCACTAATCAAGTCCCCGAAAATTCCATCTGGTACAAAGGTAAAGCTTAATATTTTGATGCCAAGCCCCTACTCGAAGATCAGCCCTGCCAGCCCTAAAATTAAATCGTGCCACAAGCTCAGCAAACGCAAACTTCTGCACCCAATGCAGAACAAAAACCAGCCCTTGTACTTTCTATTATTAATTTAAAGAGTGCCTTGAAAGGAGCAGGCTCTGGAAAGTACTCACCACCTATATTGGAACCTCTTCAAAGGAAGTCCACAGGGCTTGATTGCCTGGAGGAGAAGACACAAACCAAACATGCTTTACATTACAGTTTTCTTTTAAGTGACAACCTTCCCACTTTTTGGTCTCCCCTGTAAAACCCAATTTTTGCAGCTGAAAAAGAAATCAGAATTAGTCTAAACATGCAAAAACTCTGTTCCAGTTCTTAACCCTACACTGAGAAACAACTTTGTTGCCTGCATTTGCATTTTATGCTTTGTCCTGAAATAGAAAACAGCTCCCATGTTGGAAAATGCACAGATTTCTCTCAAATTCAGACAGCAAATTCTTCCAGCATTCAAAAACCTGCTGAAACCACCCTTCCTACTTTAAATCTTTTTTGTAAAACTCAACTTTCAAAATAAGCAAGTATCAAGTTCAGATTCAGAAGGTTTGCTTGGCTTTTACCTCAAAATATTACTATGCCAAGATCTAAAAACAGGAGAAAAAGAAATAAAATATGAGGGAGCCAGTTTCAAGTTTTCTGGAGCCACTAAGCATTGCTCTGGAAGGTTAGAAAACACTTCGCTTTCCGTTGAGCATGCTTCTTGAGAAAGCGGAGTGTAATAATTTGTACCCCTTCAGTATCTGCCAGGTGTGAATCCTGAGGGTTCATCAGTGCTTAAGGAGTCACAGACAAGAGCACCAGGAGCAAGCTTACCTGCTCCTGCAATTCCTAATCTCTCGAAGTCTATGGATTAGAAAATCTAAAACAAGTGACTCGCTCCCATTCCCACCATCCCACTGAGCCTTCCATTCTTTCCCCCACTGCTGAGGCCAGGCATGGCTGGGAAGCATTCATCTCCTCCAGTTCAACATCTCCAGCCCCACCACACCAAATTCTTTCCTGCCAAACCCTTGTCTGACCCAATAACCCTACAACTTCCACAAGCAAAATCCCACCAGGTTTGGGACCCTACTCCCAGGCACCTCCAGCTTACCCCTAACACACACATTTGGTCTGCCCAATGCAAAACCCCAGCCACAGAGACCCCAGACACTACCAAAGCCTCCCAAAAGTCTCCTTCAAGACTTCATCATCCCTACAAGTGGGAGTTTCTTCCTTTTGTGCTACCATTCAAACACGTTACTGCTTGCCCTAACCCCCCCATACATGGGGCAGAGGTTTCGTATTTCTCCCTTCACAGCAGTCTCCTAAACACTGCAAACCCATTGTGCCAATCCTTCACCTTCTCTCCAGACCAAACACCCCACTCCTTCCCATCTTTCCTCTTGGGTCCTGTTCTTCAGGTCCCCACTGGCCTCTCTCATTTTCTCCACATCTTCCCCCAGAAGCAGTGCCCCATGCTGGTTCCAGTACTCCAGTGATGCCAAAGCACCAGGAGGTGCAACACAGGACACAGCAAGTCCATCCTCCTGTTTATAGAAGACTGCTGCTGTTGGGGCAGGATGATGCTGGCAAAGCGATGTGTGACCCACCACGACCCTAAGATGTTTTTCAGTGGAGCCCTCTCCAACCACCCCGGGTAGTCTGTCCAGCCAACTCATTCACCAGAGTTAACTGCAAGCCCACATTAATGCCTTCGGGTGTGAATGATGGACCCTCCAAGTTAATTTTCTGGTTTTGTCCAAAACTATTTGAAAATCTAATCCCTCCTTCCAAGTGCCTGTAACCTTCCCTAGTTTGGTGGTACTTGTTGAGTCTGAACCCGTATTTTATCAAATGCATCAATTAAAATGACCCAAGCCACAGGGTCCACCCTCTGGAAACCCCCACCCAATACTTCTGAGCTTGATGACATACTGGAGGTAAGCCTGGAGCATGGTTAGCACACCTACATCGCACCATCCATTAGGCGAAAGTTTCACCAAAATTTCTTTCCACTAGCTTCCTTCTACGAACATCAAAACAGTGCCAAAAACCTAACTAGGGTTGAAGTACATCATATCACCTGCTCTTCTTCTATCCACAAGACCTGTTACCCTGCTGTAGAAGGAAATTAGGATGCCTGACATG
Organism: Sula dactylatra; assembly: GCA_013389905.1. Lineage (NCBI taxonomy): Eukaryota > Metazoa > Chordata > Aves > Suliformes > Sulidae > Sula > Sula dactylatra. The sequence continues at coordinate 59,008 of WEKW01004730.1, forward strand.
ATTTGTTCCGGACTAATCCAAGCTGACTGTTACTCATAAGCATCCAGAAGATGCCTAGGTGGGAAATAATTTATGACCTTCCAGGAAAATACTGTAATAAAAGTCAGACTGGCTGTACTGCAATTCCATCTCCTCCTTTTTAAAAAATTTAGCACTATATTTTTTGCTTTTTCATTGTTATGGAAACCTCACAAATTCTCCACAGGTTTTCAGAAATATTCACCCAGAAGAAACTGAAAAGAAATAAAGTCAAGCAGCCAGCTGAAAGCCGGCTCCTTCTCCAAATCATGAGAATGAGACAAGTGTCACGGAGGTTTGGTCAGGGCATCCCGCCCTGCCGTGGGGTCACCAGCCACCCCCCTCAGGTGCCCACTCCCCTGATCACTGGTGATGCTGGCTGACAGGCTTTTACTGAAGACCAGCCTTGCCACATGCATCCTCCCAAAGTCTGGGGGGTTGTTTTAAACAAACCCTTCCCTAAGGCCCAGACAACCTGGAAGAAAAAATTTGAAATAAAAAAACAAACAAACAAACAAAAACCAACCACACAAACAAAAAAAAAAACCCTTATGTGAGTGCTCCCTAAATGATTCTTTTCCTATTTTATCCTGGTATCTTCCCTTGTCAGTGCAGATGTTAACTACATCAGTCTTCTGCTCACAGGAAGGAAAATCCAAGACTCCATGAAATTTTCTATTACTCTTGAGATCCCCAGGCAGGCACTCACAAATGTTGCAGCCTGACAGCAATACAAGCATTTAAGGAAGTCATTCCAGTTTCAACATCTTCTTAGGAAGAAAACCTAGTATCCTCATTTTATACAGGGGTGGATGTTACCTCTCCAAGCTGCCAACCCAATGAAACCAAATGGAAAGGCAGGGTAGGGATTGAACCTGGTCAATGGTAAAATAGGAAAAACAACCCAGAAGGCTCTTCTGATTTCTCTTCTGTGTTGCTGGTATAAAATTGTTGTGCCTTTCCCATACAACAAACCTTACAGAACAGCGAAAGATAATTTGGCCATATTTGTACGTTCAAAATAAACAGCACTTCCCAGTCCTTGGCTAGATTCTGGCAACCCAAAAAACTTTCAGGAAAAAAAAAATGCCTACTTAAATTTTTATAACCTTACAAAAACCTTTGCTCCAACCCGAGGGAGTAGAGGGTAACCAGACAGCACACGTTAATTTCTATGTTAACAGCACATGAAGTATTTAAATCCACTGCCAATTAAAAGTAAGGTAGAATTGAATTAGGAGAAGCAACTTATGGCAGAAATTCAATTACAAAGCAGCATTAAAGGAAGAGATGTCAGTAACTTTTGGAGGCTGGGCAGGAAGAGACGAGCGCATCGATCTACTATTTTCAGAGCTGCTAGCAAAAAGCTTAAGGAGGAGACTGTTCCAAAGAGTCATTTGTAAAGATCCTCCTTATATAAAGGGCTTCATTGATGGACTGGAGGAACCAAGGTGACAAATGGTTACTTCAGACCATCCTTTGACCTATCTGGCAAGGGTAGAATTCCCTCCCGACGGTCACACATCACCCACCCTGCCTCCCCCACGGGCACTGCAGCTCTGCCACATCCTGCAGCGTCTTTGGACCTGCCTTAGCTTGCACCAAAACCGTTGCAGACACCTTTATTTTTCTTTTGTTTTCCAAAGTGATTTTAACCGCATTCCTTTGCTTCGAGTCATAGACATTATATATTAAGTAGATTTCTTTCCACGTGATGGAGAAGACTCAAGTGTTGTGGGCACTTTTCTTCCTTCAATGACCACTACTTTATCCTGCCCTGTTCTAGCCTCCATTTGTTCCCCTTTGGCTGATACTATCCTCGATCAATCTCAAGGTTGATTACCGATAAGGCCCTCCCACACCTCCAAGGTTCAGCTTTCATAACTGCATTAAGACAAATCAATACTGTTATTAATGTTGCTACATTTGTGGATGGTGTGACCTGCCTGCAAACACTGCATGCAGCAGTGGAGATGACCCCCAGCACCACATGAAGTCTCTGCTCTCCCTTATTTGCAATTTCTTTCTCAACTACACTCTGCTACTTTATAAAAATGTATTGGGGTTTTTTTTCTTGCAAATGCAAACTGGTGAAGGCTTGTAGGACATCCTATTTGCAGTCCCCTTTATGTGGGTAGCAATAGTCCATGGAGAGCCAAGAAACTAATTGTCCTGTCACTTGCTATGTGGTTGGACTAGATGATCCTTGTAGGTCCCTTCCAGCTGAACTATTCTATTCTCTTCTCATTCTCCTCCGGTCCCGCCCAGCCAGTCAGCTCACCACCCACTACTGCAGCTCACCTTTGCCTGTTGCACTTCTGGAGATGCTTGTGGAAGCATCCAGACTGCATGTGGAGCTGTGCCAGCTGACGAACTGCTCTGGAGTGTGTCCCCCCGCCCTTCTTCCATAGCACAATCTCTTCCCACTCACCTCTCGCCCCCTTTCTCCTCATCATCCTTCACACCAGCCCCATAAGCCACCACATTCAGAGCCCACCCAGCAGATCTGAGAGGTCCCACCTTGACATATAATTCAACCCACAGTGCAAGGAAACTCCCACAGGACTCCATCCTCCAGGTTTGTTTTCTTTAAGGCCCCTACATCCCAGAAGAGGAGTCACATGAGTTCACCCAGTCCATCAAAGGACTGTCACTACCCAAGCTCGCTTCCAGCCTGCCTAAGTCCCAGGGATCACTTACACCACTCCGCATGGCTCAGAGAGCCCAGATGCCACCACTGCCCAGCACAGGCTCGTTTCCCTCGGCTCCCAGGTGGGTTTTCTAGCCCATACTAAGCTCCAAGGTGCTACAACTAGAGATTTAGATGCCGGCTAATGTAAAAGCTAATTCAAGTGTTCTCCTCAATACCCTGCTATGGCTGCTGTGCAGATACACCTCAGGCTGTGTGTCCCCTGAGGGGCTGGTACTGCTGAGGGAGATTTCTGTTGTGTCAACAGAATAAACTGCTGCCCCTCCTTTCTCTGCCTTGGGTAGTGCTAGTGGCATTTCTCACCTAAGCAACCGTGCTTGCAACACACCCAATGTGGGTCCAACCACTATCCAACCAATCCCACCACTGCAATGGGAAACTGATGTACGGAGACCCTGCAGCCTCCCCAGGAACATCTCAGGAGGCGTATGGTTAAGTCAGAGACTGAATGTTGCTCCCTCGAGCCCCAGGCCATCAGCCGAGCCACAAAGTGCATTAGCTCTGGTAGCAGACAGGATATACGCCCTATACTTGCTTCCAGCTATCACCACGACCATAACAACAGTGAATCTCAACTTGAATGCATCAGACTGGACATATGTACCGAGATGGTCACACAGCCCAAAAACTCTCAGTGAAAGTTCCCAGCAGTCACCGTAGCAAAGCACCACTTCTCACAGGAAAGACTGTAACCAGGTGGCTGCCAGAGCATGAAGGAAACACCAAGCATTGGCAGTATCAGGAAACGGCAACAGAGAGGAGTTCAAAACATTCCTCGGAGGCCGTGTTTGCTGATTTGGAGCACCTCCTGCACCTATTGACTGAACAGGTTCCCAGGCTACTTTTGATTTCTCATGCTGTAAAGCAGCCTGCGTTTTCAGAAGGTGTCCAGCTCCTGCCAGCTCTCTGCCTTCAGGCTTTCTCCCTCTGCAGTTTATTTGGACAACTTTCCAACATAAATATTTGCAACCTGAAGCACGCTGCAGCATCACCGGTACCTACACCTGCTCATGAAGCCACCCTGACACTGGTTGGTGAATTTAACCTGTAACAGTGAGGTGAAATGCAAAGCCAGGTCCACCTCTCAGCAGAGAAGAGCAAACAAAGAGTGGTGGATTTGTACCATTGGGAAAAAAAAAAACAAACCACCAAACAAACAAAACAGGGAGAGTGGGGCTGCTGGGTGTTGTGGGGGTGGTGGTGTAATCTCTGCCCCAGTAGAAAGTTGTTTTCCTTTGGTTCCCCTTGGCACTCTGGCCTACCAGGTAAGTCAACAAGTCCTGAGAGCACAAGATGATGTTTACCTGGGTGCTTAAATGTAAACTCTCCGAGTGAGTAAGAGACCTATGTCTCTGTCTGGAAGACTGCTTTGAGTTGTGCTCCTACCCAAGTAGGAACGTCACGTCACACCTTAGCTGTGAGATGTCAGAGTTGAGCTCACAGGACTCACAGAAATCCTATCAAATTAACACATTTATGCCTTCGATTTTTACTGTGGGATTTTAGGAAACACTCCATTCTGCCCCACGTCTCCACTGCACATCTGCCATGCTGGAGCATTCTTTGCGGCACAGATACATTTGGAGTGCAGTCCAAAAAGCTTGGACCTAAATTAGTAGACAAGTAGGTCTACAGTGAGTAACTTGTTTCACATCTCCAAAACCCCCACACTCTTGAGCACCCCTGAAGGTTTATTTATTGAACACAGCTGCAATGTAGTGGTTAAACCATTGACTGAAGAACAGCCTGAAGTGTGCGGTACAAGACTCTTATCTCTGGCTGATGCTATCATAACACAAACAGTTACCCCTGCCAGATTCAGGGGAACTCAGGGAAACCAATGGAAACAGAAAGAAGCCTGTGCAAAGGAGAAACTTGCATGCCAACAAGACCTCTCATGAAATACATCATGGGCTACACTGCCACAGATTCATCTCAGATGCAACTCCCCTGGCTTTGGAGGAGTTTTGCTCACTTCAACCCAAAGCTGCAGGCTGCATTTCTGCGTTACGTGTCAGTTTTGGCTCCGCTCCCTCCTGCTAATTCACCCTCTCAAATGTTGGCTGATGATAACCTTTGGCCACTGAGGATGACCATGCCGTGATGCCCCACTTCAGAGGGGTGAAGAAGCTGTACCAACATCTTCTGCCCATTTAATAAGTAATTAATATCTGCAGTCCTTAGGCCAGCTTTACACAAGCAAAACTTGTGGCTTATTAAACACACCCAAAACTTGGGTTCCACAAAAGCAACTAAAAAGGAAACCACAACAGGGTAAGGAAGCTTTACAAATTCAAGGGTAAGCAAAGGCTTTTTCAGGACAGCACTAGCGCTAAGACTAGAAGCCAAGTTGGGTAAGTTGATGTTATCACAGAATTGATTGCCAAAGTAAGTTGTATAAGCTCATGTACTGCACTAAGTTCCCCTAGAAGCTGTATGTGCATGAAAGAAGGAAAGGAAGGTATGGAAATTCAAAGATTCTGCTATGACTAAATGCATTACATTTTATTACACCTAATTTAAAGTCTCAGAACAAGATGAATTAATTTCACTTAAATATTTTTCCCTTACTGAATTGCAGGGTTGGTTTTGTTATTTTTTTCCCCAAAAAGACTATAGACAAATGCCACATACTGCCTGCTCTGACTTGCACAGAAGCGATCAGCCTACAGTTAAAAAGGACACAGGCAGTTGGGGACAGAACAGTGCCAGTTATTTACTCTATTTCCTCTTTTAAACTTTTTCCCAATACAAATAACTAAATTATGTCATTACACATTCATTGTCCAGGAAGTTTCTCTCTTCCCCTTTTCACCCTCCTTTTCAGTTGCATTTCCCTGCTTCACAGGATGCTCTAAACTAAACATTACATTCAAGTTACACAATAAAGGTTTGGAAAGAATGGAGTGAATAAGAAAGGTCATGGGAAGGGAGGTATCTGCTAAAATAAGACTTGCTAAGCAGCTACGCAGGACATAGTGTCAACTGCCTTTTATTAAAGGAGATTGCAAATTTTTATCAGCTAAGATTCCAGGTGGAGGGACAGAACAGAGCGGTAGTTGAAAGAGTTCAAAAACTTTCCAAGGACTGAATGAAGCCTGAATTTATTAAAAAACAAAATGACAGTGATAAATGCTGTTATGGCGCAGCCAAGGTACCTCATATAACCTTAACCCTCTCTGCATACTGGGGCTCTTTTACGCTACATAAAACCACACTCCAGCTACAGAATGTGCAGCTGTGTTTAAATTGAGTTTCTCACAAACTAGTGCTCCTGGGCAGATCATTTATTCGTTTAAGAAAAATTTACACATGCTCATCCTTATAATTACAAGGGGAAAACCACCTTGAAAGCAAAGCAAAAACCAGATGCACCAGTGTCTTGTTAACCTCCAGAGAGCTGGAAAAGCAACACTAAGAGCAAAACTTCGTGCACACATCAGTCATGGCTTTAGAGGCGGTAAAATATCAAGCTCAGGTGACAAAGATTTTTCCAGGTTGATGGATCTTCCCTGCTCTGGCAGGACAGGCTGCCGCCTCCCCGCAGGCAGCCCTCCCGCAGCCCGCAGCTTATCTTGGCACAGGCTGTCCCGGCACAACCGGGGGACATAGAGATGGGGTTCAGCCAGCAGCAGGGCTGTCTGAAACACAGCTGGGTAAGCCTCTCCTTGGGAGCCGAAGGAACACTCAGGTGACAGCACTGGAAATCCCCTCCTCTTTCTACTTGGTGGGAGTCACGACCTGTGTGGTACCTAGCACCTGGAGAAGACTGACAGGTGACCACCTTGGAGTCTACGCTTCGGGATCTGTCACCATTGCTACTCTGGTTAGGGATTTTTCCCTCTCCTTCCACTACTGACTGGCATTAAGAAATGCTGCGGCCAAGCTTAGGTTTAAATGGAGGCCGATAACAGGATGCAAGAGCCTGCCATCTCCACGGCTTGATGAGGACAGCAGGGTGAGCCGGGGCAGGAGGGGAGACAAGTGGTGGCAGACGGGCATCCTGCAAACGCCACGTCACGCCGGCTGCGGGCGCGGACCAGAGTGGCAGAAGCTGGCACGGAGATGTCCCAAACGCTGTCACAGACAGAGGTGGCAGCGGTGGCTGGCCTCGAGGAGCTCAGCCTGCGGCACCGCTCTGCCCCAGCACCTGCACGTCTTCCACGGGTCAGAGTCTGCCCAAACAGCAGGCAAGAGACAGCGAGTGTGCTCGCACAGAAAGTGGGAGGCATGATGCCATACCCCCTGTGATATTTAAAAGCCACTGAGAGTTTGTCTGTCCATCTAATGACCATTATACCAGGAGGCACACTCGTTAAAAGCCCCAGAGCAGGCATTAATATTCAATAGCCAGCCCAGCCTTCCACATGCATACAGCTCAAGAATATTAAAACCTTCCCCAAAATGGTTTTGTAGTGCTTTCCTGAAACCGACCAAGCAATGCAGACCACTTTCGTTAGAAACATGTGTCCCCACCAAGCAAAAAAAGCCAGCAGGGCCAGGGAATGAGGCATACAAGACCCCCAGCACCCCAGCCAAGGGAACCAAGCATCTGAAAACAAAGCTTGACACCAAGAAGCAGCTAACTCAAAATCTCCCAACACAAATGGGACTAGTGAACACCTGGCTGTGAAGCTCCAGTCCCCAGAAGACAACGGCTAAGGCAACTGCTGAGGAAGAAGATCCTTGAACGTGTCCTGCAACAAGCCAGAACTCTGGAAACAAGAGCTTCTTCACTTCCAGATCACGCCTTCTGAATTATGCCCATAAAAGCGAGCATTCAGTGAATTCACTTGTTTCTGGTGCTATCGGTTCATAACAGCTTGCTTCACTTAAGGGACAGGAGTTCTGGAAAGCTGCAGCACAACCTTGTGAACAGCCTGCTGACAATCCCCGTCGGGGGTGACAAAAGGCACAGGCAAACACCAAGAGATCCGAGAGAGGAGAAATCACAGTCGGTGTGGCTGAGAAGCTCAGACCTGGCAAAACATGCATGCAGCAAGTCATTTTGTCAGAACAGAGACCCCCCTCCTGCAACGGGCACAGCAACTGCTTCGGTTCTCCGCTCTGGAGGATCCAGTGGTGCCTCGGCAGGCATCGGTGATGGGATTTTCTTCTGCAAAGACGCCTCTCCTCCTCCCAGCCAAGCAAGGAGATGTTACCGGAGTCACAGATTCCTCCTCCTGCAACTGCAGGCTGCTTCGGAGGGTCCAGCCGCAGCTGTCTGCGATCTGAGGAGGACAAAGGCAGACTCTTTGCTCCTTCACAAAGTGCCACCAGGGTGAGGAGGTTTCTCATGGGGACAAGCCTTGCTGGGCCAGTCTGCCTGCAGGTTTAGGGTGTCCTTAAGGAGATGGGAGAGGAGGTCTAGAGAATGAATCACAAAAGAAGGATGGTCTTCCCTTACTTTGTGTATCTCCTGAGAAAAACACAGCTCTTAGTAACGGAGCTTTAGGGCCAGTTTTAGGAATGAATGCCATTTTAAGAAGCATGACATGAGCAGAACAGAAAGTTGTGACTGGAGTCTACAGAGCTCATTCTCATATACTTTAGACCATTACCACAGCTCCAATTACCTTCAGCTGGAACGAAATCCAATTTCCATTAATAAAAAAATAAAATAATAAAAAAAAAAAAAATCTTCTGATACATCTTCTGACAACCCCAGAAGAGCCCTGACCGGCCCAGGCAGAGCTGCTGCTCCTGGGACGAGCCTGGCGCGGAGGAGCACAGCATCCCCAGGTGCACACTGTGCTCCGTGGGGTGACAGGCACATGTGCAATGACCAAACTCCTGTCCCAGCAACCTGAGAAGGGGTCACAGCCATCACAGATGATGAGTTACCAACAGCAAGGGAGCTAACTGAAAGGAAAAGGTCTCCCACAAGTGATTTCAGTGGGTTTGCTCCTTATCAAACCTAAGCCAAGGACAATCATTTGCCATGGGATTTGGGGGAATTGGGCTCCTTACACCAGGGAGAGGCAAGCTTCACTGCACAAAACCAGGAGAGAGCCTGGACACAGACCCATGCTCATTCTCATTTAAATAGTTCTGGCTTTCAGAGACTGGTCACAAAAAGGTGACTGTCAAGTACCTGCATTTCCAACCCCCCTTTTATTTCCCATAAGTGCCTAGGAGGCACTTAATAAACTCTTAGGCACAGGAATACCCATTTTCTGGAAAGGCCCCCAGAATCCCTCTGAAGCAAAGCTGACATACATGAGCTCTAGAGCAATAAAACACAGCCCAGCAAAAATCAAAGTGGTGTCTAATCATGGAGGGCCTTTTATGCCGAGTTTTTTCTTCTCTATTTCTTCTCCCCTCTCCTCCGTACAGCAAGTCCAGCTCTCTCAGTACAAGAACTTTTGGAGGACAGACACGAGGGAGAGGAGATGAGAGAGAGGTGACACGAGACAGAACAGTATTGCCCATCAGAGAAGAAACGTGAGTTGGAAACTGGAAGGAACAGCAGAAGCCCTGGCTTGCTCCTGGATGGTGCTGTGACCACTCTGTGCAGAGCCCTACAAAAGGCAGCTGCCTGCAATACCCACCAGCTCCTGCCAGGCCTGTGTCCCAAGCCCATGTTTCAAGTTACTGTCTTCCCTTCAGCTCTGGTGGAGGGGATACAGGGTTTTCAAGTGTCTTCTAACATATTTAACAGACGTTGCTTCTAAGCCCTTGCCTAAGCACCGCAAAGTTCGCTTGCTTTCTTTTGAATGCACGTTTCATAATTGAAGTCGTTGCTAATGGTTATGCATCCACAATGTCCTCCCTTGTAACTCCCACTCCCCTCATCAACCAGCCCCAAATTGTCCTCCAAAGGAAAGCCTGCTTCTCCTGAGATAAGTTTTAAGAAAGACAAAGCGATATCTTTGGAGAAAGACCTGCTAAAAAAAAAAACATGCTTTAGTGAAGAGAAAGAGGAAAGGATGCCCCACAAATGCTAACTGGCTTTGACGGCGGCTATCTGTAGCATAACTAAAGCAGAGAGCTTTCTCCTCTAGCACCATGGGTGAGCTGCTGAGAACAGAGCAACCTGTGCACAATGCCCTTTAGAAATTAAAAAAAAAAAAAAAAAAAAAAAA
>WEKW01004730.1:73897-172694 GCA_013389905.1 Sula dactylatra
GCGGCGGGGGGCGGCCGGCCCCGGCTGCCGGCTGCGCGGGCCTGGTCATGGAAAAGTTTGGATTTTTCGGTTTTTTTTCCTTTTTCCCCCCTTTTTTTCCTTTGTTTTTTTAACCTCGAAACAAATAAGGAAACGGTGGAGCAGCACTCCCGTGGCAGCGGCTCATGGCAGGCCCTGCGCGCATCTCCAGCGGCAGGTTTTCGGTGTGCGGGGAGGACGGTGGCAGCTCGGGAGCGGCCGCGGGAAGCGAGCCTCGCAACACACCTCTCCCTTCCCTGCTGAGCAGGGCGATGGGGACGAGACAAGCCCCCGGGGCACCCCGAGTGCCCCCCTCGCATCCCAGCGGTGCCCCCGCCAAAGCCGGGAGCGATACAGGTGAATTCGGTGCAGGTAAATCTGGTACCGTCAGCTGAGGCTGTGGATGGGTGTAGTCCCAGCCGGCGGGAGACAGGCGCTCGCGGTTCTGTGCGAGATGTGAACTTGCACGGTTTACCCGCGTACCCCATCACAAAATGGAGGGGATTTAGGGATTGATGCTAATACGCTTCCCGAGGAAGTAATGGGAAGCGTTGCTCAGAAATACAGCCTGCAGCACAGACAAAGAAATGAATCCTCCCGTTAGGGTGTACACCCCACTCCCCCTAACTCTTGCCCAGCACATTTTCAAGTCAAAAACATATGGAGAGTTTAATGTACTTATGCCTTATCGGTAGCTTTCACTCTGCCTCCCCTTATAGGAGACTAAGTGAGCACATTCAGTGCTGTCACGAGATAAGAACTGAATAGAGCTGAAATCAAGGCCACACTAGGAAAAAGATACTTAAAGATTTTAGCGAGAAACCTTGGGAGGCAAGGGGGGGGGCAGGAACAACCAGAAGAACCCCACCACCACCAAAGCAGCAGTTTTTCAAAGCTTATCTCTGTACAAAGTCCAACGGACTTCTGCAAGGACAGGAAAAAAAAAAAAAAAACCACGCAAGCCTTTCACGTGTACTCCAAAGCTTGAATACATTGAGACTGAATACATTGATGCAAAGAGATGAAAATGTTACTCAACACTAACCATTTTCTCCAAGGCCTTTCAGAAATAGCTCAACCATTTTGCCACCTTAAAAAAATAATAAAAATGTCGGCCCAAGGCAAAGAACAAGCTTGGAAACTAAAGAACCTGAACAGTTAAAAAACTAGAAGCAACTCGACCAGGAACATATAATGGAAAACTGTATGCAACCACCATCGCTGCCAACTTCACATACTTGAAGCTGGGTTCCCCTTGCAGGAGATGATTACACGTGAGTAATCCCCTTGATTTCCCTGGAAAACCTTCCCTGCACAAGCATTGCCCACGTAAGTAAGTGCCACGGCCGTGTCTCTCTGTCTGCTCTGCCAGGGAGGGCGGTGGCATGGCTGACGACACCACCCTCCACCCAGGAATAGGTGGCAACAGGGCAAGTACCTGCTTGAGGCCTCCAAGATTTACAGCTCTTGAGGCTGACGTCTGGCGAGAGGAGGCGGTTTATGGTGTTCAATCCCGCTTTCATTTTTAACGCGATTGCCACCCAGTAGCCCCAACAGCAGCAGGTTTTCCTCTGCACGGTGTTGCCGCATGTCATGCAGCGGACAGGCTGTGAGATGAGACCTGCAGCTGTTGCTGGAGGCTGCAGCGATTCCTAGCGAGGATGCCCTGGTTTGACGGGGCTCAGCGGCTGTGAGCGCCCTGCCCTCGGTTTGGGGTGATCCTCGGGCGGGTGTCCCACTGCTGCGCTGCACCCCACTCAGCACAGCACTCAACCATTTCTGTCGGGTGCTGCCTATGCTGGGAGACTCTGGGACATTTTATGGCCAGCGGGTACTTGAGAAGGACTCATGGCTACTCCTGTCTTCAATCCCTCCAGTGTTTTGTATTTTATCCCATGATAAATTGCATAAATACTGAAAGTAATTCTGGATTCAACAGTTATTGGGGAACACACAACAAGAACCAAATGAGGCACTACTCTCATTTACACCCAACTTCTTTCTTCAAGAATTGCACCTTTCCGGCTGTGACCGGATACAAGATGGTGCAATACAGATGACCAACCAAAGAAGCACCACCAAGAATTCAGATTATTTTTGAGTCCTAATGCTTGATAACGAGCAATTCCTGAATTACAGAAATCCCTTGGGAAACAAGGAAGGATGACCTTAGAAAGTCTTCGGCTGCTCACAATCTGAGAAGAAAAGAAGCTGCAGACTGATTCCTGCAATGAGTTTGTGAGGGCTGCTGCTCCTGCTCTGCAGTCTCCCAAATCTGCTGTCCTCTTCAGAGAATGTGCCACGTGCAGACAGTCGAGCCCTGCACTTGCCAGTTAGGATCCATATGTAGGCAGTTACCTTCTCATAATATGCACTTAAGTGTGTACTTGAGCATATTACTATGAGAACTTAATGTCCTGTGAAATACTGTGATCAGTTTTGGGCTCCTCAGTACAAGAAGGACATTGAGGTGCTGGAGCGTGTCTAGAGAAGGGCAATGAAGCTGGTGAAAGGTCTGGAGAGCAGGTCTGATGAGGAGAGGTTGAGGGAACTGGGGTTGTTTAGCCTGGAGAAGAGGCAGCTGTGGGGGAGACCTTATCACTCCCTACAACTATCTGAAACGAGGTTGTAGCGAGGTGGATGTTGGTCTCTTCTCCCAAGTAACAAGTGATAGGACGAGAAAAAACATCCTCAAGTTGCACCAGGGGAGGTTTAGACTGGATATTAGGAAAAATTTCTTCACTGAAAGGGTTGTCAAGCATTGGAACAGGCAGTCCAGGGAAGTGGTGGAGTCACTATCCCTGGAGGTATTTAAAAGATGTGTAGATGTGGCACATAGGGACATGGTTTAGTGGTGGACTTGGTAGTGTTAGGTTTACATTTGGACTTGATGATCTTAAGGGTCTTTTCCAACCTAAATGCTTCCATGATTCCATGAAAGTAAGCACATTTGCAAGATTGGGCCCACTGGGTGTATCTCGCTTATTTGAAGTTCTTCTTTTGATGGCATTATGTTCATTAAGCCTATCTGTAATGGTCCTGTGATGACCTAGTGTGGGCCTTTGCAAAATTAAATCCATAGCTGCTCTGGCATCTCACCTTTTGTTTCTTTTTTCTTTCTGCTTTTCATTCTGTTTCCACAGTCAGGAGAGAGAAACAAAGAGGGATTAAATTAGATTCATCTGGATCACTCCAATTATGCTGAATTTGAAAATACTGTGTGAAATTCCTTCACCTAATCCCTGATCCTAATCACCAGGGATTAGATGGAAACTCAAGTATTTGAGGTGTGTGGCATGCTGCTATTCTTTAAATATCTCCCATAATAATGTGAGCTTCATAGGCTATTGCTAATCTTGAGTTATTACCTGCCTTCCTGTGGTTTGGCATGATTAACTCTAGGAAGAGATTAAAGTGATATTTACCTTTTTTGAGCAGTTGATCAGCTTGACCTGGACAACCCAGCACCAAAAAAACAAAGGATGAAACTGCTGGCAAGGATTAAGGATTCAGCCTGCTCTTTCCCCATTGGTCTCCTGATACCTGTCATGGTTGTTGGGATAGAAAACACTGGAGCTTCAGGAAGGGCTGGTTGGCAGCAGCGTCCTTGAAGGCGGCTGATTGCTCCAGCTGTTTTCAGGCCAGGTGTCTGGTGGAAAGCTTGCGTGGGTCAGACAGGCTTTGCTCTGCCTCTCCCAGAAGAGCAAGGACTTGCCTCCACTGCAGACAGTGACAGCAAAAGCACGTCTTCTGGCTTTGAGCTGGGGACGTGGTCATCCTGGTCGTCTCCACGCTGCCCTCCTGGAGGTGGATGGCACTTCTCCAGGGGGGAGCTGCTGGCCAGCAGTTTAGCCTGGGAAGGAGGGTCCTGCCCAGCTGTGGCATATGCAGGACAACCTCACAGGAGCAGTTGGAGGAGCACTCCTCTCCGTCACTGAGCATCCTCACAACTTACGCTCGATGGAAGAAAGCAACGTTTTGAAAGTCACTAATTATTTTTTTCATCCTGTTTTAATTTTGCTGTTGGAAATCCCTCACAGAGGAATCACTTCAGAGAAATTCAAATGAAAACAGCAATGGAGAAGCACAGCCGGTGTTATTTCACTGTGATAAAGCCAAGCTGGATGGCAGGTACTTGGGGAAATCTGAGGGAAAATTGTTTATCAGAACTATTTTCTTTGATAAGTTTTGTCTTCCAGTAATAAAATTCTGGATGCTCATCTATAAAACCTCCCAATTTTTTTGCTACCAGATGCTGGGGCTTGAATCTTCACCTGCATCAGTTTAACCCCTCTTTGTGCTCCTTTCCTTTGCATTTCCAGCTGGGACATAAGAGGCAAATAAACATAACTTGGAAAATGCCAGCTGCACTCATTGCTCTCATCTGCAGTATGGGCAAGCAGCATTGCCTGAACAGGCAGACCCAGTATTTAGTGAATTACCAAAACAAATATGACAAGGGGTTTTGCCAGTTGTCTGGATCACAGAAACTGGAGTTGGAAAAGAGCAGGTAGGTTTTTACAGTGCATTTTCCTGCCAAAGCAGGATTGTTCCCTGCAGTATCTTCTAGTGTACTTCCCTGGCCTGTTTTAAATGACCTTGGAGGATGGGGAGAGGCAGGAGGGAGGAATCTGCTAGTACCCTCCAGAGTGTCTTTGTCTAGTTTGAATAGTATAATGTGGAACAAGCGCAAATGGATGTTCAGAGAATTTAGTTACAACACAATATTTAATGTAGGTTTTTTGCATGCTTTTTCATCTCCAACCTACTTGCTATGCCTGCCGCTGGGCCAGTAACATCAGATAGATGTGAAAAAAAAAAAAAAAGGTAACAAAAATAGTGGCAATACTCCATCATTGCATGATTTCCGCTCTTTCTCGTAGCAGTTGATTGTCTTGGGTGCTTTCTTCCCCTGCGAGGAAAAATGAGTAGTAAGAGCTGTGATGATTGGCAGTAAGCCTGAGAACAGCAGACGTGAGTCCGCACAGCTGGACAAAGAAAAAAATGCACTTTGCTACCTACGTGTGTATTAAGGTTGCCCCAGGGATACCCCAGTGCCTATGCGGGACTCAGCATATGAACAGCCAAAGCCATGAGGTACATTTACATATGTAAGAACACTTGGTGTCCTTTTTGAAGTCAGAGAGCAATGATTAAAGCAACATAAAGGAAATTTGGCTGCATGTTTTTTCTCTCAGATAATAGAATGACTGAGGGAGGAAATATTAAAAAAAAATTAGGCCTGACAAAGGTAACAAATTTCTGACTTAAACCAGCACATTTTCATTTCATTTAATGTTGTCTACCAGTTTATTACATGGGAATCTAAAAGGGACTTGATTTTGCCTCCCAGGCTGCAGTTGCTATGCCAGACACTAAAGTTAGATGTATTAGATAAAATTTTAATATTAAAGCTTCTTACAGAAAAAGGGAAAAACCTTGCTAAATAGGGAAAATTTAAAAGTCTCATTTCTCTCCATGATGCTCCGGGGTTTGCCACAACGTTTGCTGGGATTTATCATCAAAAAAAAGTATAGGCAGGGGGCATTTTAACTAAAACTATTTAAAAAATTGGAATTTCCTACACTCCATAGCCTGTACATGCTTATTTTGAGTTGCATCTGCCAAGAACCCAGTTCTCCCACGGGCTCTATGCGCAAGGATCCCTGCTGTCAAGGCAGAGCAGCAGGGCTTTGGGTATTCGCCATGATCCCGTGGCAGGGTGAGGGCCTCAGCATCTTTGGTCTTGGCATTCCCACCTGGGGTTTTAACCCACACCAGGAGCAGCAGCGATATCAAAACACAAAATGCTGCGTCTAACTTGTCTGAGCAGAAAATAACAGGGAGCCTTTGAAATGGAAGAGGTCCCACAGAGCCATCGAAAGACAGTTGTGTCCATGGGGTGCAACAGAATGAACTCTCTGGTTTGTGGTCCAAAATGGCAGATTTATGCGAAGAGAGGTGGGACAGAGTAAGAAAACTCAGGTGTTTCTATGCAGTAGAAAGTATCAATGCTGGTTCTTGTTTCTATTCTGAATCACAACAGCAAAATGCAAACGCCAGAAATTGTGAAAAATACCGGTGTGTCTAAATGAAAATCAATGTTTTAGCCAGGCATTACAAAAGCTTTAAAAAGCAAACCAAAACAAAATATTTTTGTTCAATCTTGGCAATAAAAAAATAGTATAGTAAACCCAGTATTTCCCCGCAGCGACTTTTGGTTTTGCTAAGGCCACTTTTTTTTCATATGGCTGAACAAAAGAGGAAAAGAAAGAAACCTGACAGTGCTTTCTGGGATGTTGGAGCCAACAAGATGCTAATTTAGTGCTCTGCCAACCTGCAGGCTCCGGGATACCCTCCAGAGCCCTGTGAGAGCTGTGGAACCCCACCTGCCAGCATCAGGATGCTGCTGCCCCAGTGCTTTGGGGTTAAGGGGCTTTGCATCACGCTGCACCTCTCATCTGGGGCTTAAAGTTTCCTCCTGGGACATTTGTGTCCTCATGCCACTCCCATCTGCATAAATCAACCCTGAAATACTGAATATTGAAATTATTTTCAACACTTAAAGGGGGCTTCTAAGAAAGATGGGAACAAACTTTTTAGCAGGGCCTGTAGCAATAAGGCAAGGGGTAATGGTTTTAAACTAAAGCAGGGTAGATTCAGACTAGACCTAAGGAAAACATTTTTTGCAGTTAGGGTAGAAAAACACTGGCACAGGTTGCCCAGAGAGATGGTAGATGCCTCATCCCTGGTAACATTCAAGGTCAGGTTGGATGGGGCTGTGAGCAACCTGATCTAATTGAAGATGTCCCTGATCATTGCAGGGGGGGTTGGACTAGATGACCTTCGATGGTTCCTTCCCACCCAAACCATTACGTGATTCTGTGAAATCAGAGGACCTCATAAACCAGCATTTCCCATGGGATCACGGTCTCCCGCTCACCACCCGAAGGCAAAGCCATGTGGATCATTCAGTGCAATTTGGAGGAAGTCAGATTAATTTTGGCACGGGTGATAGAGCACTCTTGTATTGCTCCTGTTGGTAATTAAGAGAAAGCAAATCACAGGGGAGGACAATAAAAGTATTAATTAACAACACTTTCAATAAGAAAAAGTTAGTAATTTTAAAAAGGTTGGTTTATGCCTGGAGAAAATCCTTAAACAGGGTAATCACATTGCTGGGCATTTGACAAATGCACACTAATAATTAAATGGTGGCATTGATTACACGTTTAGGTAATCACCAGATCCTCTGTGCTATTGCAAGAATGTCCCCATTCTGCTACCTCGAGCTTTGATTTCAAGGAGTGAAATAGAATCATAGAATAGTTTGGGTTGGAAGGGACCTTTAAAGATCATTTAGTCCAACCCCCCTGCAAAGAGCAGGGACATCTTCCACTAGTTCAGGTTGCTCAGAGCCCCGTCCGACCTCACCTTGAACACTTCCAGGGATGGGACATCTACCACCTCTCTGGACAACCTGCACCAGTGTTTCACCACCCTCATTGTAGAAAGTTTCTTCCTTATACCTAGTCGGAATCTACCCTCCTTTAGTTTAAAACCATTACCCCTTGTCCTATCACTACAGATCCTGCTAAAAAGTTTGTCCCCATCTTTCTTATAGTCCCCCTTTAAGTATTGAAAGGCTGCAATAAGGTGTCCCCTCATCCTTCTCTTCTCCAGGCTGAACAACCCAAACTCTCTCAGCCTTTCCTCACAGGAGAGGTGCTCCAGCCCTTGGATCATTCTAACATGCAGACAGCCACGATTCACTCACTGGCCTTTGCCTGAAAAATCCGTGTGCGTTTCCCATCGGATGGAGATCGCAGCGTACAATCCTGCAAAGCCACAGCAGCCTGCGGGCTGAGCAAAAGGCGCTGCTGAGGCTTCTGACCCACTGGGCACCGGGGTTAGCTGGGATGGGCTTAGCTTGGACAGGCGACAACACAGGCTCAGTGCCTGACCTGGTGGGTGCAGAAACGGGGGGAGGCAGAAGTTCCCATCAGTGTGGTGGGCCTAGGGCAGGCACAGAGGGGAGCTGCATCGCCCCAGGAGCTTGATCAGCTGGTGCTGCTCACCCAATGGGGTTATCACAGCAAAATGTAGAAGGCTTTTGCTGAAATGGGAGGACTTTTCCAGAGGGCAGGTTATTTTCTGGCACTGTCAAGCATCCTGCCCTACAGGTAGCCACAGTGCTACCAAAACGTGCATTTTTTTATAAAACCAACAGACAGAGGGGCAGCAACTTTGCAAATAAAAACAATTGTGGTTTTCAGGGATGTATAATCACCTTTTATCACAATACAAACCATGAGATATTTTATGTCAAGCAGAGCCTATATTTTCCCCCTCCAGACATTAATCCAATAAAAGAGCCTGCTAGCAGGATCCTGGACAATGCATGACACCATGTTCTCATCAGCATCCCACTGGTGTTATGGCAAGGTACTGTAACCAAAGTGGTAGATAATTAGACAGACAGGATAATAGAATATTGTGTGCTGTGAAACTTGTAACCATAGAAAAGAGATAACTGGATGAGGGAGTGGAGTGAAGGCTCCACAACTCCTTTGAAATTCACTGTAGGTCCAGGGACGAGATAAAACTATGGAACCGTGCCCTGGCCAGCACAGCACAATTGCAAAAATTGTGCCCAAGAATGAACTTTGCTCATTAAAATCTCATTATAATACCAAAACACACCTCCATCCCCAAAGCTACCTGCCTCCAAAGTGTGACCACCCCTCACTGAGTTTGCGCATTGAATTTTTCTTAGTTTATACCTTTAAAAGCAAAGCGAGAAAGTTTTACACCAATCACTGTAAAGGTAATATGCATATGACAGAAACAGTGTATAAAAGCTGGTGAATTTTAATGTAAGGTGGAACACGCTTGAGGAGGAGATATCCCCCGTGTTCCCGCGCGCTGAATAAAGAATGCCTGCCTTTGAACACTACATTGGTGTTACGAGGTTTCTTCCCGATTTCGGTGACAGTACTGGTGCTGACGGCACCTGCCAATGCGGCCAGTCTCAGTCAATACACCCAACAGCATTCAAAGGCAAACAGTGGCACGGCTTACTGAAGCCACAGCAGCTTCTCTGCACTCAGATTGCCATGCAAATACCATCAGGTTTTTCATGTTATCATGATACCGGGTGTCCTGTTTTATCTAAAAAAAATATCCAGGTAAGAAAGAGAAATTCAGTTACTTACTCCATGCTGGGGGTATCTGAATGACATTAATTCTGTCTGATAGTGACTTTTGGAGACACCCCTTCGTGCTGACAGAGATTAAGAAGCGATAAAGGGCACCCAGTGGGTTCCTATACCAGATGAATTCCTAAAAAGTGCTGGACTGGGTCACCTTTAACATAAACTGGTAGAGTTTCAGCACTGCTTAATTAAGCCTCCACCATGCAAAGAGCACATTTCTACCCTTGCACATGTGAACTCCCAAGAGTGACACAACTGCTGATTTGCTTTGGGCTCCTGTTGGGAACAACCAGCCTTTAATGGCATATAAAATTTAGCTTTTGGTATCAAAAAGGTAGGTAAACAAGTTACACTAGCAAAGGCAGAAAGCAAAATGTTGGAACTCAGAAGCCCTTGGGGACTTCCAGTGTTTTCCTCTCCTGGCTGCTTCTCTTTATGGTTTTCTTTCACATTGGTAATGCATTCTTCCATTGAAAAAAAGGTCGATTTTTCTGAGTCATCTCTGCAGGAAATCTCCCGTTCTAGCAGGGTCCTCTCTGCCTGGCAGTGGTGGGTGCTGGCAGCCACTGTCTTCCCGAAGGCAGGTCCTATCCCTTGTTGGTGGTATTGAAATAAAAATACAGGCATCCTATTAATAGCCAAACTGTAGACAGTTCCAGATGTGGAATTTGGTTTCTGAAATTACAGACCCAACCAAGCCAGGCCTGAACCAGTAAAATTCGGCTGTGTTTCCTCTGACTCATAACTGGTTTTTCAGAGAGGTTTTCAGTGAAATTTCTTCAGCAATTCCTGTGTTGTTGCCTGACTCATACTGAAACACCAAAATCATTATTAAAGTGAAATCGTAACAAAGGGGGTGTGAATACTTGGTATTTACCAGTTTAAAATGCATTAGAAACCATATTTTGCTATGGAGCATGCTTTGTCCAATAATTAAATACTGTATTATTTACATAAGCAAGCAAAAAAATCTGTCATATAGGGCACAGAGGAAGTCAAGTGCTTAAGAAACAACAATTCTGAAATGTAAGGTTAACTTATTCTTCAGTAAACCTTCAGTTATTCTCCTGACACGAGTAATATTTGTGTTCAGCATCCCATCCACGTTCAGCCTGAAGCCCCCATCCATGCCTGCAGGGAAGAGGATGCTCAGCGTGAAGGATGAGGTGTTCGGATGTCCCAGGGATGGGCAGCAGTACAAAGTACATGACTGTGAGTGGCGCTTCCTGATCATGGGAGCAGAAATGCCTGGAGGGGTGACAGCAGAGGTGTACCCACAGCCCTCCCCCCCTCCCCGATAGTGCAAAGTGATGGGAGAGAGGAGTCAGGCAGGTTGCTGAAGCCTCCATCCCTGACGGAAGACCCCAAACCTATTGTGTTTTGCTTCCGTTAAAGGGTGATTTGCTGCAGGAGGGCTGGTGTGTCATGCAGGTGTCAGTGCATCGCCCTCCCCGTGGGCTTGCAACATAGGAGCAGCGTCCTTTTGCCTGATGCAAAACTGTGCATGGGGAGGACCTGGTCCCCACCCACAGCAGGAGCCCAGCTAACCCTGCCTGGGTCTTCCAATACCTTAAAGCACAGGGGGCTGTGAAGGTGGACAGCAAAGGTGGTGGGTTTGGGGAAAAAATTGCTGCAACAATGATTTATTTGCTTTTTAGAATCATAGAATCATTTAGGTTGGAAAAGACCTCTAGGATCATCAAACCCAACCGTCAACCCAGCACCACCATGGCTCCTAAACCATGCCCTGAAGTACCACGTCTATGCGTTTTTTGAACACCTCCAGGGATGGTGACTCCACCACCTCTCTGGGCAGCCTCTTCCAGTGCCTGACCACTCTGTCAGTAAAGACAGTTTTCCTAATATCCAATCGAAACCTCCCCTGGTGCAGCTTGAGGCCACTTCCTCGTGTCCTATCACTAGTAACTTGGGAGAAGAGACCAACACCCACCTCGCTACAACCTCCTTTCAGTTTTAAATTAAAACTCCAACTGTTGCTGCAGAAGAAGGGACTAAAAAAAATCCCCCAAGTCTGAGAGTTCATATTTAGCTTCTCACCAGCTCTGCAGATACTTAATTTGAATGTTGCTTCATCTCCTATCTCCCTCATGTATCATCGCTAATTAAAATACACACTCTGCACTTACCCAAACGAGGATGTGGGAGGCAGAAGAGGCTCAATCTCATTTTCCACTGCTGTATTGCCTCTGCAGAGCCAATTGCAGGGAAACCAGGGTCCTGCTCAGAGCCCGGCAGATGCAGCGTGGACATTTCACCACCACTGGATGCAATGGAAACCCCCAGCATGTGAGTGGCAACCTCCAAGGGAAAGGGTTCAGTGAAAGAAGTGGCTGTGACTCCCTGGGCAGATGGGGCGAGCCTGGCGAGGGAGGGAGTGACACCTCAGTGCAGGCAATGCTCCCTGCACACCTGTGCTGGAGACCACTCTGTCCCTAGCCGAGGAAGCCAGAGGAGCTCTGCTGGCAGCAGCCTTATAGGCCCGTGCTTTGGTGCCTCCATGCCCTCCAAACATGCCTTATAAGTTCCAATTCAAGTTAAATTCAAACAAAGCCTTAGGGCTGTAAGCACACATCTCCCCCAGCCTGCACCCCAGAGATTCACCCCTCTGGCATGTCCCCCACAGCCCAGCCATCCCTGACCACACATCCACTTGCTCCCAGCCAGCAAAATGAGATTGCTAACTTCTCCCCAGCTTCTGGCTCCAGGCTAGAAGTCTGTTTCCTTCAGCGTCCCCACTGCACCGCTGCTCCACGGTACTCCCATCCCAGCCAAAATGTGGGGGTGTTTCTGGCAGTGCCCAGTTCTGCAGCCACACAGGTCGCTGTGCTCATGGCAAACCCTCCCGCCCCACGATGCTACAGGTGGCATCAACGTGTAATGGGTACAGGGTTACTTTAAAGCCTATGAACGCCAGGGAGGGAATACAGATGTTATTAGTCTCAAAGATTATCAGTGCCTCAAAAGATTCAAGGAGATGGAGTCAGAGAAGAAAACACTGAACACAGAATGTTTAACACTTGGCCAAAATCATTCCCTCGTCCCTCTCAGAAACGCCAGCATGCACTCCATTCTACATGAGCCAAATGCATCCACAAAAGCTGGGGAAAAGCACTGCTGAGAACTTCCACAGCTCTGAATAATTAATTCCCAGAACTATAAAAAGCTGCAAGGGAATGAAATTTAGAAAAATCTAGTTTTAAGATAATTATAGTACAAATCAGGAGAGTACTTGGACCCAAGACAGATGCATTAGTAGGACAACCGAGCACAGTGGATCAAATTCATACTCGATAGAACTGCATAGTCTTCTACAGACCTCCTCCCAGGATGGATCCAGCCCAGGGAAAGAAAGCAGACCCTGCAGTTAGATTGATGAAGTGAATAGATATCTAAAATAGCACCTCTTAATATAGAAAGCATAGAAGAAATGAGTGAAATTGTTTCAGGTTAGCATTCCTGCCCCAGCTGTAATCAGGAAGGAATATTTTCCAAAATATTTTGTTATAACAGTAGTTTAACCTGCTTCCCCCCACCCTGCCTTCACTATCACGTCTACTGTGTTATAACTGGTCCTATAAAATGTCCATTTGTTTGCTTTTTTCAAAGCTCCAGCTGCTGGAATTCATGTGTTGCTTGTGAACGCAGATCTTCAATTTTCAAACCAGTTATATTTCTAGTACATATTTTTCATGGCAAGTTTGAAAACATTAACCCTGAGCCCTGAGTCACCAGCAAGCAACCTCAGATGTTTTCTTCCAGTTTCCCAGTTTTTTAAGCCAGTCATTACAGTGTCCATTTCAAGGTGTTGAATCCTTGAGATTGCTGATTTAACCTGCTACTCTCAGGTAGGGGGATGTGGATTTTTATAGCTTACAGACTAACACATGTAGTTAGGCTGTATACTGGGCATGTTTTAACTGAATACTGAAGGAGCCAATGTTGGGCAACTGGTTTATGGCTAGTACCATGCAACCCCGGTGCCCTCAGCATCTCAGCGGGCTCCCCAAGGCTCTGCACAGGGCTCCCCAGGACAGACTCTGGCCTTTACATGTTGCTTTCTGGAAACAGGGTATACCCACACAGAGGCAGAAATTTATTGCCTTTTTTAAATAACAGCAACAGATCACCTGAGAATTCAGTTTTATGCAAGCCAGAAGTGGCAGGCTCCTCACAGATTAACAAACAGGGAGATTATAACTGTTTTAATGTTCAATGCCCTGGTTCAGCGTGGGTCTCAGTGGCACAGGACCAGGCACTTCCAGTCGTACCTCCCAGCCAGAGACACATGCAGAATGGCAGAGGGGTCTGTCCCGTGTCAGCTCATATTTCCATGAGCTCCCTGCTATGGCATTATTCACTTCCAGTATGAAGTTATTTGGTACAGTCATAGCATGCTATCAAACAAGTGCTCTTTTCATAGTGGTGAGCTATGATTTTCTATAGACTGCATTTAATAAGAACATTGGCATCCTTCAAAGTGAAAGGCTCTCCTATCAGCCCATGCCATTACTTGAACTTAAAATGTGCGTAAGAGGAGACGTATTATAAGCAGATATCCTCTCCTTCGTTTGTAAGTGCGGGAGCTGTTTGACATGACATGAAGCAACTGAAGAGAGGAAGCAAAGATTACTGTATCAGTCAGAAATGCATCCAGCTCTGCTGTGGGGTTCTTGCTGTAAGGGAAACAAAAGACCATCTCTATGAGACTCAGCTCTTTAGAGCTCTTAAGCTCTTAAGTGGGTGGCAGGTAAAGCATCACGTATTTCCCTTGTGTCCAAAAACATTAGGGTCAGTTGAAGAGAAGAGCATGTGGTAAGTGTACAGATGATGAAGAAATGGAGAGTATGCTTATTAGCTTATAGACAAGGCAAAGCAAGTGGGAGCTGCAGGCGTAGAGGAGGGCAGTATGACAATTCAAAGCAATGCTGACAAGTTGGGGAAAAGGCCTGGAAAAAAGGATGTGGTTCAGTAGAGACGTGTGTGAGGTAGACGGGAACAGTCAGCTGTGCAAACACAGCCTGGGTTCAGCTGCAGCAGCTCTGCCAAAAAAGGTCTGAGAGGGTGGTTGTGGATTGCAGGGTGAACATGAACCAACAGCGTCATGTTGTTGTGGAGAAGACAGATGTTCTAGGGAAGATAAAGGAGGAGCAGAGCCCGTACAATGGGAAATTACCCTTCCGCACCAGCCAGTGATGCACTGTGGCTTGAGGAGTGGCACTTGCAGAGAGCCCGGCTGCCGAGCAGGGAGGTGGAAAACACCCCGAAAGCAGAGGCTGACTGAATTGGGGTTTAGTCTGAATATGTGAAGCCTGAAGGGAAACATAATCCTCCAGCTATGCAAAATGTCGTTGTAAGTGGAGGGGGATGTGTGCAGTGAACAGGAGCGATGAGCTTAAATTAAAGCAAGTAAGAGTCAGAGCATGCATGGGAGAAAAAAATTTCTGCAGGTAATGGCAGCAAACCACTGGACTGGATCACTGGGGGGCATTGAAATTTCCATCACACTATGAACAGGTCAGACAAGTGGTGGTTAGACATGATAAAGTGGTACAACCTGCCTTAAGGCTGGAAAAAAGATTAAATGAGCCCTTGTGAATCTTTCTAGTCCTGTTTTTCTGTGATTTATCAGAGGATTTGCAGCTGCAGATTTCCACGTTTTCAGGGTTTAAGAATGCAGCTCTACTGGCTCACACTGCAGTGGAGATGTTGGGAGAAAGTGGAAGCCCTCTTATTTAAGCCCAGTGACACCCCACCACTTTTGGAGCAAAGCCCCCGTGAAGGTACCAGCAAGCTGTGCCATGGTCTCCTCAGGAGCTGAGAAAGTAATGCTCAAAGCTTTTTTCTCCAGTTTTTGTGGAACTAAAATATCAACAAAAAATGATGGATGGGACAAAGTAAGAGCAGTATTTCAGTTCAGATTCCAGGTTTCTTAACCCTTTCCTCTCCCACCATCCCTTGTCAACGTCTAGGTCTCTTCAAAGTCAAGGTGAAAGAAGAAAACTCAAATTCCTGTCCTGGAAGTGCCAATGCCAAGCTGTTGACTTTTCTAAATTCCTTCTGCTTTTGTAGCAGAAATGATTCACAAATTGAGATTCACATGGCCTTTCAGTCCCTCAGAAGCTATTATGAATATGTTGGCTCAGTTCTAGTTCCTTCATTTGCTATTTTTGGGGGAAGCAGCAGTGCCTCCCGCTGCCTAACAGCGTGGTGGGTAGCAGAGAAGGACAGAGCCAGACTCTGCACATACGCCGAACAAAAGGATGAGGTACAATGGTCACAGTTACAGCAAGGGAAATTCCAGTTAGAAACGAGGAAGAAATTTTCATCATGCAGGTTAGTGGTCAAGCACAGGAAAAAGTTGCCCAGGGAAGCAGAAGTATCTCCATCCTGGAGTTTCAAAACTCAATGGGACAAGGCCCTGGGCAACCTCACCTAACTTTGAAGTTGGCCATATTGGGATCAGGGGTGGGACTAAGACCCCACAGGACCTTTCTGGAAGGCCAGTGGAGGCAAACCAGAAGTTTCCTAAGTAACAGCAGAATTTCCCATACTTTTTCATACCTAGAACACACTTTCCCCTGGATTTAAGTTGTCAACAATTAGTTGTGTCGCCAGGCTGCCCCAGTCCTACCCAGTGCCACCAAGCAGCTCACCCAGGACTTACTGCTGGGCCTGTTCCACACCACATCTCACCCTTCAGCTGTCCTTGGCACATCTCTCTGGCTGGGCTCTGGAGGATGGCTGATAAGGACAAATATCTCATTTACCTGCTTTGTTTCATTACAGCAGAATGCAAATGAGGTACATATACCAACATGGTCTTAAAAAAAAGATAAATAAACACCCTTTCTTTCGTTGCTGTGCCACTGCAGCATGGGAGACATCAATTTATGCTAACTCCTCTCCCTTTCTCATAGTGTTCGTTGGTTTTTCAGGGCCTTGGTAAATCCACCAAATGTCAGCCAGAGAAGACACACCATAGCAGTAATGGGTGTAATCAGTACAATCTCAAAAAAACACTTTACAAAGACTGCAAAACATTCTCTCTATCTGAAAAAAAAAGTGAAAAACATCAAGACTAGCACGTTGCTCAGATCACAATGAGCACCTTAAAGCCCTGAAGGCAACCAATCCTCCCAAGTCTCACACATGGTTTTACATAGGCTTTACTCACAACTGCACCAAACAATATTTGCCTTCGCTGTACCTGCTGAATGTCTAGCTGTGATTACAGGTCACCAGAAAGGGCAGAAGACATTTTGACTTTCAGAGCCAGGGTGATTTGGCAGAACAGGGCCATTAGGAGATGACTGTCTTGTAACCAAGACAATTTAGCACAGCCCTGGAAGCCCTATGCTGATGCAACCATGACAATATACGTAAGGAAACTATCCTGTCTTCTTGCAACACTTTTCTGCCTATTAGCTAGACAATAAATTTTTAGGAGTGTCCTGTTTCTTTGCATAGAGGTCAGATATCTAAAGCCAAGACAATGTTTGAAAACAGCACAGAAACTTCTTGGTTAAAACATTAAAAATCCGAATGTACCTTTACATCCGTGCTTATAAAGGAATACGCAGGGTTGACAGGGGCTTCATCACCTCCATGGTGTGGCTTTCCTGACAAGCAGGGTTCTTAATTGTAGATGGTGCTACGACAGCCTTTCTGGGTGCTTGCGTAGGGGAAGGATGGACGAGACAACTGATCTGCTTGAATTTAAAAAGACAGATTTATGAAGAATAATTGCCTTCTAAGTTGTCAGAGAATGTGTACTGCCTTTAAGGGATTCACAGATGTGTCCTGTTCTCATGGCGTTAACTGAGCTCTGAAAAAAACATTTGATCTATTCTTCCTTCCTTAATTCAACATAGCTGAGAATCTCCCAGGATATTTCTATTCACGTTGCAGCAGGCTTTCCATTTCGGTGTGTTGGCAGTGAATATCTGTCACAGTGATGGCATTTTCTACATGGAAAGTATCACCAACACTTACAGTAGACAGCAGCATATACATCACTCAAATGGCTGACTCTGTGTGTTGTAGGAAAAACAAGATGGGCTACCTTTTTCTCTGACTACAAATGCAGGTTGCCTTGAGCAACATGAGTTCTGCAGCCAGATTCCCAGATTTTGTACCTTTTCTGTGCTAGATTGATAGCTCTGGCATTTAGCTTCATTTAAAGCTAAGCCACAATTAAGTACAAGACAAATAGATCAGGCAGCAGAACCACTCATGTTTGTAACAGGCTTCGAAACTTCATCCATCATTTCCTGCAACCCTGTGCAAAGATGTCTGACTCTCACCTTTTAAAAAGACAGACTTTTTTTAAAGTTCATATTTGCACAGTACTTGAACACAGCTGGAGACTCCCTGTATAACCTTGTTCCCAGAGCAGAGGAGGTGGCAAAATCCCCTGCAGGAGTTCCTGAAAAATAACCACAGAATTAAATGAGTAATACAAAAACCATGAGCCTAAAAGAAGAGGGAAAAGTAAATTTCAGTTCCAAAACAATGCTTTGTTTTTCTTTTCTTTTTTTCTTCTGGATACACCATGCTGCTGCAATAGGCCCATATGATGTTGATGGTATCAGCATTGAAACCAGCATTTATAGAAATATGATGCAGCCACCACCAGAACTGGTTTGCAAACCCTCTCAGACATTACCTACCTGCCCTGACTCAGACTCTGAAGCTCTTCATTTATCTTTTACTTAGATGAAGAACGTGAATAGAGTTATAGAGCCATATTTCCAAGGTAAATCATTAACACTGACAGAAAAGGCTGTCCCATGAAAACTGTGTTTCCAGGAAAGTGCATGAACCCTGTTCTCTGTGTATGTTGAGCACATCACTTCTCTGCTATAAGTTTGTCTCAAGGTTAGTTTCTTTTATGTGAACTTTTGCAAGGCAAGAAGGAGCCTGTTGTGACACACACAATGTCTGTTAAGCTCTGCTGGATGTAGAGGGACCCAGACATTTTCCAAGTCCATGTTAGGACGTGGGTACACCCCAACTCATACCTTTAGTCCACAGAAAGGAAACCCTGAACTTGGTCCCAGCATGGGGACTGAGGCTGCAGGGGACAGGACCACAGACCCATGCCTCATTTTAGACTCGGTCTAAGTGCAGATGAAGCAGCACTCAATATGAAATTTATGTTAATATATTGTTAATATTAAATTGTTAAATTATATATTTCTGCTAAATCCAATGTTTGAGAGTTTTGAATCCTACTCTGCTTTAGAAGTAAGACTCTGACACACTTTTTTGTGTTCATATAGTGATCAAAAAGGGCCATTTAGGCCATCTCTGCCAGAAAAGCATTGCCCTAGAGGGGCACTTTTTCAGTCTTGTTTTAAATATCCCCACATTTCCCTGAGAGGCCATCCAAAGGTCTGTTTTGTGACCTGCATATAGAATTTCTCCTGGCACTTACAGGATATGCATATGCTAAAGGCATGCAGAAGTCAAATGAGGCTTCAGGAAAAATTTCCGAATGAGTAAATTCAATTATTTGAGTTTACTCTTGCAAATTCATTATTATTTTGTAGCAGCTCTACAAACAAGCATTCAGCAACCATGGGATCTTTCATATTACATCCCGTCAAGGTGGTCAAACTCAGGATGTAACTGAGAGCACAGGGGAAGGTCCATTCCCTGTACTAATGTCACAACTGCACTCAGACAGCTCTGAGAGCCGACAGCCCCTTGCACTGCTGCTCAGGGGGCCTGCCGAGACTGCGGGGTGGTCTCCTGGCCCCCATGCCCCAACAAGGCTGCACTCCTGAGCTCCCTGCAAGACAAATCATCTTTCACAAAAGCCTCCTCAGTTGGATTCAAGAGCACTGATCTTGTATTGGAAATGTATTGCTCTTGCAAATGTTACCTCCAACAAATATTTTGCAGAGACTCAAGGCTGCTTCTTCAAAACAAGCCTGCATCAGTCATTCACAACTGAAATACTGCTGCTCACATCTCCCTGGTTCTGAATGGAAGTGCAAAGCACCCCCCATACACCCCCAGCCTCCTGCCTTCATGACTCAGCTCCATCCCTCACTTCTTCCCCAGTCTTTCACTTCTGCTCCCAGCCAAGATATCACACCCAGCCTGTGCTCAGGCTGCAGGATTGACACTTTTGTATGATCAACGCCCCTTGGCTACCTGTTCAGTTTAATACCTGCCTGGTCCATTCACTGCATCTCCACATCAACCCTGCTCAAATGCTGACAACCTTTCACAGCCTTTTCATTGCCACCCAGGCTGTCTCTCCTGTATGAGATAAGCAGACCCTTAACCCAGATGGCAAATAAGTGCCAGGGTTCACCATACAGATACGAATGGATTGCTTCAGGTTTGGCATGGAAACATGCAGAGCTCTATTTTCTGCAGCCACTGTTAATACAAAAGATATTAAGTTCAATACCTCCTCCCTCCTGTACTTCTCTCCCCTGAAGTATCATGCATCCTGTGGTATGATGTGCTCTGCCGATCTGTCCCAGTTGTCTTGATGAAGCTTGACAAAGCAATTCAGTCCTTGGCTGATATTATATAAGATATTAGAGTGTTCCGAAATATGTCTGCCAGCATTTTGACAGTGTTATTCAAACACTATCACTAGAGACTACTCTGCTTAATGCTGTGGCTGTGTTCCTCAGAGGTGGCTTTGTCCCTCAGCAGTGACTGAGGAGGCTTTCCACTGAAATGTCTCAGTGCTCTTCTGCTTCCCTCTGATGCACTGGCCTGTTGTCTCTTGTGCGTATGGGGCACCTCAGGTGTCTCTATGCTCCACCCCAAAGCAGTCCTTACCCAAACTGGGCTGCTTTGATCTGTGAATCCCTTTAAAATAAGCTAGTGGAGCAGAGACAGCAAACTCTTGCCTTCTGTGTAGGAAGACACTCACGTTTTACTTGACATTATTTCTAGCCCATGTGTTGGGGAAGATGCTAAACAAACCCACTCATCCTGAATTTGATCTTTAAGAGGTCGTATGTCCCATTGGTTACAGACCCACCTGCCTCCCCGCCATCTTCTTTTGTTTCATATCCCAGCTCCTTCCTGTGCTTTTTACCCTGCCCCTATTCCTACCACCCAGATTACCCTATCTTTACATCTGTTCCCCACTCACCAGTCTGCCTCATCTTCATCTGCTTTTCACAGCTCTGCCTTATGCATCCATATGCTTCAACTGCAAGTATAGTATTTCTTTGCTCTTGGCTCCAATGCCCAATTACAACGGAAGAGCTCCAGAGACTATGCAGGCTGGAGCCCTGGGTTTGGAGATGAAATCATGCAAGAACTTACCCACACCACCATATATCTAAAGTGTATGCGAAATAGTGATTTTTTTTTTTTCAGAGGTTTGTATCTTGGCCAGATTTGGGTGAGAGGAAAAACTGAAAAATGATCCAGTGGCAAATCAAACCCTCCTACTGATTTTCAATTCCTGCTCAAAAACAAGGCACTGCAGTGTGGGCTAAGGAGCTTCAAGAATTCTGACTTAAGGACATTAGACTGGTTTGTGTCAGACTTTTTCCAAATTTGCTGGATCAGATTTCTGAAGCTTGCAAAGCCACCAAGCTCTGGGATAAGCAGTATAATATGTAATCCACTTGGATTCAATCTTATTTGACAAGGCATAAGCGACTAAAAACAGGACTTGAGAATGGAAATAGTTTTGTAACTCTTAAGTCTACACAGCTGTGCAACTTTAAATGTTCTTCTCCTCCAAGACCTGGAGGCACAGAGAAAAGGTAAGCCTTGATGAAATACAAGTTACCTGTAATAGTCTTCATATTTAGTAACTTAAAAAATTAGAGACTAAACGTGCTTTATCTCATTAAGTGACAGAAAAATGTCAAGTTTTGTTGCCAGCAGTCATCTTGAGCCCCTCCTAAACACCCAGTTCAAGCTTTTGAAAGACAAAAAAGGCAAGGTTGAGTTGCAAGCTGAAGGAAGACCTTTGATAGTCATGTATTATAGCTCAGGAATCCCTTGCTCAATTACGCAAAAAAAGTAGGTCTCTATGTTATCCTGTACCATGCTGCAGAACATGACATTTCCAAGTAATTTGGGCCTGTCATGGGCTTTAGTTTACCCTTAATTAGAAAGGGGTTCTCACCTCAAAGCAAAGCTGACATTTGCTCTCATTTGCTGATGGCAATTATGTGTTTATCTAGCACTCAACAGAGCAGAGCCCCAAGCTTTGCCCTTTGAGTGTTAGAACAATATGAATCAACAATACTACTTCTCTATTACCAGCACAGCTTTTCTCCAGCTCTTTCTTTCCATCTCTATGCTTCACAGAAGCAGGTGCCATTGCTCCCACTTCAGTAACAGCAAGAGCTGCAGTCTCTGGCTCACGTCCCATCCCAACCCTGATGCTGCAGGCTGCCCTTCCCACCCCGGTCCTCTTTCACACGTGTGGACCCAGATATTTGGCTCTGAACAAGAGTGGGAGCTCTGTCCTCCACTTAGTGCATACCTGCAGCTCCTGTTCAGAGGAGCCTGGAACACTAGTTTTTCTGGATTTGGGGATCTATTCTACCCACCTATGTGTGGTAAAGGACAAAAAAACCCCGATACTTCTGACTTAGGGATCTGCTAGATGTTGTTTCAGCTCTTCATGTAAACCTTCCTCCTTGCAGGTCACAAGCAGCTGGACCATCTCCAAACACAGGCACCCAAGTTGGCTCTGAACCTGCCTACATAACACAGTCCCCATGCAAGGTGGCTTCATCACACCACCCTCATCCTCAGCCCCACGTACTTTCTCCAGTTGGTATCACAACCTTAGCAGAGGACTTCAGCACTGCAGAGGCCCCTTTGCCACTCCACCTTCACGACTTTGTCTTTACAAGATCTCACTGTCATACATCAGGGTGTTGCTGTCTCTAAGAACAAACCCCTTCAAATACCCACCTTCAAATAGCCAAGCAGTGTTAGCTGCTGATTGCCTCTTACAGACCCTCATGGAGTTATAAAACTCACATGGTGTGACTGTAATAACTATATGGCAGATTACCCAGACCTTCCACTGCACAAAATTTTAACACCCAGAGCCAAATAGCATCTTTAGTCATTTACCACAAAGAATGAGACAAACTTCATAAAGAAAATAGAGCTCCTCTTCTTAATAACTCAGAAGAAGATATGGTCTTTCAAGACTCTGTAAATATATCTTCTCCCATTATGTAAAATTAATTTCTGTATCAGACTAAGCCAAACAATTATTAGGATGAAACGTTGCTTAAAATGGTCTGTGTTACTGATTTTATCAGTTACTACTTACAGCTTTAAAAAAGTCAATGCCATCTAATGGTGTCCATATTTTATCTGTTGAGAAATCTAATACTCTCAGAAAACAGGCAATATCAGACACTGCATGGTCAGTCTTACTTGGAAGAGAAAATACGATTCTGAGAAATTGAATCTTGAACAATAAGAGAAAGAAAATGGTGAAACCCAGCTGCTATGTTGCATATGCACATGGAAGGGGAGAAGAATAAAATTACTGTGATGAATAGGGAGAACATCTTACAAATAATGCAGATGCCAGCATAAAATATTATTTGTTGGTAATGAAAGATAAGAAGATTGCTGCAATATCACACCAATACTATGAGTGCACTGTATTTAACATATAAATTAGAATTCTGTCAATAATCTGAGGTACAGAGTGGTATGCGTACGTGGAAGGTATTAGCTTCTGAAATCCAGGAGCGGAATGATGAAGATCTCATAATCACATTAACATCTCTTTCTCCCATAGTTCATGTAACATACTACCACCCATATGCTGCTGTTTACCCTACAGTAGCATCCAGATGCCCTGACCTGGGGTCCCGTTGTGCGAGAAGCTGCAGTTTCAGTTGAAAAAGGCTCTGGCTACTTCCACTGGATACCAACCCATGGGTGAAGGGCAGGGAAAGGCAAGCAATGCCTAGGCAGTAAGCGAATCCTGAAAAAGGCGCACATCTTGCCTTCATTTAAACATACTCATAAATGCCTGGCACAAGTAAGACTAACTAGATTAATCTAGTAGCAATGAAAATCCCTCTCCAAGGGATAATCTTACCTCTCATTATACAACAGTTTTGTCAGAGCTTGCTTACTCCCTCACCTAGTCCAAGGCATGCCCATGCACACTTCCATCGATGGTATCGAGTTGCATTAAAAAGCATAGTTAAAGAGGCCTTACTACCTCCTTTCAAAATGAATGCAACTATAACGCATCAGGGCTTCACACATGGAAAGATGAAGCATGTTTTTGCACCAAGACAAGTGAGCTCAGTACTGGGCACCAAGTTGTGTTAGTTAATGGCTCTCAGCTGCTGTTGCAGATTGTCTTCTTTGGTGTGAACAGGGATATCTGAGGCCTTTATCCACCCTTGCAAAGCACTTCACGGTGACAATACCAAGGGGCAAGGCTCGTGTAATCTGGCCAGCCCTGCCCCTCTGCTGACAACTGTCCTGTCGCTGCCACCAGCTGCGCAGGGGCGGGAGAGCTGTGCACAGGGAGGTGTTTCTAGCAGTCCTCCTGCCACAGCTGGCGGCAAGGATCCCCTATGTTCCCCACATGCATTTATACACCCTGGTTCATCTGAAATGATCCCCTTCCAGTGCCTAGCAAGGGCAGCTCCCAAGGGAAGGGCATGGTGCTTTCTGAACTGCTCCAAGCCACCTGGGCAGGCAGCATCTGGGCAGGAGTCTAGTCCTTTCCTCTTATTTTAGCCCTTGCCATTACTTGCTCCTGCTCTACATTAAGTGACTTTTTTTTCTGTTCCTTATTTCATATCTTAAAGAATCAATTTTGTTAGTGTTCTGGCTGCCTGAGCTATCCCAGAAGCACTGCAACAGCTGAGGGCAATGCTGCCAATATGAGCCTTGTTTTGAAGCTGATAACCCCATCACAGGTATTTTGCTTAGACAATTTTAGTACACGAGATTTCAGTATCTAGCATCCTCCCTCTCCAATATAGTTCTATTCATGTTTTCTTTGCTAAAAAGATTTTTTTTTTCTTTTTACATTTTTAATCTGCTTTTTAAGACTCCATCTCCTTGATCTGATCCACCCACAAAAATACTGCAATCAAAAGAAATCTGCTTGATTGTACTAGATCATTGTTTTGGAGCAAGAGCATCTACTTGCAAATTCTGCCTCAAATCAGCAACTGAGATACTATCTCCCTAATCAGGCGGTCTGTTATAATTTGCTTTAAAAAGCTACATGCAATAAAAGCAAGTCAGCTGACTCCCTGAAACTTTTAAATGTCATTATCTATATATGCGTCTTATGATCCAATCTAATGTGTGTCTTATCCAAATGATTACTGCAGTGCTTTGTTATCTTAACTTAAATCTAGTTAGGAATGTTATTCACAATTGTTATTTTAATAGGAGCCCACTCTTGAATTATTCTTGTGGTCAGGACTCCAGTGGGTGAATTTCATGGCCTTGCAGAATTAGGCCTTACATTATCACAATTATGTGCAGAAATTACATGACCTTGTTTTGTATTTCCCTGACATAAAATTGTGTGCTTCCTATTAGTTCCTGACTTTTTGTCTGATAGCACAGTGATAATTTCTTCCTGAACACCAAGTATAATGTACTCAGCAATTACAGCCTCAGAAAAGAAGCAATTATTTTGCTTACAATGCTTTATGAATTATGTTCACAAAGGTCTAGACAGAGATGTCAGCAATTCTCTATACAATCTGATATTTGCATGTTAATTGAATCCTCCTCTGCGGCCACACTATTTAGCTCATCAGAGAAGCAAGAAAGCTAATAATTCGTACGTCAGAGGGGGTAGATGAAGAAGGGAGGCCATTACCAACATGAACAATTATCACATTTCTTTTATATTAGAGGCAAAACACATACATATGCATAAACAAGGCTCAGTCCATGGTTGCTGTTAATTGGCCTCCTTTGCAGTGAATGGGCCTATGCGGATTTGTGCTGGCCAAGACTTGGATCAGTGCCAAAAGAGTCCAGGAGGAGTCTGTTGAAATTAGGGATGTTCTCGGTGCCAGATCTCACCTGGACGAAGCTGCAGCATTTGATGGCCTTTCGCACATAGCTGCTGAGTCCCTGAAAATGAAAACTCATGCAAGCTCAGGGTGTCAGAGGCATTGTCAAGAAGGGAATCCCTGGTTCCTTCCCGATCAGGAGACATCTATTATCAATGCTAAGGTTTACCTGGAATAGCTGCTAAATTGCATTAAGACTTTAGCCAGAATGTATTACTCAAGTCACCCAGCCATTCCCCTTGATTTTAACCTATTGCCATAAACCAATATCATGCGTGACTCTCTAGCTGTGATCGCAGAATCACAGATTGACAGAATCATTTAGGTTGGAAAGGAAAGGTTGGAAACCTTAAAGATCATCGAGTCCAACCATTAACCTAACACTGCGAAGTCCACCACTAAACCATGTCCCTAAGCGCCACATCCAAATGTCTTTTAATTACCTCTAGGGATGGTGACTCTACCGTTTCCCTGGACAGCCTGTTCCAATGCTTGACAACCATTTTGGTGAAGAAATTTTTCCTAATATCCAGT
Source organism: Sula dactylatra (assembly GCA_013389905.1). Taxonomy (NCBI): domain Eukaryota; kingdom Metazoa; phylum Chordata; class Aves; order Suliformes; family Sulidae; genus Sula; species Sula dactylatra. Next base: position 99,720 of record WEKW01004730.1, read on the forward strand.
CTAAGCCTCCCCTGGTACAACTTGAGGCCATTTCCTCTTGTCCTATCACTTGTTACTTGGGAGAAGAGACTGACACGCACCTCACTAATAGAATCATAGAATCATTTAGGTTGGAAAGGACCTTTAAGAGCATAGTACCAACATACATCTAAAACCAGCTTGCTAAACAAAAACACCCTCAGAATTAAGGGTGCTCTCAAAAGAAATATAGACACCCTGCAGTCTGGAAGGCACGGGAAAGCTTGTGGCCAGCAAACACCCATCCACACCCAGCTGAGGCTCTTCAGGGCTTGACATCCCAGACCAGCTCAGCTGGATGTCAAGTGGCAGGTTCAGATATATTGGGGTTAAGTTCTGCCTTGAGGTTTCACTGCAGTAGGTGAGTGCTGATGCTGGTGTAACCTGACCTACAGCACTTATTGCTCCACAGCACGACTCCGACCATTCCCTGTTTGTGATTTCCACTTAGAGATGACCACCTATTTCCTCTATCGTACCTTTTACTTTTAAATTACTGGTACATACTTTCAGTTCTGATCCTGCTGCAATACAATAATCTGGAAATAGCTGCAGACACACTGCATTTTCTGAAAATCACCTAATTCATTACACATAAATGCCACACAAGGAACTTATTCAAAATCCAACAGCATGAAACCAATTAACTAAATATTTGTATCAACCACCCAAACCACCACCACACATCACCATTTTTTGGTGACAATTCATCAGCAGATTTCCATAAGCTCCCAGTCAGTGATACTGGGTCTTTCATCACTAATAATGGTGGAGAAGAGGGAAAGTGAGGATGCCCAGCCTGGGTACAACTGCTTGGGGTGAGGACTGCTGCAGGTATCTTCCTTACAGACTTGAAATTAAGATTATGAGATTATTTTGATACCATCAGCCAGGGAGAATTGTGCATTGAGCGCTGGCTGACTGGAGGATGCTGAAGTACACGTACAGCAACAGCTCTGTCCTAAAGAGCTGACTCTGACCACTTGCAATTTTCACGAGTTTCAACAAGTCCCGCCAACTGCAGATAGAAATAAATTAATTTTAATCATACTTTGTGTATTTTACTTGAACTAAAACAAACAAAAAAAATTCTTATTGCCTGGCATCCACCAGGATATGACATTTTGCAACTTAATAAAAGATGGAGGTACACATGGTATTTTCTGAGAACTGGAGGGATAGATTGTATTTGTACATCCAGATTGCCAATTTTTATTGTAGCCCATAATTTCCTGTTTCAAAATGTATATTAAAGATTTGTTATTTGCTTGTGACTTTTTCCTAGGTAATTGGGGTCAAGCTGTATTTGGCTAAAAATACAGATACAAAGCGCAAAAACAACTTTAAAAAAAAGCAATTATTTTGGTTGTATAATCTTTAAATCCTTAATGAAATGTGACTGCTATTGAAAAGGTTTCTCATTTATTAACATACACATTTTTCTATGGCAAGTGAGTTGAACTGGCCATTACTAACCACAAGGTCCTTTAAGCCATTAAAACCAGTAGAGCTGGTCTCCTCACATCCCACTTTTACTTCTGTGTTAGTGCAGAAAAATTGCACTTTGCTTTTCCTATTTCGAAACAGTTTTTCAGCTTTCAATTAACTTGTCTTTGATCTGAACTAGATGAACATGCTGAAACAAAAACCCCACTGAATTCCTGCTGAGATGAAATAGCTGTAAAACTGTCTTATTATTTTGACAAAAAACTTGTTTTAGATGCTTGTCTGGTGACTTTTATGAGCTTAATGCTCTTTCTTTTCCAAACTTTGGAAATAAGCAATGTCATTCTTAAATATTATATTTCATTTACATCAACTTAAATTCTCAGATATTATAGGAAGTTCTGGCCTTAAAACACTTGTCATAATTTCATGTCTTAAAACAGATCATCTGTTTCATTATTGTAGTTTAATTTAAACCTTGCTTCTTACAGAAGTCTGTTTTAAATAAATATCTTCTGTTTTTTAAAGCAACACAATTTTCTGTAATGGCAAATTAAATTCACTGTGGATAAATAAACACAAGAAGAACAGTTCTTGCTTTACGTTCAAGATAGTGGTTTCTGAACAAACCATTACCACTCAGGAAAAAGATCCTGAAGATATAATAGATGTAATGAGCTGTAAAAAGCTTGAATAATGACATGAAAAATGTTGCTGATGATACAGACTTATTTAGAACAAAAAAAATCAGAAGATGACAGAGGAATTTCAGAAGGACCTCACTGGGCAGCAACTGGGCAGCAAGCTGGTTGGTAATTTATGGATAAATACAAAGTAACACACATGGAAAGAATTCTAATCCTACAAAACGATGAAATTTAAATTATCTTTTTCCATATGGTTAAAGGATGGGATAGATTTTGAAAAATTCAACACAGTAGATGTTAAAAGTTGGGAACATAAAAATAAGGAGAGAAGCAAAGAACAGAAGAGAAATTGTCCTTGTGGGACTGAGACTATGCAGGGAACATCTCCTTCTGGCACATGGTGTGAGGGCCGGGTGCCCTCCACCTCCAGCAGCATCAGCCGGAGCTGGGAGAGACAGAGAAGGGCAACAAAGGCTCAACACAGCAGCCATCTTCAGGCCAGTAGAAACAACGGATCAGAGGCACCGTAGACAGCCACAAAATCCAAGTGGGACAGGGAGGGCAAACAGGATGGTCGCTTCTGAACCTGGTTCCAACCACTTTTATTTAATGCTCTCCAGCTGGACAAAATGGTGAACATGCAGAAAACACCTGACTATGAAACATCTCTAGAGTTCCTTGCCACAGGTTACAAAAAGCTTGTGGGTGCAAAAAATGGAATTATGCAAATTTGGAGGAGGATGGGAGCCCGCTGAAGAGTATCAACTTGGAGAAATATCACCCATGGCTCTCAACAGGTTGGAGATGCAGATGGAAAGAAGGTGTGAACATGTTGCCACATGCTCGCTCTTTTCCTTTACTCTTCCATAACTCTGAAAATCACCGTATTTCTGGGAAGGGCTGGTTCATCACCTAGGCAGGATTATGCACTTGAGCAATTCCTTGTGCCTAAAACCGTAACCTGAAGCGTGCTAATAGTCGCTATGTTTTACCAGGTAGAGCTGTTCCCTAAGCATGATACCAGTATCATGCAGGTACTGGTAACATCTCAGAAATTAAATAGAAAATGCTTCTCATGGAGAAACAAGCAAGGTTTACTTTCATTTCTATTTAATATATTTAATTCTGGTATTGCAGATAACAAAACCTGTGAAGGTGCTTAAGCATTTGGAATTGCTAAATGATATCAGAAAGCAATCAGAAAATTCAATCCATTAGCCTGATTGCTACAATAGCAATAAAAAATTCATTTATCAAATAAGTCATAAAAGATTCAAGTATCCTTGACCACTGCCTGACAAAGCACACTGTATCTCACAAAACACATTTCGGCATCTCTAAGGATCAGAATATAACCCTGACACTCAGCATCCAAATAGGACCTCTACAGCTTGACTGGAACTCTACCTGCATATGTTATTTAAATTTCCAATTTGGCAGCAACTTAGAAGGAGCGTATAACAACAGAAATCCAACACTACCTTTCACCTACCCAGGCGTTCATAGTAACTGAATGGGCAACAGTGCATAAGAAGAGAATTCAACCTCAGGAATATAGCCCAGCCAGGTTATCACTCTTCTGCATCTTTAAATAAGTGAGCTATTTCTACACCTTACCACAGCAAGCGCTGGGAGACTTCACTGCATAAAGATTCTTAAAGAAGTAAGCACAGCTGGAGGCTTGACAAGATCTTTGCAAAATCTGGGACCCATTATTTTTAAAGAAAGCTATAATCTAGTCCCGGATTGAGGACAGTGTCTTCATCCACCATCTCATGATAGTGTGGCCAGCAGCAGAGCTTGCTGTCTCCAGCTGTGGTGGCTGGACCATGGAGGAGGGCTGGGAAACCTGCCAAAGCCTGCGGCTGTTTGCTGGATGTGAGAAGAGGGCATGATGAGCAGAGGCAAGCTAAAGATGGCAAGAAGAGAGTGTAAGGGACAAAAAGGAATGACTCAGTTCCTCCATTTTTTTCTGACTTAACATCTCATTTATAACATTAACAACAATGCCAGGCTCATATTTAGCCCTTCGTTTCACCAGTTCTCAAGCACTTTGTGAAGAGAGGCAGAGCCATCTCTCCTCCAGCCTGTTTTGTGCCAGCACATCGCCCTGCACTGCCTGTGCATTCAGTTGCAGCCCAACTTCACATCTTACTTTCTTTAAGAGTCATGCTAAGAACATCTGCCAGGAGCAAAACTAGTGTTTATCCACCAGATTTTGAGAGCCAAAAGGTTCCCGATTTAAATCTCCCCGAGTGTTCCCCTCCCTACAAAATTAGTGTTTTGCTGTCATGGAGACAGATGACTGAGCGCTGATCTCTGCACTTTGGTCTGAAAAACAAGAAGCACTTGCCTGAAACCAATTCGGATAAACTAGTCTGTCCACCATTGGAAAGAGTTCAGCTGTTAATAATTTGGCAGTTGATAGAAGGAAGATATAAGAAAAGAAAAATTTCCTCCCCGTGCTTTGCCACGACCTTGCTTTCCTGGCAGTTTGAGAGTTTCTTTCTAATGTAAAACCTGAATCTTTCTCCCTGCAAATTTAAGCTTCTCATTTCTTATCCTATCCACCAAGGGCATGAAGAACTGATTTCTCCTTTCTTCTCTGCCTCTCCCAGCAGCCTCGCACCAGGGTCACTGCAAGCCTGCTGCCTCTGTCAGCCCTCCCCCAGAGGGGGCTGCTACCTACCTTCTTGTTCCCTATCTTCCCCCACACATGTCAGCACCTTGCATTTGCTGTCATTGACTCACCTCCTACAGTTTTAGTCCATTTTTGTTAAGGTTATTTTGAATTCTCACCCTGCCCACCAATGTACTTGCAGATACTCCTGGTTGCATGTTGTCTGCAGATTAACAAGCTCAGACTGCCTTGGTCCATCATCCAGGTAGTCATGGAAGAACACAGAACAAAACTACATCCAGGACAGATGTAGCAATGCTCAACACCAACCTCATTTCCTTTTAAGTGAACCATTACCACACTTCATACACTGTTATCAACTAACCTCACACATATGTCATGGTAGGTTCAGCCAGACCGCGTTTCCCTTCCTGGTTGGACATAGCATTCACATGTAACATCCAAAGCCTGAGGATGATACTTCTGATACCTGTTTCTCCCTTGAGCACATTGGCTTTTATCTGACTATAGAGATAAAATACCTCGGAATTTAAAAGACAGGGTTGTATTTGCTGCTACCTGTCTTACCTGGTCCTTCCAGGTGCTTTCCAACAGTCTATTGTTCTATGTGCTTTTGGGTAGGAGGGTGATACCTTCAGCTGACTCATCTGTGAGTCTTTTCTCTCACTTTCTCTTCAGTACACCTGCATGCTGCTGGACTTGCACATACCTCATCCATTCATCATGGTCCTCACATCACACTATCTTCAAAGGTGAAAGCAAGAATGAACTGTTATCTTCAGGAACTACCCTCTGACCTGTTCTTTTCCTATTCTGGAGTGAAACCTTAAGCTGTTCATAGGAATTGTGCTTGTGATGAAGCATGGGCAGAAGGGCAGGGAGCCCTGGGACAGCAGGGAGTTATGAGTGAGCTGGAGCCTGTGGCCCCCCAAGAAGGGCAGGAGAGGGATGCTCATGGCATGCCTGGTCCCAGAGCAGAAGCCAAGCAGCTGAAGGACCCTTCTGAAAGCTGTGGACCAGCCAAAATGAGGTGGGGTCTCCCAGGCAGCCCAGGACAGAGCAGTTCAGGCAGCCTTTGCACAGAACAGCAGAACCACGACAGCTACAGCGGCTTTGCCCAGACGTCCCTAGAGAGTCCCCGCCTGTGGGACCATGCCCAGAGAGCTGACCCAAACACGCAGGCAGATAACCCCAGTCCTGGGAAACTGCTTCCTGGCTCCAAACCAAACCAATACCTCCCTGTAATTTCTTAGTTAAGTGAAAGCTAAATTGGATGGAAGAAACCATCAAACCAAACCCTTAACCAGACAAGGGTTACTTGCATCCTGTGAATGCTGTGCATGAACTACTAGTGAAAACAGATGTCATTTACATCATTATTAAAAACTGCCAACAAGCCTGAGGAGCAAAAAAAACCCCTAAGCAACAAAAATGTTATGGGTAGAAGCAATGCTTTTCTGAGGAACTTTTTGATGAAAATGCTGATGCTGTTGCAACAAGACTCTGCTCCGTGAGCCTTCAGTGTCTCTTCTGTCGCCAGCGAAACATTCCCACCTTCAAGAGAATTTCAAGCAGCCATGATCAACCCTGTGGCTGATCCATGGCTGAGAATGGATGTTTAGTAACCCATCTTCAAACCTGGCTGAAAGACAATGTGGGGTGCAGCAGGGCCAGCGGATTTGACTCTTCTTCATCTTTCAGAATTGGACTCCCACTGGCAGCGTATTTGATAGATTGCCAACAAAAGTGGAGTCAGCCTGGTGAAAGATGCTCTCTGCACCTCATTTGAATTCCAAAAGGCCTGGTTTTTCCCAGTAATGACAGTCAGCAATAGCAGAGTAGCTCTGAAGTATTGAACGATTACAAGTAACATTCACAAAATATTTTTCATTCAAAGGACCATTATAAATAAAATTACCAGTAAGCTACAGTCTAGCCTATAGCACCCTATTCTTGCTTTGTTCCCCACTTTAAAGTCCCATTGAAGTTGCATAGGAAGATAGTGATTCTCAACTCTCATTTACTACTTCTCTGCCAGAATTTCACTAACAATAATATTTCTGTAGCAGTGTCTTATTATACAAATTATTTCACATGCGCGGAGTTAGCTCTTTGGGGAACAGACTTACCAGCTTTGGCAAATAAGAGGCAAAGGATCCACATCTCATAAACAAAGAAAATCTAGACCCAAGTGCTTAAATCACACTGAACTTAACCAGAAATAATTAACATTCCAAGTGGAGTCAGGCTCCTAAATTTATCTTTATTGACATGGACCTACTAGACTTGGAAAAAAAAGTCTATGTCAAAGGTAGGAACTGATGCCTCTTTCATTTCAGTCCAAGGTCTTAAAGACTTGGCAGCAGAAGCCCACAGTGCAAGGGGTACTTGATGCTTATTTGTTCAGAAAAGCCCACCCTTTCCTTCCTGGGGTACAAGCTCCAGCATTAGTCCCTGATGGTCCCATCTGCTGCTAGAGCAGCCAAACCCAGGGGCTTTAAGCATGTCGTGGAAGCAGGGGGACGTCCAGGAGCCAGCCCAGGTGGGCTGTCCACTACAAAGGCAGTGCTAGGAATCAAGCCAGCTCAGCCTGGCTTTCTAAATCACACCAGGAAGCTGTTGCTTATTCAGAGAATAAGGATATGGAAAAAGTTTTACTTGCTTCCTCTGAGGTTATTACTGTGTCCCAAGCTCAACCTAAAGAGAAGCCCTGCCACCTTGCAGGCATGGAGAATAGGTAGCAACACAGAGCAGGAACAGACTGCAAGCACAGACAAGCTGGGGTAGGAAGTAGGGTCACCCCCAGGGAGGCACAAGGGCGGGGGACCTTCGGGAAGGACATCAGAGGGTTTTAGTGGGCAGCATCACAGGACCACCACTAAGGACTCCTGCAGGACATCATAGGAAAAACCATGAAGCTGCTGCCATGACCAGCAGTGCTTTAGTGGGAGCATCGCAGATATGAATAGCAGTGCACATATGAATAGCACTGTCTATATGAATAGATGTGCCCGGCATTAAATTGTATTGGGAAGAACTGAGGTAGAATCTGGGCAATTTTCATTAATTTAAGGATCTTCTATCTCTCATTATACAAACGCACATGGTATTAAACCATTCACTGTGAATAAAGCTGTTTCATCCAAATTAAAGAAATGTAAAATCCTGAAAGCTGTCCATAATTTGTTATATGGGAACTCGCCTGTTTATGATCCAGGCTTCATTTTTGCAAGTGCTGAATTCAACAGTTACACTAACGTAGAAACCATAACCAGCTTAATCTTCGTGTCAGTCTGGGGATCTTTGATACAGCATGTTTACATTAAAAAGACTGTTATTATATTTTGCTCCTCGACTTAATTAAAGTCTCTTTTATGAGATGCTGTAGTTGTAACTACTTTCCCCTTCCTAAAATGAGCCATCTCGTCTGGTACAGTAATTATAACAACATTATTGAATCTGTATTCACAGCCTGTTTTTAAAATCGCTTCCATTTCTAAGAGAAGACTAAAGATGTTTGTGGGTAGAAATGCTAATAAGATGTGTCTGTCTGGCTACATTCAATCAGAAATGCATGGATCACACAGCACACCCCTTAACAGGAAAACAATTTTAAGTCACCACTGAATAACACCCCCAAATTTTGCATGAGAGAGGCATTGCCCTCAGCCCTGCCAAGTTGCCACCATCCTAAGAAGCACACCAGGATACAAACACTTTTTCCTAGCTGCAAGTTATAGTTGACATCAAACAATTCAAGCTAGGAACAGGACTGAGTTGCCTTGGTCAGACCCTCCAGAGTCGAGCACTGGTCCCAGCTCTGCAGCTGACTGATAGCATAACCACAAGTGACTCACTTCATCGCCTTGTGCAATAGTTTCCTCTTCAATATTTGCCTCACACTTCATTACATGAGGAAACTGAAGCCAGCAGATCATCTTTTGAGTAGTGACTACAAAGTGCTTGGCACAAGATGCAGCTGAACTCCATCAGCAGTTTTTCCAGGTAATACTGGATGACAAAGAATGGCAATACTCTAAAATGGCAACAACTACAAAACTGTTATACCCAGCTGTCCTCACTTTGATAGCATGACCAAAAATTTGCAACTCCTGTTTCTTCATAGGACCTCTATGTTCAGTCTACTGTTCAGTTGCTGCTGTTACTTTACAAAGAGAAGGATATAACTTCTGTCTTCTCTAATTCACTAGCAGGAACACAGGGCATAAGGGATCCTTGGGCATATCAGATTCAGCTCTGGCAATCGCAGGCAGCTGTGCCATGCCATGAGTGCTTAGCCTCGACCTGTCAGTGGGACTTCTATTCTCTCTTATCCCATCACTCCCCATCAGCTCCTCATACCACAAGCCAAGAAAGCTTTACCTCTGATTAAAAAAAGAGAACTACAGGTACAAAAGGTGAAAAGTCATAGAAAATATAGAGAAAACAGGGGAAAAAAAAGGAGGAATGTTCAGTGCCCGTGCCTGACATCTCAGTACAACAACAAATTCATTAGGAAAAAGTGGAGAGTACGCAGACAATACTTTTTCATAGCAGCTTTCTTCTTGTTTTTAGCAACTGGAAATCCTTGTTAATCCTTGAAATCTGAATCCTGCTCTCTAGAGCTCACATATTTCTGCCCACTTTCCTCTCTTGTGTCTGTCCTAACACCACTGATGGCTGATCATTACCATCATGCCAAAATCTAATCCAGGCCTTTGCTGTACTCCAAGGCACAGCACTCGCTTGACAAATTACAGTGTATATACATATACATAAAAAACTTTAGTTCACTCCTCTGCTTCTTGTTACCATTTCCCCCAGCCTCTTCCCTTCTGTTGGCTACTTTAATAACCAAAGATTTGTTTCACATGAGAAACAGAAGACAGATGAAGATGCAATGACACCACTGTAATCACAGAAGTTAATTATCTGGGATTCAGATACCTGTTCCTAACAGATGACTCATGCTAAGAGCTCCAGAGAAAGAATGGAAAAGCTCAAGTCCTTGGTGGTCTGGGTTGCTGGGATATTTATTGCTTAGAGAATGCTTGGTGATAAATTTTTACCATGCATATATGAAATGAAATTCATAATACAGTAGTCTCCCATCCCATGGACAGACATAAGCCACCACATGCCATTTCAGCAGACAGTAGATTCATTCTTTACCCTCTCTTTTTCTTCCCTACTTTGTACCCCAAATCTTTGCAAATTAGAAATGATAAGTTCTGCAGAGTCTCTTTTAATCCAAGTTACTTACAGGAGAAAACAGACACTCTGAGTACAAAGTCCTGTGGGACTGTGCCTAAAGTAGAACAAGAAAGCTGCTAGGTTTGTTGGATTGGTTTGGTTTGGTTTTTTTTTTATTTGACATAGCTGCGTTACCACCATGTGTCCCTGCTCTCGATCATCCCAGTCAGCTGCTATCAGTGTTTTATTAATCACCCTGCAGTAACCAGCTACTGGGGGAGACGAGTGCTTCCGCCTGTGCTGAGAGCTACCACTATCACATCCTTCATGCTGCGTATTGCGTCTGACTCTCTTCATTGCTGACACATTTTGGGAGAAATTTCCATTAAAAACAAAGCAAAGAAAAAAGACAGAAACCCTTGGCTTTTTAATAGAGATGAACTAAAATTAGAACTTTAAAATTTAAGTTTTGTTAGTTCTTGCTAGTGAGGAGGCATCCAAATTAAATTCCTGAAATATATAGGAAAAGATGAGGTTGTTTTCTGGCACCATTTGAAGTAACAGTAATGCAAGAGCTACTGATTGGGTGAGATTTCTGCATTGTCAAAAACTCAGCCTAAACCCCAAATGTCTCAGTTTTTACACAGAGTCTGTAACAATAGTGCTTGAATTCCTGCCAGATATTCTGGGGACATTTTGTGGATTGGAAATTGAGGGACAGAAACCAATTAATTTGCCCAAGTTTGAAAAAAACCTGTGACAGAGCCAAGAACTGATTTAAGATTGGAGTCTCAACATGCTGTGTAATTGCAGGCCTATCTTCCCCCCTCAGGCCCCAGCTTTCTATAGCTTTCTGCTATTTCCTTACTAACCCACCTCTAAAATGCTTTTCTTCCCTCATTCCCATCAGATAATTTATGATACTTTCAAATTTTTACTGCTAGAAGTCAGGGAACACCATCCTTGGACCTCACAAATTTAGTGCCTGAATTTGTTTCAGGAATAATAATAACATGATGTTGTATGCATTTGCAGAACTAAGATATTTCTGCCATCTATTTCTTTGAAGCTTTTATTGCTCTGTCCCTCAGAGTTTATTCACTGTGTCAGCAATGGAAGAAAATGCTTTCCTTCTTATTCCACTTCATATAAGAAAGTGGGAAACTAAACAATTACAGCGAGGTAAGCAGACCCTGAGATACACTGGTCAAGCACCTACAATCTAACAAATATAGGGACTAATTAAATCAGCCTTGGCTTTCTGAGCCTATTCTGTGCCTCTAGAAATGCTTCATTTGTTATGAAGGTAGAAAAGAAAATGGAAATGGAAAAGAACAGGAACACTTGCCCCTACAGCAAGATAAAATTTCTTTTTACAACAACAAAAAAACCACTTACGGCTTTTACACCCTATTCTCATTTCCACAGAAGGAAAATTTTGGGATTAAGAGAATTTAAAACTTCTGCAATTGTACCCTGAAATTTTCAGGTGGTAAAATGTTAAAGAATGGTGATTTTCCTTTAAAAGTGAAGCTGCAGTCTGTGAAGAGCAGAGATTTATTCCTCATCAGTTTTTTGAGGATACAAAAGTATTCAAAGCTTCTTTCCAATGACATTGCTTTTAAAATCAATATTTTAATTATTTGGGGTTTTTCTATAGAATTTGTATCAGAAGCATTTTTGAGTTTCCAGTGGTGGTTTCTTATAGCCTAAAATTTCACTTGCTGACCTTTGGCCTAGTTCGCCAAAGAGTATACTGTGGAAGCCCTATGGTTTCTCCAAAAAGTTCATCTTGTGGAGCAGAGAATGTTCTGTTCCTGTCCTCTTTTAGTGTAGATGACAGTCTGCCATCATAACGTGGTCTTCGTAAAAGTGGAAATAGTTGTTCATCCAGGTTTGCACTTTATTAAATTATTGTTCAGAGGCAATTCCAATGGGAACATCTAAATGAAGTGCAAGGGGGTCTTACACAGTCCAAGTCCTTAATTTCTTGCTATTGAATGTTATTAAATTGTGTAGGAGTCCGAAACAAAGGAGGGCTGAGTGAAGGGATTTGCTATTAAAGCTACAGCTGTGCTGATTTAATTAGGGGGTACTTGAGGTCCAAACTCTCTGCAGTGTGAAATTCAGCCTCTAAGAGAAATGCAGACCAACAGCAGGAGCTCTTGAGTTTCTGCGTCAAAGGTGACCTCATGCCTGTTTTTGCCTTCAAGCCCTTCCCCTTCAGCAGTTGCCTTGCAAACTGCTTCTGGAGCATGGCCAGCAGCAATGCCCTTGCTCTGGGCACCCACAGCACCCCCCTTCTCTCTGCCAGGCGGAAACAAAAACCGACCAGAGCAAGAGATGGGCAAACCTCCAGCTGCTTCCTGAAGGACTGTGCTTCAGGGGACACACATACACCAGGAGGCAAGAGCCACAGTACTAATGTAGACTGCGAAATATTAAGTAAATGAGGGAAGAGCAGCTTTGATGTCATGGGCTGCTTGAGAATACAATCAAGAGATTGACACTGTTTAGACAAGTCAGTGTAGACAAAGTTTTCCTATATGGATTAAAAAACCCAAATACATCTTTAGAAGGGATGTTCAGCTGCAAAGCAACTTGTTCAGGTAACTAAGAGCACACACTGGGTGAAGGGCTCTATGGTGTACCCAGAATACTGATATGAAGAAAAAAGAGACAAACAAAAGAGAAGTGTGAACTCTGTAAAATGGCTACATGTCTATATATGTAATTTCAGAAACATGGGAGAGAAGGTACATTTGACAAATGAGAAATAAATAAACCATGTGCAGAAAGGTAGTTGGGTACGGTCTGGGAAAGATCTCACATCAGCCTACATTATCACGGAAGGTGCAATTTGCTGAATTTAACATATGTAATATTAAAGACATTTTCTGATGGAAGAGAGTGAGCTAGTTTCCCAAAAACTGTGAGCTACACCCACAAACAACTGTTGACATTTAAAAAAGCATTGTGCATATAAAATGCCATTCTGAAAGTCTGAAGATTTCCATTCCAATGTTTTAGAGATGTAACAAAGGGAAAATTAGTTAAAAAAAGCAGCAGCACATTTTAGACCAAAACTTTTGACCCAGGTCTTCTCTGAGCACATTTAAATTGATTGTCTTCATCAGTTCCTCAAGTTTAGGTTGGCAACAAAAATGCTCAGGATTTCAGAGAGACAAACATAAAATAAGTTACAAGAACTTCAGTGTAAAGAAGAAAGAGCTTGTCTTACCCAGATAAATATGCAGTTATCATATTCAAGTGACATGGAGGGGAAAAAAATGCTTTAAAAAGTTGCTTTAAAAATAAAACAAAGTTCTCCAACAACTCCAAGTATTTGAGGAAGAAAATGTATCTGGTTTATGCAAAAACTGTTTTCAGCCTGCAGTTACTGAATCAGAATCCAAATATCCTGAATTATCTTTAATTGGCTCAGCACTATCAGGCCTTTACCAGAATGCTAACTGCTCACCCCTCAGCCACATATCCACATACATATACAGAAGAGTTTTCATCTTCTTTGATGCAATAGTGCAACTAAGGATGGTAGAAACGGGTGGCATTTCAATGCTGCCAGCTGGGATCATCGCCAGGCTGTGACATCATCCCAGTGGAGAAAAAAGGAATGTTTCTAACAGAATCACACTGTCAAAACTGGAACAGGAGTCACGTCAAGCCATGAACTGGGTTGGTATGATTTCCTATTATCATTTTCATTATCCTTCTACATTTCTTTTCCAAAATTCCAAGGCTTCAGTCACTCTGTTCTTTAAGAACAGTGACTGATTTTAAAAGAAGCCTAGATGACCAACGCAAGCACTCATATACAAGAATGTCAGCTTAGATTTATACAGGAATGCCAACTTATATTAAGTGCAGTCCATCAAAAAGAGGAGCTCTACTGAGCAGGATGTGGTCCCAGAAGGGTTTAGTAACTACTTTGAAACAGATATTCAGCAAAAGCAATGGCGTATGCCCAAAATATGGTGTTGCTTATGGGGATTTTGTCTGGTTTTTGTTTCCCTTTCTTCCCAACCCCCATGACCCGTGCTTATTATTAAATGACTCAGGGAAGGCCCTTCACAGGTTTTTCAGAAAATACCTTTCATGCAGACCCAGTAGAGTCTTGCCTACTGAACAGATAATCTTCACCTTCATGTTGTGATGATGATGTCAGCTCATCATGACATCGTTTTGCTCAGTGACCCAGCACATGCAGGTGGTTAGGAGTTCAAAGGACACCCTTAGTGTGCAGAACAAGTCAAGATGCTTTAGGATGCATTGTGCTTGGCATGGAGAAATAGTCTGAGAGGACCTTAGGTGCAAAAGTTGATCCATAATGCTGCAGCATACTGCTGGTCCAACATGATGACTTGGGCACTGTAATATAATTTTCAGCAAGATGCATTGAAGAAATAAGTAAGTTCAGCCCCAATTTCCAGAAACCCTGTTCTTTCTGGCCAGCTTCTACCTGGTACCCCTAAATAATCTGTGAGAAAAGTCCCCAGATGCTCAGTGACAGGACATAAGGACCATAGGACACCCATGCAGAATGTATTAGGAATAGAGTCTTTGTTACCAAGGCACAGTGAAATCACTCCCTCTCCCAGCTCAAAGCAGCTTTCTTCGCTATAACAAAGCTGCATGCTGTAGTGAAACCCTACGATGGCAAACCACTGCGCCTGTGACAGCTGGTTCAACCAGCACGAACTAAGAGGTGGATCTAACATGAGCACTCAAAAACACCATGACAGTCTCAATTCTCTAAGGCTATATTATACTTGCAAAGTAGGCTTTTTATGTAGAGAAACTCAACTGTGCCAGATAAGATGCAAGCAGGTGTCTTCCTTGCCATCCATGGCCTTGCAGGGCAGATCCCAGCCTCTGGGCTTACTTTTGGTCAGCTCAAAAAGACTCCTAGTCTGCAGTGAGCCCTGTGGAATCCCTCTGAGCCCCAGGGAAAAGTCTGTCTTTCCCTCTTCTCTGAATCCAGCTGAGAGCATGTTTGCCTCTGGAGTTTCCCAGTCTCTTTGCCCACTACCCGGCTCTCTGGGAGGCTGTGTTGAACACATGCTTTCCTGGGGTGCAGGCACGCAGTCCCTTTTCCAAAACAGGATCCCCGCTTCACCCAGGATCAGCAGCCAGAACAAGGCAACCGGGGGGAGTCTTTCCCCCTGGTGCCCAGCTACGCCCTGCTGGCAAAGCACAGGATCGAGCACAGGAAGATGCAAACCATACAGCTACCACATGTCCCCCTGCCTGTGGCCAAGCTCTCAGGAACAGCGAGCTGTCCCCTGCAGCTCTCTCTTCCTGCCATTTGAGGATGAATACACTTTTCCAACATATTTCTATGGGAATGAGGCTTAACACAGTCACACTGTCTTCTTGTCTCCTCCTAGTAACTTTTGAATCCTTTGGCTCATCCCAGCCAGAAGCTGACAGAAGAAGAGCAAGATTCAGGGATAATTTAGTTCCTCAAGCTTCGTGAGCACAAGGGCTGAGTGAGTAGTGGGGAGAGTACTGTAGGTGCCTCGACAAATGGAAAATCTGTAGCCCAAGCTCATGGGTTAAAGCCAGCTACGTGAGCCATTTTATGAGGTGCCTCTGTTCCCTAGGAAGAAGACATCCACTGGGCCAGTGGTCAACTGGCAGACAAATCCACTGGAAACCAGGTTTCATCATCAGTACCTGTGCACACAAAACTGCTTGTTCTTTCTTTTCTTCCTATAGGTAGAAACACAAATAGCACTTGATTCTGGAAATCCTGAGGGATGAAAGATCAGGCTGATTGTCTTTGCTGCTGCACAGGGTTTCTGCATGTTTTTTAACCCTTCTTTCCTCAAGATTTTAATTTGAATTTTGGAATTCTATTTTCTATATCAATATAAACATTTACAAGCAAACTTCCATACATACACCTTTTCTTTTGCTCTAGTGATATTACCAGACAGTTAAAAGTGAGAACATCTGGATGAAAATCTGTATGTTGTTCCTGTTCCTGTTTTCTAATCCTGGCTCCAGCTGAGCTGGGAGTTTTACCATAGACTGTAATGGGGTCAGAATTGCAGTTCTGCTGCATAAGGTTCACCAGCATTCACAGTTACTGCTTTGGAAATTGCAGTATTTAATCCCAAATGAAATAAGTGTAGTTACAAACTGCTATAGAAATAACTTTGACTTCACACAAAGGATTCTAATTTTACCAACAGGTAAGATCTTATTTTCAGGTGAATGACCCATGTCATAAAGAAGATAGAAGGTAATACTGAGGATTTTTTTAAACTGCATTGGTCACCTGGGGATGCTATGAAGGTATAAACACAAGGCATAAGTGATGTTTTCCCCTATGGCAAGTTCTCAGCTGAAGGAACAACTGGAGCGTAACTGAACAAAGACATAAAAGCTGCTTTAGGTCTACTGGATATTCTGCCTCTCAGTAATTTAGTGTTTAAAATGGAGGATCCTTTCTACATTAAGAAAGAACATTACCAGCTTGCCAAGCAAAAAGATTTGAGACTTGACTCTACTGAGGACTCCTCTTGGGCTGGCCAAGTGAGAGCATCCAGAGCACCAGACCCCCCAGAGGTGCTCAGAGCCATGGAAACTGCAGCAGGAGCTGGCTGCAGCCCCCTCCATGAGCAGCCTCAGGCATAAAGACTTGCCTTTGGCTAGCAAGAGCCAAAACTGATGGCTTATATTTTGCAAGTGGTTCACTTGCTGATTTTTGACTGTGATTTGCACTGTGTGAGCTTCTTTATCAAGACACTGCTGCTGAAGCCGCAGGTATGGTGCTCAGAGCAGCCTCAGCAAGAGCCTTTCCCAGCCCATGTGCCACTGTTCACATTCCTCATCTCACTTGTGCCGTGATTCAACTCCTCCCAAGTAATCATGTTAACTCTTGTTGTATAACTTGCTAAATAGTGGCATCCCAGTCAGGGCAGGCTTTTATTCTTGCTTATTGACAGCAATGATAACGGTTTAGCAGGGATACACACCATGTGAACAAAAGCAAAGACCTCCCAAATGTTCCCCTACATTTAATCATGGAAAACAAAACCCAGTCTTCCCTCATAAATTTTGCCATAACATTATTATACCGAATGACAAATGTTAGTCTCCTCCTGGCATCCTCTCTTCATGTACAGTTTATATATAGATGATTCACTGAGGTCTTAAGAAATCAGTACAACATGAAACAGTATATATGAAATATGATTTTTTTTTTTGCTGTTGGATTTACTTATTTCTACAATATTAACAGACAGGAATGTCTTACAATAGTCCCAGATTTGTTTTTCCTTACTACCTCATTTAAATTGGGTAACCTAACCTGCTTTCTGAGACTATACAAATGCCTTTCCTTGTAGCATGCTTGCTTTGCAAGTTTTCCCTTTATAAAAAGGTTGAGTAGTTTGCTTTCAGCTACTTTGGCTTTTGTCATCTCCTTAAATACTACTACACCCATTGAAAGAAACAACCTGTATCGTACCTTATGCTACAATCAAAGTAAGAGGAGCAGTAGGCTGATACAGAAATACAGGCGTATTAGAGTGCAAAACTGTCATTAGAGGGAGAGGAACTCTGTTCTCCTGCAGCAACATAGCAATGTTTTCTACTTCATAACCTTCCACAATGTCTCCACTGAAGGAAAAATAAAGCAGTACATTTTGGCTTGAGAGTATGAAAGAGATTTTACATTATTTTTTCTTGGAAAACGGATGAAAGCATTTAAATAGCTGTAATACAGAAGCAACCCTCCTGTTGCAATAGAGTGTCTTGCTGGGCTGGTTGTCTTCCCCAGACTTTCATGACCTACTGCCCAAGTACTTGTTCTGTCTGCCCTCTAATTCATTAAGCTTCAGTTTATTACACTCTCATCTTTCTCCTCAGCCATCTTCTGCCCAGATCTTTCACCCTTGGCAGCTGTATACTTTGCTTCCCCTGGAAAACAAAACAAAGTCTTGCATAGCTATTAACAAGGATCAGAAAGATTCCTGCAAGTCTCATCCCTTATAAGCCAGTTTATCAGCAAATTGTTCATTCTGTGGCATATGAAGTAAATAGAAAGCCTCTTTGGTTGAAGTTTAGTTGTTTAGCTGCTTCACTCAACCAAGTACCCCTACTACAGGAACGAGACACAGCATTGAGTAGCCAATGACACACAAAACAACATAACATTTTTAGCAACCATACTTTAATGACTTGTACATTAAGGGTACAACCAGCAGCAGAGTTTGTATAGGTTTTTGCAAACTACACACAGTGCAAGCATTCATAAACTGTTAACACACCAAGGCCATGGTTTGCCTTGGCCAAACTAAACTAGGTATCTAAACCCAGGTTATTGACAAGCGGCTAAAAATTACTGTTGAGGGTCCACCCATAATTTCAAAGATTTTGCCAAGATTTGGAACCTCAAGCAAATATACCATCCCAGTGGGCTGGCACAATTGTGGGTCTGAGCCATCCCTGCAGCTGCAGGCAGAAAGAAAAATAGGATCTGGGGCGAGGATTGAGCAGAAGGGGCAGGGAGGAGAGAGGGGACATCTCACCCAGGACCCTGCTGAGAGGTGAACAGTGTGATGGGTGGGGAGGCAGTTACCACTCAGACAGCAGGCACGAGACCTCTCATGTTGCAGGGACACTTGTGTATTTGGATCCTGTGGGGCAGCAGAAATGTTCAGCATTTCAGGAACTGGAAGGTAGTCCATTATATCACAAATTCAACTAGCTGGTCATAATGGTACAGCACCTAGCTCTGTGGCACCATCTCCTACAGTCAAGGCTTACTGGCACTGACACAAAATAAATACCACCAGTTTGGAGGTGTAATATTTCTCAGTCATGAAGGATTTCAGGATTTACAAAGGAAAAATGTCAGTTAACTCAGTGAGAGCATTTTCTTGTCCAGAATTTAGTGAAAGTGAACCAGGAACCCCAGGACCTGGGATATCAGTTTTTAAGTGATCACAGACACAGAAGGCCATGGAGATGTCTCCCCAGTCCTAACTCCCACTGCAGAGAGGATCCGAGAACAGGGAATTCTGTGCTGTAATGGGGAGAAGTTGACTTTTAAACTGCACTGGCTGTGCCAGCCTCTCCAGATCTTGTATGAAGACAGCCCCTGGCTCAAGGACCAGATATGGCTCTCAGCTCCCTTTTTCACAGTGAAGCTGTGTATTTTGGCATAGATATGCCAGATCTGCACCTGCTGGTAATTTTCTACTGCAATGCACCCTCACAGAGCTCTTCCATCAGGATGGGGGAGCATCCGACTTCGCAATTTCTGCGGCTGCATGGTCAAAACCCCACAGGACCTATGCCCAGGAGCTAGCAATGAATCCATCTCAGCTGGTCAGCTGGAACTAGACCTGCAAGAAATCCCATCTCCCCCTGACTATTTTATTTCCAGGCAAATGACAGTGTGATTTCTTTGCTCAGGAATTGGCCAGCTCATGGTTTTCAGCAGCTCTGAAGAGCCCTTTCTCTCACTGTAGCCTCTCAAATCCCTTGAGGTTTCACCTGATCTTTGCATTTAGCAGCTACCTAAGCAATAGAGGAGATCTCACTTCAAATCTGCCAGCCAGAGTATTCAGGAAGCAGGACATGCCTTAGAAACAAGTACCAAAGAGAGGAAAGCCAGTGTTATCTTTGAGGAATTGAGAGCAGTTGAAAGGGATGGACAAGTGTTCATGTACTAAGGGAAAGGCAACCCAAGGAGAAAGCAGCAGAATCTCCAGAGATTACTGCAAGAAAGAGAGCTGACTGGTCAGCAGGGCAATGCAAGCTTTGGCAGGGCATGCGTATAGCCTGGTCCAGGGGGAGAGTTCATGAGTGTCTCTCAAACACCCTTACAGCTCCGATGAGTTGTGGTTCATTCTCCAGACTCATGACAAACAGAAACGGGCATGGGAACTGACAGCTAACGTGGAGGCGATACCAGGCACCCACAGAGCCTGCAGCCCCAGCCTTTGGTTCATCTCCATCTGCAATTTGAAGTAATACATTGCTTTCTTGGTTTTTGGGGTTTTTTTGCAGACTATTTGAGCCAGCAGGCAGAGCTGGACTCTCTTTCTCTCATGGCAGAAGGGTCTCTCCTTGTTGGTGGCCAACTAAATTCTTTAACTTTGAGTGAAGTACCAGTTTAATCTTTAACACTCTGACTGGAAACCTACTCTGACACTTAAACAAATTTAAAAATCACATCAAAGTCTTTAAAAAAATCCATGCCTTCATTATCATGAAGTGGGGAGTTAATCAAAGGATGTTTTACATTTTCCAGGGAAGGAACATCTGAAGCATTTCCACTTAGCTTGCTGGAATTTAAGGAGCAAGCTAATTAATTTGTGACCTGTGGAAGAACTCAAGGGCTTACTGTAAATTCTTAAAGACCTTTTAAAATTATTTAAATGTTGCAAAAAGTACTGAGGCACCACCCCTGGAGACTGAAGATGCCTTCTTTTCTACAGAGGGGGCCAAGCTGCCATATGTTTCTTAGCATCACTAAACCAGCATGCCTCGGATGAGCTAACCTGGGGTGGGAAGTCAGGTGTTCATCCTAGACTGGTTCATGATTAAACACACACTTAAATGCACCCTTTCTCACACACACATATTTGTCTCAAGGCTCAGCAAACTTCAGTAGAAGACAAACTTTGGACTTAACTGCTGTGCTGAATTAGGTCCTTGTACTTGGCTTCTCTGTGGAGGAGAGCAAATATCAGCAGTTACAGCTGTGATTCTGTGCCTTGTAAATTGGAACAAGACTGGAATTAAAACAGAATGTCATCTGCAGAGACAGTAGAAAGGTAAACATTTTGGCCCTCATCTTCAGAAAAGAGGTAGCTGCTCAGCCAGTTAAAGTCATTGTAAAGGCTGTAAGTCTGAGATTTGGGAATTCATGATAGCATGATTGCTTTACTGTGTTTGAATCCATTGCACCATATCTCATTTTCCTCCTCATCTGAGCTGCTGTCTCCCTCACCGGTCATCAAGCTCCAGACACTTCAGGCCCCTGATCTCAGAAGGCTTTATCACAGTGCTCCTGAAAATGGCTGGCTCTTCTGATCCAATCAAAGGATCTCTCTTCACTCATTAGCAAGAATAAGCAAAGATAAGTAACTATAATACAGCAAAATTCTACTGAATCTGTGCTTTGACTTTGAAATCTTACTCCCTCCCTCACACTCTGTGGGATTTCTAAACCAGCTTCCTTGGAATCCATACAGGAGAACATTAGTTTATCCCCTACCCCAGGCTTTGATTAGAGACTGATAAATTGCTCATTCCTTGCCAGCCACCTGTGCACCATTCCTGACCTTGTCTCCCCATGACACCTGGCTATACTATAGGAGACCTATTTCACTCCTTTGCATTTCCTTCAAGCCTGAATTCCAGGAAGGTGGTGTCCACTCACTGCAGGTGTGATCTCTACTGAGAGCAGCAGATCTAATTTTTTCTGCTCCCAAAGTCTATTGCTTGGAAAAGAAGCTAAAACAGCTTTAGGAGGAATGAGCATAAGCATTTTCAAGGGTTCTTCCCTCTCTCTGGAGAGGACGCATGGGAATTGAACACACAGTTCCCACAGACCATCTCCAAGAGGCAGGAACCTAAATGCTCCTTAAAGTGCTTAGTAAACACTTTAGTGCACACAGTGCTTTACGTCCAGCCTTGCATGCAGTGTTTTATTGCCAGCCAGTGCACGTTATATGCAACATTGAATACAGGGAGGAACAACAAGGTGATTTTATGAGACAAAGGCTGGCAGCAGAATTTCTGACTGCTACTACACTTCAGAGCCTTGGATCAAGAGTTCTGAGCTTACTCACTTGCATGAACAAATCTGAACTGCACTGAATAATTTATTTTATCTCCTTCACTTGACTCCAGTACTGACTCAAAGGGGCATCTTACGTGCCATGAACTTGGTATTGTTTCACCATATCGTATGTGAAGGAGTCAGAAAAATATTATTTGGCCTGATAATATGGTTTGTGTAAGAAAATTCCAGTGGGGCTTCAAAGGGAAAGGAACTACTATGAGATATCACTTCATTAAATCTGTGTTTAGTTAAGGAACAATGTTATAGTAGATAGAAAAATGGGCATTGGGTGGAGATGAGGGCTAGAAATGGGAGAATTTATTTTAATAAAAAAGAAGTGAAAGCCAGAAAATGTTTAACACAAAAGGAGGTGCATTTCTGTGAAGATTTCCATATAATCTAAATCCATCCCCTCCACTCCATATTGATGGGACATTCTGTACCAGCATGCTGGTTCAGACCAGAGCATCACTGCTGTTTGCCAGACCAGCCAGTGTGTTAAAGTCCCAGCAGCTCTGCACAAGGCAGAAAAGCCAGTGGGTGAACTCCAGTGGCAGAAACATATCACACCCCTTCTTCTCCTGACTCACCAACACAGCTGGCAGTCCAAGTCAGGGGAACATTTGACTTTAGTTCCTGCTTATAAAAGGCCCACTCAAGAACTTTAGAGAGCACAAAGACCTCAGTATCGAACAGGAACCATTGTACAAGTACATGTCATGATCATAAAAGAGGAACAGCTCTTCAGAGGGACAATGCCAGTAAAAGGACATAGCTCCACTGGCTTGAATAAATGTCCACCACAGAGCATACATGCTTACCCCTTGCCCTGTGCTTTATTACAGAGCTACCAGGAAGATAATTCAGACTCCCTCTGTCTTTGGCTACTCCTAGGTTTCCCTCCTGCAAGATCAGTCACTAAGAAGCATTGTGCACAGAACACAAGAGGGGTTTTAGGGTCTGTTGGAGGTCGCTGTCTCACACAGCTAGCGTAGGGTCAGCCAGAGCCAGGACCCAATGAGACCTGTGAGCTGATGCAGTTCCCATCACACCAGCACTACACCATATGTGCAGACTGGGGAAATGTCGATCCCTGGGCAGTTCTAACTAATTTTGCCTGCTAACACAGATGAGTGCCTTTGCACTGGAAAGCCTGACCCCATCCCCAAAGGTGCCAGCTGTGCTCTCCAGCTCAGCTCTGCTGTAAGGTGCACCCGAACATCTCTGCTCACCACAGGCTGGAGCAGCCAGCTCCAATGGCTCACATCCAGGGGTGACTGGATATACCCTCAGCCCAGCTACTCAAAGCATTTTTATGCAGCTGTTCAGCAAAATGTACATTTTTTTGCATCAGTAAAATGTAATTGTGGCAGATATGGAAGTGTTTCTTACTGTTTTATAGAAAGGACCCTGCCTTTAAAGGAGTGCATCTGGGCAATCCTCTGCAGCAGCGGGGACCCTCATGAAAAGGGGCCAGAACAGAGGCAGGGAGAGCTACACCCTTGCAGCTGGGAGCTGAATGAGGGCTTGGGCTCCCTAAGCCTCTCCTGCCCAAAATGTTAAATGGATCATTCACTAGTAGTATCTTTAAGGCTCCAGGGTGGAAATGAGGAACACCTCTTATAATTAAAATCTGAACCACTGCCCTTAACAGAGTGTGAATTTTTACTGTCATGTATGCTTTTCTACCATCATAAAAGATGCAGTTATATTAATATATACAATTATCCAAAACATCAATTTATTATTTAAAATGGAATTTAGTACATTTAATCGGTGCCTAAGCTCTTTAAAGGGATAATTAAAGTTAATGTGACACTCAGCATTTGCAGAGTCAATATTTAGCAGGCTTATATAATCTGTCCAAGTCTGTTAACACACACACAGAAAGGTCTCTCCATTGTTGAATTTCAAGCAGAAATGAAAGCAGCAACTTCCATTAGGTCTAAGAAGTGGAGACATCCAGGAGCTGAAGATAAAAATAACAAATCACTCCTAACCCAGAGATTCCTGAAACATATGAAGACTGTTAAAATAAAAAATGTGAAGCCAGTATTTGAGAGCTAATATATGCCTCATTAAATGAATATTTTTCCAATATTTTTTGATTCAACTTAATTTTCATGTCAAATTCCAGCACATACAATCAGGTTTTCTTCTAATTTTAGCACGATAACAGGAAAGCACTCAGAATATTATGAAAACACTAATAGCACTCAGTAATAAAGTATATGTCCATCATCCCTATTGTTTTGTATGTGCCTAGGGAAGGAAGAAAATCTTTGAAGAGCTTAATATTGCAGGGAGTAAGCTTCACCTAAAACCATGTCTAATAGAAAACATTTAACAGCCTTTCAGCTGGACATGCTTTAACATTTCCACATGTTCAAGTATTGACAAAATGTATTTCTTTCTGTAATTCTGAAGTTTTTGTCCTGCTGAGATGTGTGACTTGAGCTCTGGTGAATATAGGAAGACCAGTTTTAAATTTACTGTCACAATCAAGTGATCTATATAAAAAAAGTGGAAGAATCCGTGGCATCCTTTCACTGTTTCTGCAAGTCATTAGTTTTTGTACATTCACATTTCTTGTCAAAAAGATTTAAGAGTTTAGTTCTGCAGTGATTTGACCCTGGCTGGATGCCAGGTGCCCACCAAGCCACTCTATCACTCCCTTCCTCAGCTGGACAAGGGAGAGAAAATATAATGAAAAGCTTGTGGGTCAAGATAAGGACAGGGAGATCACCCTGTTTTTACAGTTCTGTACAAGATTTTTCAACTCACCGAAAAGTGTAAATCTATTCTCATTTCAGGAGGTATATCTTTAAATGCTGAGACAACCACCAGTGTCATGGTCATCATTTAGGTGGAGCTGTAATTAGGTGGAGCATGAAAATATGACACAACATATACAAAACAAGAATATACAAATAACACTGAAATTCAAGCTTAGATCATGATTGCTTTCTCTGTTCTGCACCTTCTTCGTTCCAGGCCAGGAGATCCTGGAGACTGTCCACCATACAGCCAACATCTAGGATGTGATAAAAGGTTAGGAATCAGTAACACTTTCAGATATCAAATGGTCATGGTGACATGGTTATCCAGCTACAGTCTTACAGACAGATGACTCACCCTGTAAAAACTTGTATCTTTTTGCCTTTGGCAGCTGTTAAAATAATTTCTGTATAAAGCTGATTTTTTAAATGCACTGCATAAACACAAACTGTTGTTTGAGGAAACGAAGCAGCCATAGGCAACAATATTACAGACTGAGTCATTCAGAAATGAGTATTTCCTCTCCCAGGGGCATATCAGTCATTCCCTGATCTTTACCTGAGTCTGATCATGTTCCTCATCCTTCTAGCAGCCTTGGTGGAGCTTTGCCAGAACCTCTTCCCTAGTGTGCCTTGGTTTTCATTAAATGCCTGAGACTTTCATTTCCCTTTTCCTTTACGCCTTGCCCCAGATTCATGGGAGCTCCATCTCAAGGCCGTGTCACCTTCCTGCTGCAATCCCCTTGGCTGCAATGGAGACACTGGTGGCTCAGCTATCTCCATGTCCATGGGCTGCTCAGCTGGGATGAAAATCTCTGCAGCTCCATTAATGCCTCTGCCAAAAGGCCTGGCCCCACCAGGAGGACCTATCTGCCTACCATTACTCAAAGTCCTGTCCTACACACAGCACCCACTCAACCTTTGCAAAGAAAACACAAGCATCTACTGGTAGCAAGTCTCTTCTGTTTGCACAGCCATTAATGGACCTCCTTAGTAGTGTCATTCCTTCTAATCCAGGTAAGTGTATCACATGCACATGGCAAAAGAGGCCCCTCAACCCACTCTGAGTCATGTTTCCCACCTGAAACTATACCCTGAAATTTTGTGGATGTGACACTCCAAGGTAAGGTCAAAATGAGAATACTGTTTCTTATACCCTCTTTTTCAAGCTCTCCTGTCCTTTATTAAAGGTCTAGGCTTCCTCAGGATGACTTTACAGTGTAAATCAAATTTGATCAAGCTACATAGCTTAGTCATGCTTTGCAGAAGGTAGTTTGTTTGATGCAGCACTCCTGAGAATGACTTAAAATAAGCACCAGATACCATCTTACTGGGAAATATTAGCAAGCAAGAATATTCTCCCAAGAAAGAACAGTTCTTTTAAAGACAGAAAAGGTGAATTGTTACAATCAGAAACCAGAGATGTAAGCAATGCATTCCTGAAAGTAACATTGAAATGCATGAATGGGTAAGCTTGACAAAAGCAGTGTTTTTCACCCCAGATTCTTCCATCTCCTTGAGGATAAGCAGTTGCTTCCCAGCCACCACAGGTACCATGCATCCATTTGCTGGTGATACTGGCATGACAGAGATCTTGTCTGTGGTGCTGTCTGTGGAAATGGGCTTTTCTGCCTGCTCAGGGCCCCACAGAAACCTGCGGAGTCCAGCCAGATGCGGATCACACAGCAAGGACATAGTGTTCATTCCTCAGACCAAAAGAGCTACAAGTAGGGGCATGAGAAAAGCTATTGTACAACATACTGGACAACACACACAACTTACTAATGTCACTGAGTGTCCAAGACTTCCAATTAAAATTTCCAGTTACCTTAAATGTTCCATTGCTGGAGTTAGACCCCCAATAGCTCTAGGCTCTGTTATTTTCCATTAATATTTCCATAACTCATACATGCATGATCCTGACCTTTCTATGGTCCTGCTTCATCCACTTACCTTGTTCATTCTGAAGGTCTCATCTTCAATGATCTTCCATTTTAATTAATTGGGGCTGCCAAAAACCAGTTCATTAGCACATTCCTTTTTGTGCCAAGGCTGTTAATGAAAACATCACTGTGAGATTTTCCACAGGGACAGATCTTGGGAAACTTCTCTATCAAATTCCTGCTGCCAAAGCTTTCATCCTCACTGCATCTCCCTTCCTGTGAGCCAGCTCCTCACAGACCGTGCAGTCCCTGTAGCAGCACCAGTCTTCTCCACTTCCCTAAGATTTCTCCCTGCAATGCCATTTCATATACACACAGTGCAGTGGTACTTTGCCTCATTTACCAAGGATAGGCTGGATTAATCTAGCATGAGCCAGCCTTACGTTATACCTTATGCTACCTATTTAGTTCTTCTTTTCTTCAAAATTTTTCTCCAAGTCTTTTATGCTATTGAAGTCAGACTAAGGAGACATGTTCTGCTTGCACTCACCAACCTCAACAGATTGTCCAAAGGATGCTTATATTTTCTGACATGGAATGTCAGACATTTCTAGCAAGGATCAGGAAGCTTTATTAACAGAAAATGAGAGTTCGTCTGCAACTATGCACTTTGTTCTGCCCACCGCAGACAAGAGAGAGGGGTTAAAAGCAGGACAGTTGTAGAGGGAGGTTAACTAGGATGAGCAGGAGGCTACAACTTATCACAAAGAGTGAAAGAGGGTGGCTTGTTTTGCTAACCATGGGCTGAGAAGGAATGTGATTGCACTTTCTAAATACATCACAGGACAAGGCATAAACAGAAGGAAAGTATTTCATAGTCTAAGGGTGGCACAGACGTAAATGATTACCAGCCCTGGAGATGGGGTAGCAGAGCTAAGGGTTATCCAGCTCCATTTAAAGAAATCAATGTATTTAGTAATGAGACATAATTGTCTGCTATGGGAGGAAACCAAACTCAGTGTTACTGAAGTTGGAAACAAGCTTTAAGAAAGTGTAAGCTCGAACTTCTAAAATGGTTGAGAGGAGAAATGCTGCTTGCCCACCTTCCAGGGAGCGCTCTGACCACCTGTCTCTGAACTCCCCAAGCCCCTTCTTTGTAGCACTGGACACCAGGGAGCTGGGAAATGGTGGCATTACATGCTGTGTCCAGTGCTGCCCACCTGTGCCAAGCTATGCTGTAAGCACCAGCTACCCTGGCATTTTAACTTGCTCAGTAAAACAAGTTCAGCCACCAGACCACTGCAATGGGCACACACAAACAGAAATCATTCCATTCCTGGGCTGCTGCAGGCTGGACATGGTCCAACTCCCTCCACTCACATCCTGTGGTTGCCCTTCCTAACCAGTGCCTCCTCTCTTCCCTCCCTCTGATATCCTTGCCCCTTTCCCTTGCTTTTCTTCTTCCCACAGCCTCTTCAGCTTTCCTCTGCCTACATTCCTGTGATGCGCTGATTTGGGGGACAAGGCACCCCTTCTCCCCTGAGGCATCTCAGGTGCATGCTCCTTCACTACACTGGGCCTTCTTGCAGCTCCAGTGTACCAGCAAAAGGAGAAAAGCAGGGAAGTTCCCCTGCAAAGGGAGTCTCTGCTGCATACACGTCCTCCCAGAGAAGAAAGAGAGACTGCACGAGCTCACTGTTAAAGGCTGCGCTGCAGTGGTTTGCCTGTAAAGGTAATTTGAACATCACAAACAAAAAAGAGACCTCCTGGATACGGTGTCATTTTCATAGACGCCCTTTGAGCCCAGCCACACGCTGAGCCCATTATTCCTCGTTCTGTCCTCACTCATTAATGGTGATACTCCATCCCTGACCTCTTTACTGTTTCCTGCTGTGTACCTGTAGCCACCACATCTCCACTCAGGCACTCTTACTTAAGCTCAGTGTGCTCTGATCAATTCTGGCTTTCTTGGCTTTTCCACACATGTTTAATTTTCAGACAATTTTTTTGGCTTGCTGCATGCTGAATTCCCTCCAACTTTGTCTACTTGAGACAACGGTGCTCTTTATTGAGGTGGACAGGAGTATTATGCTTTCATGCATACTAAATTCCAGCCTCTCCTTGAAGCAAACAATTTGGCAGCGTGGGTGGCATAGGCTTACTTTGGAGCCATCCTCCTCCCCCAGTATCTCTGTCTCTGATACCTCCCTCACTTCCCCATCTCTGTCTTTGTTACTCCTTATTAGTAGTCCTCATGCATCAGATTTTCTCAAAAAAAATTTTCACACAAGCGGTCTGATGATGTTATTTGAGGCTTGTTTTGAAGGCCTGTCATATGTATCAAGGTTCAGATGACCTGAAGTGAGGGCTGCATGTGTGAAAATGCAGAAATTACCATTGCAGTGTGGGGTGTAAGGAATTAGTGCTACTGCTAGCTCAGCAATACAGTATAACAGGCCAGACCCTAGCGGGGAGGTGAGCATAGCCCCTTGCACCACAGTCCAGGGAAAAGTACTTCTAAGGCTGAAGTAGGGCTGCTGTATTGCACCAGGGAGAGCGGCTCAACTGGGGCAGAAAAAGATGAATGCTAAAGCTAAAGAAGGAAGAGTTTGCTAAGCGTTTCCAAATCACCCTCTGCATCACAGGGGCTGCTTTCCACATCCCCACAGCCCTGGTATTGTACAAGCAACATCTGGGCTGGGAACAGTCCCTTGAGGCTGCTGAACACAGCAGTGCCCCAGAGCAGAGCTGCAGGCATGAACCCACGAAGGGGACACCAGTAAGTGCTGTTTCTGTAGCCTTTGTTTTTCTTTCAGACTGATTAAACTTTATGTATTTTATGTAAAACCTTAATAAAGCCTGTAACAAAGGCATAGCAAAGGCTTGCAAAAGCTTGCAAAAGCAAGCAAAAGCTTGTTCAAAAACAAAAGTCTCCACATATATACAGCAACATATCTTCCCTAAAAGATAGAGCAACTACCAAGAGAGCACTTAAATAAGCTGAGATCTTTCATGCAAGATTTTAAAGTATGCATTTGCACTACATCTCAACAGCTCGATCGCAAAGAACATTCAAAGGAATGTAATCCTGATGTAATAAATTAGCTGCCTCTGTAAACCTGAAGGTATCAAGCTGTCACACAAGAGTTTTCAATCCATAACTCTAATATAACCTCTGCAGGTTCTCTCAACAGCTTTAGTCTTCACAGATGAAGGGTTTGACCTGGTAATTCATAACAGGAAGAGGCTTCCCTCTACTTTCATTGATCACTGCAGGAGACTATAGCTCACAATAAAGCTTGCAGCCCAGCAAGATTTTCCTCTTCCCTCCCCGCTTTTATATTTCTGCATTCAGACAAGAGCCCTGCAGTTGTTAAGGTCTATATACCACATATTCCAAGGGAAAAAAGTTTCCATGGACATGTGAAAGGAGACTCCCAGGTAGAGGGGAAATTTCCTTCTGATACAGCAATAACATAGCTTTAGGGATGCTGAAATGCACCATCCCTTTCAATGTGTTGAGGTATCTGCAAAATATATGCAGTTCCTGGAGTCCAACATGAGATTGTGGACTCACAAAATGGATGAGGCTGGAAGGGTCCTCAGTCCTTTGCAACTGGGTTTCCTCTGGAGACCATCTTATCCAACCTCACCTTCTCAGAGTAATTTTCCCAGGACCATGACCAGTCAGGTTTTGAATAACTCCATTGATGAAGACTCCACAACCTCTCTGGGCAACCTGTGCCAGTGTTTGTCCACCCTCACATGAAAAAAGTGTTTTCTTTTGTTCAGATGGAATTTCGTGTGTTCTAACTTGTGCCTAGTGCCTCTTGCACTGTCAGTGGGCACTCCTGAGAAATGTCTGACTCCCTCTTCTTTACTGCCCCCTCTCCTCCCCAGCAGGTACGTATACACATGGAAATCCAATGGAAACACTAGCAATTTTACTCCCCAAATTAAGGATCAGGCAACTTTTTTGTGCTCTGAGAGAGCTCGAGTGCATGAAAAGCTCACAGAGGATTTCAGAGTGAGTGTCAATGTCATGAACCCTTTGGGCTGCAAGCCTGGACAAGATTCACCTTCTCTGAGTTTCTGAAGGCATATAACTTGGCATGGTGGGGGTGCATATCAGTCTCAAATATTTCT
Source organism: Sula dactylatra (assembly GCA_013389905.1). Taxonomy (NCBI): domain Eukaryota; kingdom Metazoa; phylum Chordata; class Aves; order Suliformes; family Sulidae; genus Sula; species Sula dactylatra. Next base: position 130,301 of record WEKW01004730.1, read on the forward strand.
TTGGGAACACCTGGAAAGGACATTTCTGAAAATGAATTTGGCTCTGGCTTCTAATCTGTGCTTATTTTTAACAAGGTGTAGGCATGACAATAATAAAGATAGTGATGTCTTGAAGAAATTATGAAGCATGACATTTATTTTCACCCTTCTTCAAAATCCCCTTTTATTGATCTGACTTGTATGATTTATAACCACTGTTGTAAAAAGATAAGAAAGGGACTGGGCATGCTTAGAAGAAGTAGACTGTGAAAAATCCTTTAAATGCAGCAGAACAGAAAGGTAGATTTAACTATTGAGGTGACCTAAGAAGACGAGATATATCTGTTGGAGTCTTTTCAACTAATCCTATACTAATAATATTTGTTGATCAGCTACTAACCGGAGGTAGAGTTCAGAATAGAAGTTTTCAAGCAAAGAAGTTAGAAATTTCTATATGATGTTTTTCAACACAGTAGCCTCACAGTAATGCAGACAAAGTCAATATCATAAGATATGGGTGCTTTACTGAGGTCAAAGGTTGGTTAAATAGTTCGGATATTTGGCTAAAAGGGAGAACACTGTCTCATTCAGACTGGGGAGGGGGGAATGGGATACAAATTATATATTTCCAGCTTGAAGTTTACCCTATTTTACATTTATTTTGTGTTCATGGAATCTGTGTCTGCATAGAAAGGAAGTACAAACTGCAGCTAGCACTCAACTCAACTCTAAATTTGTCATGTTTGACAAAGCTTCAGTGGTAAGAAGAAATGCCTTTACATAGAAAGGTTGTAGTTCTAGCATGGACCCATATTATGACCACTCTTGCTGCCAAGACAAACGATCCACGACTTCCCTTTTCTACCCAAGAAAAATTCAGATTAGACTAGACTTGCTTTAACTATACTACCAACATCTTGCTATCGCTTCCCAGCACTGTGCTCCATGTTATTTTTGGTTGCTGCAAGGCAAGTTCTCCATAAGCACCTTTCCTTGTGTATTTTCATGAAAACGTTGTTAATTTATTCATGGCACTATCATCCCAGGCATTCCATGGTGTAACAGTTTATACTGATATATACAACAGCACAGGAAAACTGCAAGATAGTAAAGAATAGAGACAACCCAAATAAAGAGGAATGATGATGCTGAAGGATCATAACAAATCTCTTTCTGAGGCTGCTCAGCATCTCAGTAGATAAACTGGATAGATTTATCCAGGTGGTTTATAGGAGTCAGGCTAAGAATGGCTATCAACAGTACCTACAGCACAGTTAATTTTTTCTGTAGCCACAATTGAGACAGAATTTCATTCTACAATATTTGCTGGATGAAAAAGAAAAGAAACCCTAATCACTCATGCTGCAGGTACTTCAGGGCATCTGAGCAGCCTCCTGTAAGGCTCTGGGCTGCAGACCACTAACAGCCTGGTTCCTCTAATCCAGACAGCTTCCAGCCAGGGCAGCCTCGTCTATTGAGGAGAGGGAAATTTCTGGGGCTAGTTTAGGACAAAATGAAGCCTTTGTCAAACCATCAACCCCACAGTTTGCACTGCCTCTGAGACGCTTTCCAACAGCCTCATGCTATGTATGTAACACATATATGCAAAATCTCCCACTGTCTAAGTATCTTGCCATGGAAAAGAACAGAAGAACCACTGACGTGATATATATAAGTCACATCACTTAACACAATCCCAAATAGCACATGGTTATTATAAGAAGCTGCAGCATATGAACACATCTAGAGCAGAATGAGAACACATGCAATGGCTACAGTGATGTATGCAGCATAAATGTATTTAGAAAGACCCATCTGGATGGTGTGAGTTACCACACTGTCACCACCACCAATATTGCTTTTGAAATTTTGGTGGTCATGATAGGATTTTGGGGAGATGAGGAGAAGCCTTTCTGGTTTTCAAACACCCAGCAATTGTACAGGTCAGATCAACAGAATTTCCAGAAAACTAAATTGTAACAAAAACAATTTTCATGGAAAGTGTTGCTGCATTTTTCAGTCAGGTTCACTAACTCTCACTATGACTGTCTTCAGTAAACAAAAAAACAAAGACAGCTTGCTCCTCCCTACCTTTAGCCATTTACAGCCAAATTTTCGCAAGCTTGGAAACCTCTGACCCCACGCCTACATCTTTTCTTTTCATCTTTTAAGGCAGTGATTTGTCCTGGTTCCTCCATCAACCCCCTTTACTGCTTTCTCCCATTTTCCCCCTTCTCTTTCTCTCTCTGTTGCATTGTAGAGATTAAGTCATGTTTTGTTATGAAAGCTTTTTTTTCCTTCTTCCAGTTTCCTGGAAAGAAAAATATTTAAATTTCACAAAGGAGATTTTCAGAAAATTATTTGGTTGAGGGGGGACATTCTCCATTCCTGACATCATCTGGAGTACTCTATTTTCAGTTTTCCCTCCCTATTCAATGCAAAGAGGGTGCACTTTTCCAGAGTTCATGGTCCCTGCTTGTTGATTGTTCAGATTTCTGAGAACATAACAAGCAAATTTGTAGGTAATGGGGTCATGTTAACAATAGCATCTTAAAACAAACAGCATGGTTAGTTGATGTTTGAACAGCAATCTAGTTCACTGAAGCACAAATATTTCTTTGCGTATGCTTTCAGACACTTGTTGCAGCCACTCAAAGTGAAATGCAAGAGCCACCGGTGAGTGCAGCAATCTACAGCACAGAGGTGGTGAAAAATTCTAGCCAATATATGAAGAGGAACTGAGCAGGCAAGAATACTATCTAGAGGATGTTTGCATAAAACCTCTGGGGGGAAAAAAAAAAGAGAGAAAAAAGAGAAAAATGCCTACCATATTTTAATCTAATTAATATGAAGAGAAATCAATAAACCCTACATTTTAAATAAACCTCATAAAAAAAATTAAGAGGGGAAGCAGGAGAGGATTTAATTAGACTTGTATCATTTGTCTATGTAGGCACAGAGTTTTGTTTGGAGAGCTCTTCATCAAGTGCCAGGGCTCATACAAACAAGTAGTGTGCCAAGGGTTTTGCTTTTTAAGTCACAGGTCAAAGAACTAAAGTGAATGGTAAGGCAATTTTTCAACAAGAAGGAAATATTTGTCACAATGAGTTACAGCTCATGGGAGGAATTTGGAGACAAGCCAGATAGGTTTTTGTCACTCTTCATTAATTTGCTGTTAGCTTTAGCACTTGGAAAAAGAGATGAATTGTGACAGAAATAAATAATACACAGTAACGGCACCCACACAGCCCCAACACACACTTGCCCATATCGTAACTCACTGATCTGTGAGCCAGTGCTAGTGTCTGCAGAAGGCAAGCATTCACAGGTGCAAACCAAAGCGAATTTTATTGCTTAATACAGTTTGATCTCCCAAGCAACTGTTTGATCTCACAGCAAGTGGGGCTTGCGTGGACAGAAAACCTCAATTTCATCTCTGTTTACTTGGAAGCTGCTAGAGAATTAACCTTCTCAATATCCATCAGTCAAAGAGCACACCCCACCCTGGTGCTGAGAACGTGCAACTCCCCTTTGATTAAAACATCTATGCCAGCATAGCAGCAGGTTTATTTTCTTCTCATGACGTTAGCAATACTATAATGATTACTCCTGTGGCAACCAGCCATTATCCTCTTTTCCCTTAATTTTTCAAGCCTACCAACTCTGGTGGTCTTTGACATCACACAGCTAGTTTAAACTAGTCACCCCTTCTGCCCCAAAGAAAGCCAGTCCAAGACTTGCTCTTATTTCTGTATTAGCAAGTCACATTCCTGATTTTTGATAACTTGCATTGCACCAGGCTAATCCCTATCCAGCAATCTCATAGCAGCAGAAATACCTGCACTGTTTTAAGTACCTGGGCTTAGCCAGCACAGTAGCCTGGAATTGTTATGCAGCCTTTTTTAATGCTTTGACCTCAGCTTCCAATTCACAAGAACCCATGTGGAGGCAGACAGTGATACTGTGGTAAACTGAGACTGTCACAGTTGTAATAGCCATGAGATGAAGACAGTTGTGCTTCATGGGCTCAAGACCTTCCCCCCAGCCGGAGGCAGACAACAGCTCAGCTCTCCCTGTCGTTCAGCTTGCTCTGCACATCTCTCTCTCCTTCCCCATGACAAGTAACAGGGAAGGGGACACAACCTCACTTCCTACCGGGGTCACTTTGTCACTGCTTTATGACACGAAAGAGGTTTGGTTCTTCTGTTGACATAGGGTAAAGTGTTATTGCTTCATAAGTATCTGATTTACTTGCTTGTTCTTGTTATTAGTAGTATTATTACTCATTCTTCAGTTTCTCAGCAATTACTTTTCTTGCCCTCTGCAAGGAAACGTCCTGAGTTTGCCATTCCCTTAACTTTGTCAGACCTTCCATCAGGGAAGCTCCATACCTGGGCAGGGATGCTCCTCTTCACATGCACATGTCCTGCCTTCAGAGTAGTGGTGGTGGCAGAGCAGAGCACAGGCATCCATGGGGTAGCTGGACCATCTCCTCATGGATGTGCCCCAGTGGAACAGCTGTGTTTTTAGTGGGCAAAGCAGCTAGCTGACGGGTATGCAGAGTTGTGAGAAAGACACAGATCATCATGAGAATTTGACTTTGTACAGATTTTACAGACTCCAGGAGAAGGAGTGGATAAACCTCCCAGCACAGGTAGAAGCATGTTGGGATGACCAACAGGAGGAGGCTATGAGTGCCGTGATGACAGTCACACGCAGATTATTCTACATACCAGCAAAGTCAAGCCTTACCTAACTGGTTCAGCTACAACATTTGTGTCAGTTGTAGTTTAGGAGATTGAAAATAGGTGTCAGATAACAATTGTCACCAACCTTCAGGAGCTCTGAAATTGCTCCCATATTGCCAGTCTTATGTCACAGACAGTATTTGCAAAAGCTCAATACTTTCAAAAGTTGAGTTGCAGCTCAACTTTCAGTATCGGCCCCATGGCCATCATTTATAATACACAGCTATCTCCATATCCACAGTTATCATATTCTGTTGATTCAGTTCACTTTCAACAGCTTCAGTTCCTCCTAGCTGGTAATTACAGCATATGTGATAAGATCCTGGGTACACTCCAGTGTACTGATTAGCTGTTAGACTCACTTTGGTCTCATCCACACCAAGCGTACCCTGTTTACAGTGACTAACACGCCAAGACTACTTAGTAATTGTAGTAGTGGAGGCTGCAGCAACTCTGTTAGAGCTCAGTATGTTGTCTGCATCTTATGCAGTGTCACCACAGACCACATTCAAAGTCTACTGAAGCAATCTCTAAGGAAATCTCCCAGTCAGCCATCAGCGGTCAGAACAAAAACTGTGTTCTCTATCTACAAAAATGTGTACAGCTCCTTATCTGCACACACAATCCAGAAATTAATGTGAACAAATGCAGCACAAATTGCAATTTGGAGAGGAGGTAGCTAAATAATATGCATGTTGAGATGATATGGAAGTAGGGACCCTTGCAAAGAAGTTTGGTGCAGCACAAAACCAGATGCACATCAACAGAAGGGCTTGCTGCTCATCCTCACTAAAGAGGACAAAAATAAAGACTAGAGGAATTATAAGGAAAAGAAAAAATGTGGCATAAGTACAAAAATTCCACATCCAGTCCAAAGGAATAGATGCAGACAAGAATGTCTTACAGCTCATGAAAATAAAAGCCAACATTAGCTGTTTGTCCTCATGGTTTCTTACACTGAAAGGCACAATACATAGGGCATGGGGAAAAGTGAAGGGGATGACTGCAGCAAAGTCCGGCAGAGAATATTCTTTAATGAGGAGAAGCTGGGGGGAAAGAGGGAACAAAATAAAACTATGGCTGTCTCCCTGGACTGCGTAGCCTACGATACCATCTGATATGCTGAACTAGGATGCAAGATGCATCAATGTGGCATTAACATGGATCTGTGAGGATATTTTCAGAGGACGCTGGCCCACAAAATGAGCGTCTGGGAATTCCAGAATAGCAGACTCCCACCAGCCTTTGCCACTTGCTTAATTTCACACTTTATTTCACAGCGACCTACAGACCATCCTTTCCAAACAGCTCGTATATGCTGAGCACATCTGTCCAAATCCAGGACCCCAAGCTTCCAACTCTATGGGGAGAGCATTAATAGCAACTTGGCTATCACACATCTTTATTGCAAGAAACAGGACTGAAGCCAAGTACGAGGAACTTGTCAATATGTTCCCATTCACATCACACACAACCAAACGGAGCTTCCTGTCTTTTTGAAAGGCATTGATCAGTTACACCAAACATAGCAATTATACCGAGGAGTCACACTATTCCCCGTATCAGCTCACCAGGCTAATTCAGAAGATATAGGGACAACCTTTTAAATTGGACTAGTAAGATTCAAGGGGACGATCTAGTGGGTAAATGTGAGCCTGTTTGAGGTTTGCTTTTTAATTCCTGGGAGATATACTGTTTAATATGTTGTAAGGTCGAGCACATACTGAAGTGCATGCTCCTTACCTAGCGGAGGACCAGCAGCTTGCTGACAAGGAGAATGGCAGAGTTCCCCTGCTATAGTCAGTGGTTTTAACATATTACCACCAGACCAAACAAATGTCTAGCTGCATTGCCATGACCGTTAGCTTATCACCGTAGATAAACCTGGGACATACCTCAGAGCAGTTCATCTTCTGCTGATATCAGGAGTGATGCTGTATGCCTTCTGGATTGGCTTACCCTCCTATTCTAGATTCCCCCCAGATTTTCTGAAGCTAAACACCACTAAATGAGAGGATCTGGGCAAGATCAGAGTCATTGAGTTATTAATTTGTGCTTCTGTGCTTGTCTTGATTATTTTTTATGGGTTGATTTAGTTTTTGTCTTTCCCACACCACCTTACCAAGAGTTGCAAAATTCTGCCCATTCTCTTCATTCCTCCAGAGGAAAAAGGGTGCCATTTCCTTCTCTCTTCCCTGCTATTATTTCCTTTTTCTGTGGGATCTGCAGGTACTCACAATATCTCTGGAGAAGGTAATTAAGGAGGTAATTGTGTGGAGCAGAACTCCTACAGTTAGCAAAAGCTGGTAGGAAAAGCTACTTTTTTCATGAAACAGAAAATCTATAGCTTAGTTTTGATTGTTTCTGCTTATCTTCAGTCAAACACTGTTACCTGATGAGAAAATAGCCTCTCTTCCCCCTGCCCAGCTTGATTTGGAGTGACAGCAGATCAGGGAAGCAATCAATCTCTCCCTTGGAGTAATTGCCACTAAGCTCCAGCTAGCCCAGCTCCAGCTAATTCAAAGGGTCCTAGGAAAAGCATAAACTAGGCAACAGTGACAGAGGCAGGAGGTTTCATACCAGTGTTTAAAAAGATCTGCAGCAGTTGCTTAACACTCATTCACAGGAAGAACTGCAGCAAGAGAGGATTGGAGCAGGTGGAGGAGAGAGCCCTCTGAAACCCCAGGGAACTGAGATAAACACACCCAACCGCAAGCCACTGCTTTCTATTAAAGCACTGATTTCTTGTGCATATTGTCATTCATCTTCCTCTGAATCATTTTTACAGGTCTGCCTGAAAAAGGAGGCAAATGGCACAAGATGAAGTGGGATACATGCCTGGCATCCCTAGAAAAGCTGTTTATCTGTGCTGCAATCTCTCTGCTGCACCTGCAGGACTTTTAGCAGAAGTGGATTTCTGCAACAGGATTTCCAGGCTTAGAGCTGTTTGCATATGTTTGTCCTGAGGACTGAAGGCAGGCAGCACAAGTTGTCACTCTTATCTGACTGACATAACTTTTTTGGTTTGTTGTTTTGTTTTTTTCTTAAACTGTGATGTAGAAGGTCTCCAGAGAAAGACTTCTTTATATTTAAAAGAGTATAAATAAAATTAACTCATCCAAACTCAGTTTTCTTTTCTTACTCTTCTTCTTCATTCTTAATTTGCATTTATTTTCTTCTGCATTTGATCTGTGCTATCCATCTCCACACTGCTCTTGTCTGTAGTCATAACCTTACTCAGGGTTATTTATCAGCTCTTTCCTGTTTTTAAAATGCAATCTTTCTCTTTTTCTCATTCTAGCATTCACACCCACACTTTGTCTTCCACCCCCTAACTGTCACCAATTTCTGTTTATCATTTTGCTACTTCTCTTCCTTTTCTTACTTGGATTGATTTCTATAACCTTACTGAAAAAAAAGGGGGCAACTGCTGCCCAACCCAGCCAGTGAGGCAGGGGGAAGTGGGTAGGGAGGTGTGGTGGCATGCTGATGACCCAGGATGGGGAGAGGAAGTTATTTTTCTGCTGTTAGCAGCCATGCTTTCCCTTTTCATTCTCTGATCATTGCTGTTCTCCTCTGCCTTTCATCTTCTCCTAAAGGACATGCTACAGAGTTAGCACTGTAGCACAGCAAAATCTTTTGTTCCTTAGAGGTGAAATGTTGTAACCACACAGAGAAAGTCAAGTCTAAATACACCCAATGTAATGTTTAGGTACCTAAGTAAGCATTGCAGTTGCTGTAGGCTCACAGCAGAGACAATGGAGAGACAAGCAATTTCAGAAGGCAAGGCAAGTCTTTTCTTATGCCAGTAACTATGCAGGAAGATTAGGAAATCCACTTTTTACTAGACAGAACTTACAGATAGGCAGAAAAATATCAAAACTCAAAGATACTGACTAAAGTCAGAGATAATCCAATATGAATCCAAGATCGAATGGCTCTTAAACTCATCTTTCTGCATGAGGCTATGCTGCCACAGACATTCAGAGACCACAGAGGGCTTGATATAATAAACATGTGTGTAGACCTCAGGGGCTGGGCACAATGTTTGATCCTCAGACAACCACTCAGCTGAATGAAGGCAAAGCCATTGAGATGGAGCTTGGGCTCATGGTGACCAAAGAGATCACACCATAGAGGCTTTCCTCGCCAACACTTGGTAATGGACCAGGTGCATGTTGTAAAAGAAATGTTTCTGTGATGCACCTGAAATCCTCTTCATCAGTATGCTAAATCTATGCAACAGATTTGTCAGTGGATTATTTAATTTACATTTTTAAGAGACTACCATACATCTGCAGCTGTAGCAAGGAAGTTGATTAGATACATGACAATAAAGGTACTTGGAAGGGATATTGTTACACGTACTGATTGCACATACTTTGCTATTGTGTTTTCCACAGCTTAGGAGTGCTCCATTTCCTCTAGTAAAGAGTTCCTGTTACAGTCCTGGAGTACTCGCAAATCAGAAGGTCAGAGGCACAGAGGGATTGTTTGCTACAGAAGTTGGGTAGAGGCCTTAAGATGGTTTAAATAGGTATCAAGCTATATTGAACCTGATAATTTTTAGTGCCATCAAACACCCTGCCTGCCAGAAGAGCTGTTTGCATCATGTTTCTGTGAGCTTAAGGAAAGAGAACTAAACTAGTGCCTCCACCAGAGGCAAGCTTTGGTGGAAGCTTTGAAGATACCTCTTCAGTATGGCCTTTTGCTAGGCATTCAGCACGTGCATGCTGCTCGACCAAACCACGCATGCAGCTCTGAAACAGCCAGAGTACATGCTGCCTCTGTCCTCAACAGCCAGGGTTTGCTCTGCCTCTGGCTCAACGTGTGGCTGGGACTGAGGAAAGGAGAGGAGGCCACTGTAGGGGGGAACTGGTGTTCCTGTAGCGAGAACAGGAGGGATTGTAAGGATTCGGGGAGCAGAAGGATCATTTTGGAAAAGGATAGATGTCTAGGCTTCAAATCTGTATGAATCTAGGCTGCATTAACTGCACAGCTCACAGAATGACCCATTTATCTTTATTCTGGCAACTCTTGAGACAGTGATGGTCTCCTAGTAGCTGTATGAACAGAGCATAACAGAGTGAGGCCCTTAACGGCTCTGTGAACCTGAAGGCACCATTACAATACAAATAACCATTAAGGCTGTACACTGAGAGACAGTTTAGAGCAGCAGCAATAATTACTTTTCGATCTAAGTGAAACTGCACAGGCAGCTCTATCTGGCCCAGGACCAGTGCCAGGGCTGCAGCTGGAGACTGTCCTGACCAATTTTTCCCATAAGGCAAACCCTTGTCCAGAGGCTTGCTGCTCCTAAAAATTATCCTGGTGGCTCTGGTGGGGACCTTCCCAAGCAGCAGCAAGCACTGAACTAATACTGTGTTCTCATCACCTGTATCCCAACAGCTGTTAGGGAACATGGGTGAGATCATCCACTGGTGCAAGAAAATCTCCATTATAATGAGCAGAGCTGCTTTGGCTGATGCTGGCTGATCACCTGTTGCAGAAGTACTTTGTTCATGCACTACTGAAACTCAGCCAACTCAGAAGGAGAGAGCTATCAGAAACAAAAAGACTATGTGGCAAATTTTGAGCTTGGATGGAAGAGAACTTATTTATTTGAAAGCATCAAGGGGATTATCTGGGTTGTAATTTGGCCAAGAGACCAGAGGCAGTACATCCTGTCCATGAAAAGAGTGTCTGCTAAAGAATGAACAAAGGTAGCAGCCAGATTTACAGTGGTGTCTGAACAGGACAGCAATACCCAGCATGCAGGAGTGGCCAGGGGACAGGCTGAGCAGTGACATGCAGAGCCATCTACTTGGCTACACTGGCTGCTTGTGTGCCATGCCACAGATCATCACCCAGACCAGCAGCCAAAAGCCCCAACATGTCTCCTGATCAAATCTTCACCTGTCAGTTGTCAGGTGAGCCGAGATCCCACACCTGGAAACCTACACATGTAATCTGAGCAGAATTATCCCGTCACTAACATTGCATTTTTTGTGGCTAACTAACTGATCTCCTTTCCAGTTGTTTGTTACAGACTATTCAATGTATATTCACAGAAAACTACCAGGAGACAAACCTTCCGTGAAAAATCTGGCTCAGCTCTGACTGCCTGTTTTGCGTATGCCTGAGCAGATGGGGATGGGCTGCTCTTGCTGTCCAAGATGTTAGTAAGGATCCTTCCTCCAGGGCTGTGGGACAGACTGGGAGGTCATGGCACTTCTTCTAGAGCAGAAAGTGAGGAGCAGGATCAAAATCCCTAAAACCAGTTGAACCCTTGTACCACAGACAGTGCCCACAAAGTCCTCCGACACTTCTTTCAGCCAAGCGCTCCCAAAATTTCACCGATATTCTTAGATGCTATTCTAGAGGCTAAGTTAACCACTACCATAGATTTCATTCTCACCACTCCATCCATCTCTGAATTCTGCTACCACCACTGAGGAAGCCTGAGCCTGCTCTGTGCGCTACTCCCACTCCCACTCCGCTGGAGGATTGGGAGAGCTGTGATCCTCATCCAGGCTCCGTATTGCACCAGTGCCGACTCCAGTAAAGTTAGGAGACACCAGGCAAGATGCTCCTCTTTTCCAAATTAAACAATCAGAAAAGTGAGATGGTTTTGGACAGATATATAAGTGGCATTGTCTCAGTATCCATTCCAGTATTTCTCAGCTACAAAAAACCTGCATGACATTTAAAAAAAAAAAATCCCACTACATTGGTCTACTGCAATTTTCAATACTAGGTTGAAAAAAACTATCTACTCCTCATGAAAAATCTGGAAGGGTGTGGGGGAAGGACATTATTTAACTCATAGGATAGATATGGTTAGGAACAGTTATGGGAAATTCTTCCCCCTTTCGTCCCCAAACCAAACCTCCCAAATTTTCTTATGTCACTTGAGTGATTTAATCAACATTTTCCAAAAAATCCAAGATATTCAGCAGTCTGTCATCTGGATATGACCAAATGCGGATCTCTATGTCCCAGTCATCTGTGGTTAGATAAATATATAATAATATAATCAGCAATAGAAATCACACATTTTGGATGATTTCTCTCAGAAGGTAACACCCTCAAAAGAATTGTTTATAGTTATATAGAAAATACTCAGAGTTGAGCCAGGTGAAAACCATCTATAATACAGTTTCAGATTTTAGGTTTTTGGAGTTTTGGGGGTTTTGGTGTTTTTTGTTTGGGGTTGGTTTTTGTTTGTTTGTTTGAAGGAAGGGTCATCAGCCTCAAGCTAATCTAGTGATGTGGATAAGAACAAACAGAAAATTCTCCCCTCTTCTACCCCCGCAAATTCAGACATTGGTTCCCTTCAGTATTTTCTCTGTTCAATTTTGTGTTTCCCAGCCAAAGAGCAATCAACTCCATCGAGAGAGGCTCCCAGTAAGGCAAATGACCATGTGGAAAAGGTCTTAATATCAGTGGAACTGGGGATGAATTTCTTGAGAGGAAATATTGCCAGCTGTTTCATGGCTGAAATAATGATTTAAAACCAGTTTAAAAAAACCCACACACAATGCAAAACTTGTAGTTCCATACAGTGCTGATTGAAAAATCAGGGAATTTCCAAAAGCAGCTATATAGATTCTTTGATTTCAAAGGACCACAGGCTTTTAAGCTGGTTAGGCACCTGTGAAGATCCCCCAGACACGGTCTTTAGGGATTAGATTTGTTTTGAAGATCTGGCCCCAGCTGGTGAAAGCAGGACTCCTCTCACTCATCTGCCATTCAACCATTAGGTGCCTAGTCCGAGCTGGCCCTCTAGTCAGTGGGATGACCTGCACCTCCATGGTGCATTCAGTCCCCGCTGCAGGGAGACATCTAAGGCAAATCCTGGGAGACCCACTCAGACCAGGCACCAGGCTTTCAGACCACTGATGTTAGGGAAGATGCCATCTCACCATAGAGGTGAAGCCATTGGGAGGACTCCCATTTCCTCCAGTGAGGCTAGAACTTCCCCTAGAGTTTTCTAAGAACTTCTGACTGCCATTCTTCCAGGAGAATGGGGGAACACAAGTCTTGTAAATACAGTCTCATTGATCAATAATGATCAGTAATGACATTTTTTCCTTTGCTTTGAACATTGAAGATGCACACAGTACTATTCAGGGTACTTGCAAAACTTTGAAAGTCACAACTACCCGCTTCTCCCACAGTCCTTCCAGAGATATCTCTCCTCTCCAGCAGCTCCAGGTGAGCACAGGTCCCAAACGTTTCCTGTCTCACAAGGCTGACCACTGAACACCTAAACTGAGTGCCATTAATAAACAAATGGTCTTGCAAGATAACGCTCTAAAAAATCTACAGAACTGGCCTCATGCTACTCCTTATTATTTAAACAAGCTTTTTCCTTGTGCTTGAATAATTGAAAGTCTTCACTGCATTGCCAGCCATGGGATGAGGCCAAGTATCCTCAGGGACCCATGAAATGCCATTATCCCAGCAACATACATGAAAGCATTTGAATCTCTCATGGAGCTAAGAAAACATCTCCACTGCTCACTGCTTTTAAAAAAGCATAGGAAAATCACATTATTCCACTTTCTCTGAATGACTTCTGATTCTCAATAGGTAATGGATTTTTTCTCATAATGCTTTTCTTTTAGAGAACTAAACACCCTTTGTCCCACACTGTTCCATGCTGAAGTTCTCTGAAGTTCTCCACTGCTCTCTTCCTCTTGCTGGTTAGAGTCATGGTGCTGGCTAGTCCTTCTCACTTTCAATTGCCAAATGTCATTAAGAGGCAACAAAAAATACGAATGCTTCTTGGTGCAGCCTTCCCATACCAACACCAGCAGTGACTGGTCAGAAAAAAGTTACATGTGTTAGAAGGCAGTGAGCAGGTGGGCTGTGTGATGGGGTGATGGTGGCTACAACCAACTTAATGAGGGGAATTTTGAGCCCTGTGCTCTTGGAAAAGAGAGGTAGAAAAGCGCCGTGCAGTTCTGTCTAGGAAATTTCATTTGGTTACTGTCATGACCAATAAAGATTCACAGAAGAAACATTTTTCTCCAGAGGGTTAAAAAAATCTCATCTCAGTGAATGAGCAAGGCCAGGCCCACATCAAACACATCAGCGATCTATTTGCATTGCAGCTTGGAACTGCCCATGAAGCAGGTCAGGAAAACAAATGTGTGCAAACACTCAAGTCCCATGATATAAGCTGGTCACATGGTGGTTATGGACATAAAATTCACAAACACAAAATCATATAAAGTCTTTGAAATCTAAATTATCTCACTTGGTGTTGCTGTAAACCACAGCAAGTATCATCTTATCTTCACAAAACCCCCACGTCAATTCTCCCCACAAGGTGTCAAAATACTAGAACTAGAGCAAACCAGAGGAAAGTCTAATGCTGCTTCTAGAATATTATTTGTCCACTATTTTGACCCACAGGGAAGCAAATATTGCAAGCCATCATTTCATGCAGCAGATAATATCCTGATTAGTCACAGCAAGAAGACTCAGTGTAACAAGAGAAAGATGAATGAGATCCGGAGTCATTTAGAATCATAGAATCATTTAGGTTGGAAAAGACCTTTAAGATCATCAAGTCCAAGCAATTTCTAGTGAATCAAACAGCTGAAGTAGCTAAGTAGCTCAGGGCAGAGAGCCCTGATGAAGGGATGGGTGAGAAGAAAGGATGGTGAAAAACCTGTAGAGGCATGGAGAGATGATAAAGCAAGCCCAAGGCAGGAGCACCAGAAACAGGAATTAGAAGTGTGAAAAATAAAAAGCTTAGAGCTAAGCTTTAGAGCTCATGAAGAGTTTGTACACTAGATGGATACTCTGCAATGGGGATTTGGGGACAGACAGAAACCCAATGGAGAACTGGAGTGTGAAGCACAGAGCAAATATAGTTCTCTGAATATATTCTGATCCAAGTCAGATCTTATTTTTGTTGACAGGACACAGTGTTTTCAAGCAAGTTTTTCCTATTTACACCATTATCAGCAAGACCAAAATCCAGACCCAGAAGAAGCCAGAACACAATATAATCAACTCTTTGAAGTTCAGGGAACAAAACACAGGCTGATTGCAAACAAGAGAAGGAGCACTTTAATCAGTGTACCTTTTCAGATTAAGATGTTTTTAAAGATTTCCAAAGAAGTGGAGTCATCAGGTGACTAGAAAAGAATACATTCAGACCTGGAGAAAAAAAACCAACCTACTCCTCGGTAGAAAAAACTTTATTTAGCACAAGCATGAAAGATCAAGTGAAGTCAGAGACACAGGATAGGAAGGAATTATTTTCTTTATTGTTTGGGGTATTTCTTTCTGTATTTTCTTTCAGAAAGAATCGGCAGGCTTTGAAGATTTCACTCTGTGTGTAAGCATAACAATCAATCTACTATAAAAAACATAAGCAGAACTGAAAACAGCTCAGAGTAAAGAATTTTCTGGAATCTATCTGCCAGTATAACTCACCCTTAAAAATTAGCAGATAAGAAGGAAAGGATTTGCAAAAAGCAATTATATTTTACTATGAAAAGCAGAGATTAGTAGGCAGTAACTAGAATAGGCTAAATAGGGGAGAAGTATTGACACTATCTTTAAATTGTAAAAATGGAAATTACATTTTTTAAATTAATTCTCTATCAAACTATGGAAGCAGTCAGAATAACAACAATCATGTAATTTTAGTTCAGATTCTGAGCCAAACACGACCTTGCTCAGTAAAAGAAGGGATGATTACCTAATATCTTACCAGCAAATAAACTTTAAATGCACTTCCATGCCTGCTATAAAGTTCTCTGCAATAGTACTTGGCTCATATTTATGTGGATTGACTGAAAGTCCCTGAATGCTATATTGTTCTGTTTCCACAATGCTGCATAGAGATGAGCATTCAAACAGCAATTAATAATAACTCTTGGCATCAGGTAGAAGAGATATTATCTAAGACTGACATTATTATGGAAATTAAACGTTATATTTGGCAAGAAGTCTCTAAACAGACCATAAAGGCTAGCGTGCTTTAATGCACATTTGCTTAAATGCCTGTTCCTTTTTTTCCTTTGCTTTGTTATAGTCCTTTTAGTCTGTAGGTTTGGTTCACTCAGAATTTCATTGGCACTGTGTTGCTTCCCTGGAGACGCATCTCTGGGTAGCTTTCATTGCACAGCCTTTCTCCACCCAAACAAACAGGTGACGATGACTTGCTGTGTTTTCTTGCTTGTTAGCACACTTGGAAACCAGGGGAGGTCGGTCGGTCATTTTTGCCTAATAAAAAAGGAAAAGGGAAAGACAATTTGGGCAGTGTATCTCACTGAGGATCCTAAGGGACTAAAAAGCATGCAAATAATGCAAATCATTAATCATTACAGTAGCTTATATGAAGACAGTATTAATAAAATCCATTGTCTAAATGCAGTTTGCCTTTAGAGAGAGGGGGTTCATCTCTGCTTCTTTTGATGGGCTTTTGCTGAGCACAAGAGTATGGGGAAAGTTAACTTTCCAAATAGTCTGCTGCTTAGTTTGCCAGTTTGAATTTCTCTTGTATATCTATATATAACCAAAAATAACAACTAAAAATTAAAACCCTGGAAACTTCTCCCTGGGATTTTGCTATTATTATCCATTTACCTCTCAGGAATTTCAGTGTCCTCCCATTCACTCTCTCTTACATCCCTGGGCTTGAGTCATTCCTTTCTTTCTTCTCAAGACAAACCTCAGTGAAATTCTGGGGCCACTAAAGTCACCAGGATGTTTTGCCATTATTTTCCCTCTTGAAATTTCTGCCTGTATCAGTGCATTGAGCTGTAATGTTTTAGTCTGGATGATGAGTGTGCTTCTGAAAGGAGTCTCTCAGTCATCTCCACTTACCATACTGTGGTTCATATCACAGCATAATCCTGAGTGCCCAAACTGGATCAGTTTGGGAAAAAAGTAAATGGGATGCAGCACTGTAGCTCCTAGGAGGTGTTCACTGCACAGGACCAGGACAGAGTAAGCCTCACAAGCACACATTGAAATGCATTTAGTTTGGATCTCGGGTCATCAGCATCATTTGCACTATAACCCTCTCCTATCTGTTCAAACCACTTCTTAGAATAGATATAACCTGTGTGAGGTCAAGGCACACCAGTACTGAATGAGTCAGTTGGATTCCAACCTGGCAGGTACAGTGTAAGATGCAGTACACAGTCATGGGGTGTCAAAGATCAGTGGATATCTGGGCAGTGATATCTTTCTTCCTGAGAGCTCCTACCACATCCCTACCAGTCTGATTAGCCTTCAGTTTGGAAAAGAAAACATTGTCTGGCATTCCGCCTTTGGAAACTGCTCAGGGATTGCTCTGAACATTGATGTAACAAGCTCAATAGAAGCATCATTGTAAAAATCAACCCCCTTTTTCCTTATTTAATTGGATGCCAGCGTTTGCCTCTTGTTTGAATTTTGACATAGAAGATAGGAACATCAGAACAAGTTTACTAACTACAGTATTTTGGGACACCATTATCACTGGTGCAAAGTGGGAGGGGGAAAAAACCCTTCCCGTGTAGATCCAGCAGCATTTTGTACCTATTTTTGCACAGGTTTAAAGGATTAAATTGCAAAGCACTGCAGGAAGAGCTCCTGTCTTTTTCTCCTTGAAAAAGCATTTAGAAATATTTAGATCTAGCTTTTCAAGATCAAAAAAATGGGCTCATAAAGAATTTAAAAATGTTGTCAGAGGCTCATGTCCCTAAAAATGTACAGGATCTTTTGTCTCTTTTCTTTAACAAGCAGGACTCTGACTATCGGTTTCATGCACAGCAGCTGTATTTTGATGAATCAACAGGATTTCTACCAAAGCTTCTTTGACTGAAGCTACCAGATTATCAAACTGGTATAAACCACAGTAGGGCTAGTGAAGCCTATCTGTATCACCTCAGGACCATGACCCAAGTATTTCCATGCTCTACTCAAAGCAGTGACACACAGATGAACTTTGAATGAAATCATGTTACAAATATCCTTAATCCCATGCAAACTGAATAAATAAATAAATAAAACCTTAAAAACAACAAGATAAAAATCAACCTAATCAAGAAATGGGCTGATGGTACGGTAAAGAAAAAAACCTTTTCCTGCTTTAAGATTTTGCTACTAAACCCAAAGATGTTCTATTCCTTACTAATGTGGTTTTAAAAATAATACTCTATTACTAAATAAAGTAGTTGCTATATAATAAGAATATGTTTGAATAACCAAAATTTTCCATTTTCTTTTTTACTGTAAGCAATTATTCAGTCATGATGAATATTTTCCAAGAAGGATTGTGATCCAAAATTAATCTTTCTGCAGCAATTTTCTATTGATCAACTCAGCAAATTTTAAACAAAAGGCACATATTATATTTTCAGAGCAGTGGGTCATACAGAGCTTCACAAAAAGCACAGGACAGTGTCTTCTGCCTGAAGCAGAGGACTCCCTGGTTTGACTGTGAACATGGACAGAGTTCTCCTGGGAGACTGGGGCCAATTCACTCCTTCAGTCATTACTTTGAGAAACCTTCATGCAAAAATAAAGTTACTACACTTCAAGTATGTCTCTCACATAAATATGATGAAGCTTAATAATTCATGTCTATGATGAGTTGCAGGTTCAGGATGAAGGGTACCAGCAAACCAAATATTAATCAGCTATCAAGCTGTATGAAAATAAGCAAGAGCTATCCTGCTTTTAAATAGAGCACATATAGGCAGGAAAGTGCGTAAAAGTTATTAAAAGTCAGGCTGCCAGTGTTCAGAAGAGTCTGCTCTAGATTTTTATACTCAAAAGATTTGAGAACTATGGGTCTGAAGAAGGATGAAAACAATAAGGTTACTTTTATGTAAGTATTACAGTGCCTTAAAGTGGAGATAGGCAGTCACGAGCTAGCAAGATCATGCTGTTGGGACAAACCAATAATACCCTCTGCAGAAAACAGTCAGAACAGGGGCCAGTGTAATTGCCCAGTAATAAAATACAGATATTTCTTGCATTAGATATTATGAGACTCAGTATAACAACCACTTGAACCTTACACGACCCATTTAGCATCGTAAGTGAGCCTATACAGGACATGGAGCTTCTGGTTTCTGACTTGGTGCCTTCACCAAAAGGCCATGCTTTCCTTCAGTGATGTGCTGAGAACCTTAGAGTATCTTACATGACAACTATTTCATCCTCACAACAGTAAGAGGTGAATTACTTAGAGAGTATTTCCAGTTTTTACTTTGTCATGATAAAACCAGGATGACTAAGTGACTTTACTGGACAATGCATGCCGGAGACAGCAAATCTATTTTATCTCTGCGGGCCCAACACTGAATTGTCTAACTTTTTTTTTTTTTAATCTAGGCATCTGAGGTAGATGTATGGAATGTGGCAAGAAGGGCTACACAATATGTAATTGTTCTGAAGAGAAGCATATGTCCGTAATCCATCAAGCAATTAATACAAATTGACAGAAAACGCTTGCTACACTGCATAGAGAGGACGTACAGATCAAAATTGTCCCAGGATGCATGATTAAATATACACAGCATGAATTGTACACATAATGCTGCTCATGGCTGTGTGCTTCAGCTGTTCAGTACTTCATAAATCACAAATGCCTGTGAGATGACAATCACTCCCTTACACATGGCACCCTGCTTTCTCTTACTGGTGCATGGGCCATGTGGAGACCACAAGTCATAGATTCATAGAATCATAGAATGTCTTGAGTTGGAAGGCACCCACAAGGATCATCGAGTTCAACTCCTGACCCTGCACAGGACAACCCCAAATTCACACCAGGTCTCTGAGGGTGTTGTCCAAGTGCTTCTTAAATATCGCCAGGCTTGGTGCCATGACTGCCTCCCTGGGGAGCCTGTTCCAGAGCTCCACCACCCTCTGGGTGAAGAACCTTTTCCTAATATCCAACCTAAACCTCCCCTGGCACATCTTCCTGCCATTCCCTTGGGTCCTATCATTGGTCACCAGAGAGGAGAGATCAGCGCCTGCCCCTCCTCCTCCCCTTGTGAAGAAGCTGTAGACCACGATGAGGTCTGCCCTCAGTCTCCTCTTCTCCAGGCTGAACAAACCAAGTGACTCCAGCCACTCCTCATATAGTTTCTCCTCTAAACTCTTCACCCAAAACTGCACACAGTACTCAAGGTGAGACCGCACCAGCACAGAATAGAGTGTTGGTCATTCTAGAGAGTGACCAGGAGAGTAGACTCTAGTAGAGTCTTAGTGATTCAAGTCCCAGGGCACGTCAAGCAGTCAGCATTATTCTTGTTGGTCACTGTAGCACCTTGTGCCACTGAGACCAGCTGATCCTGAACCTTGCCTGTGGTTAAGGCAGCTGAGGGGTCTGGGGAGGATCCTGGCAGAGAGTAGTCTGAGTCCACCCAGGCTGGGGGCACCCCAGAGGGAAGAAATGCTCCATCATTTGCACATCCAAGAAGAACTGCAGGCTTAAGGGTTTCTGGACCTGCACCCAAACCCTTAAACTAAACCTTTCCTGAATTTTGAGTGCTACCAAGAGATCCTCCATCTGCCTCTGTCTCCCTCTAACTGCCTGGTAAAGATTTAAGGCACCAGAAAATCTCCTCCAGATCAGACCCTGCAGAGGATCACGGTGTAGAAGTGGAATCATTTGCTTGCTGCAGCTGTAATGACGAGCACTGCAGGGTGCAGGTGTTGCAACACAGGGTCAGGTCCCAGGGCGGTGAAGACCTCTTCATCACACCCTCAGCATTTCATGGGACCTCCCTGTCTCCAGGAGTTGCTGGGACATTTGCACATGGAGAATTTTATCTCAATGGCTGTACTTTGTCTGAAGCTAAGAACAGCTGTAGCTCCTAGGTGGAGGTCAAATATGCTTTAAAAAAGGCTCCCTGACCATGAACTCTGAATCACAAGGTCAGCCAGCAGTCCCTTTGTTTTCAGGGTAAGATGAGCCGTTGTAGGGGTGAATAAACCTGATTAATTGATATGTTGCTCATTATAATGTCCATACCTATTTTCATTCGGGAAAGTAAACCTGATCTGTTGGAAACAATATCTAGGGCTTTTATACAGTAATTATAGCAAACTAAGATCAGTTCTTTTAAATGAAAGTGATGACAATGCTTTATGGAATGAGTAGCAAGAGAGCTGATTTAGATCCTTTATTCTGCTAATGAGATGTGAATAAGTAGGAGTCACATTATCTGCACCTTAGTGTGTGCCTTAGATTGCTCATTATCCTACCACATTGTGAATCGGTACTTGTGCATGTGTGTGATCGTAATGGCTTTCACACAAAAAACTCCAAGCTTTGTTTAGTAAGTGGTGTTTTAATCATTATATTTTGGTTATAAGCATAATATCTAGCGATGCACTATTCACATACAGTGCTTAGTGGTTTGCAGCTTCAAAGAAAAAGAAAGAAGATTTCAACAAAAGCTGGATTTTTCTGAGAGGAAAAAATCACATAATTTATACAATCCTTTTTATTATGCAATAATTAGCATTTCCCAAGCATTTGCAGCATGGCACTTGGAAAACGAGACTTTTAAACAATCTGAATCTCTTGCATTTATATAGCAGGGAAAGGAGAACAGAGACAGTAACCTCTTGGCCCCATATGGTTGCAGCAAAAGGACAGGAAAAAAAAGAAAGAAAATCAGCAGAGGATGAAGTCTAAACCATGGGTTGTTGCAGAAGGCATCCTCCTTTCCTGTATGCTACAGTTTAGCATCTTGCTTTTCCTGCCTCCTGTACTCTTCACATTGGTTCCTCCTGAAGTCCTACCAGCTGCTATTGGCAACCAAACCTCCCCATTCTGAAGAGGAGATGGCACAGATGAGCGTGCATTGGAGCAGCTAATCCCCTCATTGATACACCTGAGAAGACCCAGAACTGATTAAAATAAATAATAATAATTTTTTTTCCCAAAGCTCCAAGCAACCCTGACAGAACTTCTTCCAAGTGTGACAGAGCCAGACTTAAATACATTTCCTTCATAGTTATTGTGATGCTTCATGGTTTAATTAGATCTGCTGGATGTCTCTCTGCCATCTGCTCCATTCCAAAAGCCAGCACCTGTCAGCATAAGCTCTAACACTGACTCTCCAATGACTGGCAGAATATATTTCCTCCTTCCTAAAAGGAAAGATATTGTTGTTTGCTAAAAAAGCGGCACCTGGGGGCGTCTTCCACTGCAAAAAACAGAGCACCCTAACTTTGATGTTTCAGTTGGATTCTTCTTGCTCTGCAATATCACAGCAAAACTGGGGAAAATGATAGGAGAGATTAAGGGCAAATATTTTAAGGTGCAAGGAAATTTTTAAAAATTAAAAATACACCCTTAGGAATAAAGCACAACCCTGGTTTGTATTTAATAGAGCTTAATTTCTTCATATGTTTTGCTCACACACTAGGCATGCAGATGGAAGAGCCAGCATGCACAGTGTTACTTTACCTCCCAGGTCACTCCTCCACTTGGGGGACTCTCTTTGGCCACCTTTCTCTCATGATTAGGATTTGGAGAGCAATGCTGTTGGGGCATGTGTCTGGAATCTGGCACTGTGGGCTCTGACCACATCAGATCACACAATGCAGGTCCTTGTTAAGGGCCTTTCCTACCATTTATGCCTCCAAAGCCTGAGGGCATTTCTCCATTTCACATCTACTGGCAAACAGACCTGCCCAGTCTGGCCTCCTCACACTAAAGTCCCTAGGCAAGCTGTGCATTTCTATTAGATCTCATATGGGACAGCCGCCAATCACCCGCTAAGCCAGTGGTGCAATGCACTATCAAAATCACACACGGCACATCAGCTAAGATGACAGCCAGCCAGCTGCCATACACATATATGTCTAAACAGGACACCTTTCATTTCCTCCTGCACTTTGTTTTTTTTTTTTGCCATGGTTTCTATGTCTTGGAGATATATATATCCCTCTAAGCTTCCAGATGTCAGGAGAGCTCATTGCTTGAAGGATTGTACCAAGGCAGGATGTTTTTCTAATACCAAAGACTCATTTGGAACCGGGAGGTAATACAGACTTATTTTAAGAGGACAGATGACTTCCAGTTTGCATTTGTTTACTGGAAACAAACCATTCATCTAAAATGGACTGGGAACAGAATTTCTTGGGTGAAATCCTGGCCCCACCAAAGTCAGTGGGCGTTTTGCCACTGCCTATGCATCCACCACATAATTTCTTCTGTAGAGGAACTGGAAACTACTAATCTTTTCACACACAATGCATCCAGCAAGGAAAAACTCTAGAACAAAGGAGAAAGTAAATGCAAGTTCTACTACAACATGCTTCGTCTATAGATGAAACTAGGAAAGGCTCAGTTAGCATTTGAACATTATGGTGATAGCTGCTGTGTTAATTAATTATCACCTTGGAGATTCTCTCACAGTCAGAAAGAGCCAACAACTACCAATTTCTCAGACACCTGCTACTTAGATGAAGCTCTGAACAAAATTTGAAGGATGAACAACATAACCTAGGAATGTGGCCCATCGTTACAGGTACCTCAAGAGAATTTGCTATTCCATCCTCATATAGCATGAAACTGCTTCCTCTTTTGTTCATTTTAAAAAAAAGAACATTATGGTGCCTCCATTTTATTGTATCAGCTGAGCTTTACACTGCTTTTGCTCTTTAATATTTCACTGTTTTTACTAAACATTTGTTTATCACCCGTTTTTGAATTTTTATAGCAAGAGCATACTGATCAGCCATTCATCTGTATTCATATGGTAGATCACTGCTATGTGAGGGGGCTGCAAGTTGAAAAGTGAAACTTTCTAGCTTTTCTAAAAATGAAAGAAGTGAATCAAGCAGGTGGGTTTTTTTTTTTTTTTCCAAATCTGTGCCTTCTTGGAAAAGTAGGTAAAACCACACAGCTACATCTTGGTGAATGTATTTGCATTCTCAAGTAACAGAGCTGAATTCAGGTGTTGCTACATGTCACTGCATCATAGGGTACTTATCCATCCTTAGAGATGTACTGGAACCAAACCAAAACTCTAATTTTTGCAGAATGCCTAAAGCAATGGCCTAATTTTATGGAAGGTAATAGGAAACGTTCCTTTGGCTTCAGCAAGTGCTGAGATATATTGACAGTAAAGGACAAAGTTTGAATATACATAAGTGACCAAAGGTATCTAGGTACCTAGCAGATTTTCAAAGGATCTAGGAGTCTAGACACATCTGAAGTCAATGCTGGAATGGGAACTAGGCATTTCGTAAAAATCACAGTAGACACCTGAAAGCAACTAGCTGTCCAAACACTCAGATGGAAAATCCAAGTTTCATGTATTTGGAAACTCTTCTCCTACAGAATTATGAGCTCCAGCTGTTGCTGAAGTTCCTGGAGATAAGGGCTTCAGGATTCCTGCTCCGTCATGTTAATTCTAGATCCCCAGAGCTAGTCTTTTGAAATCCAAAATAATGAGATATAATTTCAAGCAATTCTCTGATTAGCATACATTGTTTGTTGTTTTATTCTTAACAAATACAGTTTGAGCATATATTCAGACATATTTTTGCTCCATGTTTCATTACAAATTTCAGCTGAGGTTGAGTTATTCTCTATTAGTCCATTAATGTCCTGTAGACAGCAGAGCACTGGAAGCAGCAATTATTAAGTAGAGAGGAAATAATTAGATCTAATTCTGTAAAGTTTATACTTGCAGATCATATATATAAGGACTAAATATACAGAAATGTCATATCCAGTCTGAGTGTGTCCATCTATGGACATTGCAGTTCTGTTTTGATTCATTGATAAGGTAAGTTATTGGTAAATCATATGCTGTGAGAGATAAGTAGTATTTTAGCTTGATTTGAGAGATCAGATTATTTGGCAAAAGTCTAACTGCAGCATATTAAAAGTAGCAGAAATTCATATCGTTGTTAAATATCCAAAAGCTCAGAAAAAATTTTAATAATACCAAAGTTTCTGGTTTACCAACATAATAAAATGTTCCCTGCTTTTCAGGCTTCCACGTCACAAATTCCCTTGCTACTTTAGTTTCAGTGGCATTTCTAATTTATTTTCTCATCCTACTCTTGTACAATGAGATGACTTTTGATAATTAGTTCATCCTTGTTTGATAGACTAATTAGGACTGGTTGAAGAAAAAACCCCAACTTTTCAAAAAAATTTATTTCCATTGTAATATAATTGGTTACAAAAAACCTACTTCTTCTATGCGTTAGTTTTGAGTTTTCAAACATTAGCCCAAGAACCCCAAACTTGAAAATACTGTGTTTGTTTTCTTTAATGAAAAATTCAAGTTCTTCTAGACACTCAGACCATTGCCAAATATCTCTAGCAATATTTGGCAGAAAAATGAGTTACATTATGAATAAATATAACAACATTTAGAATTAATTCCAGAGCATTTTACTAACATTAATAGTCTAGCTAATTAGGAAGAAAGTAGGTAACCCTTTAGTCACTGGACCAGAGAAAAAGTTCTTTTGGGTTACATCTGCAGAGCTGAAATTTGGTGCTTGACACTTTTCTACCCCGTCAGGAGCTGGGGCTTGTCTGCACAATGCATGGGGAGAGCTAGGAGCTGGAGAACAAGATTACAGAAACTGCCGTATGTAGTAGGCAGCTGCATAAACTACCAGTAGAAGACATGAAGGGGAGACCCAAGTTCCCCTCCCACTGGCCAGGCACACTCAGAGCAAAAAATCCTGCTTTTGGAGTTTAGTGTTTGAGTCATGTTAGGTCCTCTCAGAAACTTGGAAGATCTTGCCTTGACCAACTCTGTGCCTTGCTGGGCATTTACTAGGCCATTTACCAGGGATATGTGAAACCTAGTCTCAGGTTTCTCCTTCACTTGTCTTGCTTACATCAAGTCTAACCTTAGGTTACCTATATTTTGAGATGGGACCTGCAAATATTTCTCTTGCACAAGATACTTCCATTTAAGGTGGAGGTGGGTATCCAGCTCTCCCATGTAAAGACACTGACCATCAGGTCATGCTTGTTGATACAATAAGTAGGTTCCCACAGCCCTCTTTTACCCTTCTGCAGAAATACACTATTGCTGTTGAAACTGATGATTTGCATGCAGTCAGGCAGGCAAGAGGGCGATCATGGGTCTTTCATGGGTCTTGATTGAGAATGTCAGTCAGTGGATTATTGGGAAGCACCCTCACTTCCACCCATGCTCTGCAGCTGATTTAAGTGCCTCACTTGGAATTAAGCAAGATACAAATAATTCAGATTAAAAAAAATTATTAGTTCCCCACTATTATGACAGCACACAATCACTGCTTTTTTTGGACTCTTTGTGGCTGGCTCAAGTGGCAGGTCTCTGCATGTCACGTTGTAGGGATTTCACTTTCCCTGTACCTCAGAAGACATTCAAGTTACCAAAAATTAGGTACAGCTTTCTTTGCAATAACTAGCCTGCAAGATATTTATCTCTTCCAGAGTTCAGATAAACATTTTGACTTGTGACTGTGGAATTGTTAATTAGACACCTAAATCTCTCTGGGCTTGCCCTTCCCCTATTCACACTTTTTACCATTTGCACTAAGCTCATGGGAGAAGAGGGAGAAAAAGATGTTACATGGAAGCAGGCTGGTGGAAAGTGGGTATCCAGCTCATTACACAAAATTTAGCGCACAAACACAGATCATTTCCATGAGGGATCAAACCTCCTGCTCTCCCTAGCTCGTTTCTGGAGGTTACTATCAGTATCCAGATCCTGAAAGGAGATGCTGCAGTAATTAAGACAGAATTGAATTTTATTCCTTTCTCCATTTCTGAAAGGTTATTTTACATCACAAAGTCTCACCTCCTAGACCCATGGAGTTATCTGGGTCTCTATAAGACTTAATTTGGTCTTGTAGCTATGTTTTGTTATTTACAGACTTGTTTTGACTTCATTTAAGCCCAGCCACAGAGGTAGCAGGTTCCACAGGACATCTTGGCTGTCAGAAAGAGCATTTTTAAGCCCATTTTCCAGTTTCTTCTACTTTAAGTCTTAAGATAAATATTATTTGGTGCTTTCATCTATAGTAATTTTACCTGTATCCCAACTTGCTGGATATCCCTGGAAAAAAAAAAAAAACAAACAGTCAGACTCCAGGGCATTCAGCTCCAATAGGAATGACCTTGCCCTAAAATACCCCATGGGACTCTTGGGCACTGACCCTCAGGTAGCTACCGCTCTCAACTTCCTCAGCCAGGCACAGGGGTGCCTCCTCCTTTGGTGCGCTGCAGCCTGTTCCTGTTCTGCTATTACTATAGAAGGGAGGATGCTGGAAACCTGCCTCCCTCCCCCTGGAAAGCCCCTGTGAAGGAAACTGCTTGGGGTTGCTACTCACCAATGTAAATGGCTCTATAGGCATTTGTTTTTCTTTCAGTGAAAACTTCTGTGGAAAAAGCCTACTTATCTTAGTGTCTCTGAGTCATGGACCAGTTTTCATTAACTGAGAGTTTTGATGGAAAATTTTCAACCAGCCTTAATCATACCTACCAGCAGGTCTGTAAGGATCTCCCCGAGAGTTTGTGCCAGACCATCATTTCAATACCAGGAAACTGACTGAAATGCTAACTAAAAATAGAATAATAACATGTTCAAGTACAAATGCCATAAGGACTAAGCAGAAAGGCTTTTGTAAAGAAAATCATGGCTTAGTAATCTATCTAAAATTCCGTCAGCATATTAATAAAATCAGCGCTGAAGCAGAACTAAGTGATGTCATTTGATTGGAAGTCCAGAAACCATTTGACAAAAGCCTTCATGATTTTACAATTAAAATAGCAGGCAATTAAAATAACAGCAACAGAAATTTAAATTGCAAGAGTAATAGGTTGAATGTTCTTGTGCAACAGAAGAAAAACAGTACAAGGTAGGTAAAAATGTATCCCAGGCAGCGATATGCTCCTGGTAAAATAAATGATATCCATGTAATGCTTTTACACCCTACAGGGTTCGATCCCTAGGCCATTAATGCTCTAGAGATACAGATGCAGATACAGGGATACAGAGGCAGCCTGATGACCTAATAGCCACTGCATCTTGCATTATTCCTCTCCTGGTCCCTCTACAGCATTCCCTTTGTAACACACTGCAGGTGTTAAAAGAGAAAGGAAAGGAAAGGCACAGTGGCGAAGAGCAGATTTATTCTTTAAAGGAAAGGATTAAGATGGAAAATGGAAAATCTACCTTCCTCTGAAACCTGGCACAAAAGAACCAGGTATTAAAGATTAAGAGTTTGTGTTTCTTTAGCAATGTTCCCACAATATATCAGGGCCTGTAGTGCCAGGGTTGCCATGGTTCTCACTATTGATTAGTAAATAGTGTTACTAAGAGCCATGTAAATAGTTAATGACAGACAGTTCTGAAATAGATGTGGACCTTTTCAGTAAATAGGTTTTGGGGTTTTTTTAATTAAATAGGGGCTAATTGAACATTTGAACTTCAGCTTAAATTTTCTCCCTTGCTTCATTTCTATTCCTTTGTGTTTTGTTAAGCAAGTATATCCCAATGGCTGGTGTGTGCAAGGAAAGGGGGAAGGTCAAATAAAACTTAAATTAAAACTGAGACTGGTCCAGAGTCCATGCTCATCTGGTCAAGAGACAAAGGGAGAAAGGGATGTCTGGTAAACAATAAGAGAAATATTGGATTATTTCAGAAAAGCCTTCTAAAGATAGCAGCTCCAGGTCTCTAGGAACAGACTTGCCTCTCCACCTTAGTCACCACAGCAGCTACAACTTTCACTGCTGAACATCATCAGGTAAAAGCTCTGAAAATGTTCTTTAGACATGAATTGAGCAGCATATTCTTATGACATGATGGAGAATTAGGATGGTCATCTCATCAGGAGAAGCTGAACTTTAAATTTGGCTGATGCCACGGCATCTCTGCAGGAGCAGTGGGGCCAGAGCCCCAGGCACATCCCCCTTCACAAAAGCGACCTCGGTAGGTTACAAGATGAAAACAGCGGTGGGTTCTGAGATCTTGAGGGCATCAAATTACTGGAATGACTTGGATATGCCCTGACATTGACCATGTCATGGTGCTTCCCTAGCTTCTACATGCAAACAAATATGATGAGGCTTTTGGATGTAGTGACTGGATGTGAATGCAGGCATCCCAACTGATTTTTCTGCAATATTTGCCTATTCTTCAATAAAAATTACTGCAAATGGGATTCTGTTGGCATGAAAGTTATCCAATGGTTATCAATACTGAGGCTCAAATATGCATACCTGTAATGCAAAAAATGTGCATATATCACAGCTTACACCAGACACGTCAGCTCTGTATTTACATAGCTGCAAACATTCAGCCAGGAGCAGAAGCAATGCTGTGTGATTTAGGTGGCAATCCACAAACACCATGAACAAATAAGGAACAGTCACAGCGGAAAATCATTCATGGAAAGAGCAGATCCTAACCAGCTAATAGGTACAAATATTTGCTTCTGTGGATAGTGAACTTTTCTAGGTAATTCACATATTAGTGAAAGACAGAATGTCTAGTCTAGATGAGATAAATCTGTGTAGCTACAGCAGCAGCAGCAGCAGCAGCAGCAGCAGCAGCAGTGTACTAGCAATCCAGGTCAAATGAGAATCAGATCCAAGCCTGTAAAGAAAGGAATCTGAAAGCAGAAAAAAAAAAACCCCAAACCTAAATTAAATGGATGAATTGTTTACTGCTAATTGTTTGCTCAGGTCTGTTTAAGAATCAAATGCTAAAGAATAAAAACAAATTACCAGCAGTCAGTTCTGGGTTGCCCAGCGTAACAAATGTTCAGCTCAGCTTGTTACTTAAGCATATAAGGCAAAGTCAAACACAGACTAAAACAATCCAAATGAAAACATTTTAGTAACACCATGCGAGGAGCCTGGCGATGAAGATGTGTTAGAAATTAGGCTGCATCTATGAGGCAAAAGGAGAAAAGGAGATGGGCCACTTTGCCCTTTGTATGCCAGTTGGGGTCTTTAAGAAGACTTACCAGGACATGGAGGTGAAGTAAAATAAAGCATCAAACACAGGATGGTGACAACTTCTTCTCACACTCTCTTCCATCATCAGGGGATTCATTTCTGGAATTTCATTGGTCAGTCATGAGAATTCTGGGGCAGAGGGGGGCCTCATAGTGCTCGTTTGGTGTGCTCTCCTGGTGCCCTTATACCATACTCACCTCCAGGATGTTGAAGTACTAGATTTGCAGTGTATTTCTTTTTTTAAGGTGAAGCTTGTGGAATATCTGGATAAGTGGAAAGAGTTCAAAAGCAGAGCTGCTTTGAGCTGCCTGTGAATCCAGCAATGAACTCCCTCTTCCTCCCACAAAATTATTTCATCTGCTGTCTAGAAGTTGTCATCTCTTGTCACCCAAGCATCCACTGGCTGATGCAACTTTATATGACAATGGTTCTTCTCCTAAGGAATTACATCGCTCCTACACTGGTACTTCAAAAAGGATGTGTTTTTACATCAGTAGCTATCTTCAATGTACCATCCTACATCCACATATAATCCCAGCAGAAGAAAGATCCTGTTGGTTTTACCTTACTGTAATGAAACAAGATAAGCCTTTGGCTGGTGATTTAAGACTGGACTTCCCTAATTGTATGATGATAGCTGTCTCTGTATCTCATCTCTTCTCATTGTGGAGGAAATACAGCAGAATACTGGTTTTCAGTGGTAGAGAATCAAGACCCAAAGCAGATCCTTTTTGAAGGCTCTGCTTGTACAGCACATACTGTAGAAATTCCCAGCCCCTGCCAGGACTACTGGTACTATGGTGACATAAATACAGAGAGCTGCCTGGAATTTTTTACATTATTGGCATATCAGACATAAAATTATTTTCTTTATAAAAAGAAATCAACAAGATTTTGGTTTCCCAAAACTGCAAATAGAAACATTCTTCAATGTACAGGAAAAGATGAGGGACTTTGGACAAGAATAAAGCCGCAAACATTTTCAAGAAGCATTCGTATATTTTCCATTAAAGCCATTCTTTACTTCAAATTGAATTGTATTTGAAATAATGTCAAGAGAATATTTTTTTAATCTATCCTGTATACAGAATAATCATATACTAAAGAACTGACACTTTGAACAGGCTCTGAAATGCAGATGCATGATCCTATCAGATGGGGGGGGTGTGTGTCATATTTCTTTGGAAGAATTCTGAAGTGAGAAAACCTTGAAAAGTATGGATGTAGCTCTAAAAGGTGGTTCTTACTAACCAGGAGGCTCATTGGTACTGCTCTGCTGTTACAGACAGTTCACAGGAGTGTGAAAGCCAAGCAAATGTAGCAGGGCTGCAGTGTAAATGCAAACTGGGCTCTTGGCCAGGGCCAACTCACAGGTCCTTGCAAGAGCTGGCAAAACTGAGCTTTGCTGCCCTAGGGAAGAGATGGTAAGCAGGAGAATGCACTAGTCCCTCTGTAGAAAGAGGAATGTAGAGGAGACAGCAAAGATGGATGTAGAGTAGAAGTGTCCTGGAGAGTTAGGATCTGGCTTGTGCTGCAAACAGGAATGGTACATCTGGGGATTGATCACATGGAGGACAACCTTGACCCATATCTGCTGCTCCACATGTGTAGTCCCCAACCCTCAGCCTTCTTTTTCA
This sequence comes from Sula dactylatra, assembly GCA_013389905.1. NCBI lineage: Eukaryota > Metazoa > Chordata > Aves > Suliformes > Sulidae > Sula > Sula dactylatra. Next base: position 161,638 of record WEKW01004730.1, read on the forward strand.
GGCCTGTACCATACCAGGTGGAAAGTCTATGCCTTTTGGTGCCTACCTCTCCGTGCGAAAAGCTGACAATACCTCTGGGATTAAGAAATATTTGGAAAAACCATGGCAAAACATCTTAATATTCCCCTTACTGCCTGCTGCAGTAGCATGCAGTATTGCTACAGCCACTTGACAAAAAATAAATGTCACACAGTTTTCTTTAATGTTCAGTTAGATTATCTTAAAGAAGTATGAAGAGCTAGACCAATTTTAGGATGCATCAAATACCTTTATCTCCAAAAGCTCAACAAAAACAACACCGAAATCTTCCCGCTTGACTTATTTGCTCTAGAATGCCATCATCGTGCATTTGTTGCAGTTGAACTCCACCATTCAGCTGGGAGTTTCAGCTTTACCTTTTGGGAGAACAAAGTTAAACAGGAGGTTGTTGATGGAATTACAAGTTGAAGACTTGAAGATGAATTTAACACAGGTCTCCAGCCTTGCAACCCCATTTGTTCAGTCATGATCTCCGGCAGCATGGTGCGATGCTTAGAGCTACCATGGCTGAGGCTTGCGGATTGAAAGGGTTCAGTTCATTAAGCATTCCCATTTCTTGTCTGAGCTCCTTCAAGGGTATGTCATTTCACTTTAATGAATTCATTGCACATGATACCATGTGTTTTTATGAATATGGATTTGTCTTCTGACTACTGTAGCAGCTAGAGAAAGGAAGACAGGGAAGACAGAGACTTTTAAAGGTGCCACCATGCAGTTCTACTCCTTCTGCAAAGGTCAGTTCTTGCTTTTCTCTCAGCTATGTCAAAACAGTTTGTTTACTCGTAGTTGATGCTCTTTTCAATGCAAGCATTCCCCTGCTCAAATACTTTTCAGGATAATGGTTTATTAATGATCTCATTATGAAGGAGGCATAAGGACAACAGGGGGAACATTGACTTCTTCATGAGGCGCTAAAAGAAGGAAGGAAAAAAGATGAGAACAAATGTATAACATGGGCCACATTTGGGCCTTCAGCTGTGGGTGCCCAATGTAAGCACCATGATACCTTCTCTCCATTGACCATGTAATGGTCTGGCAGTCCTGCAACTAAAATGGTCTGGATGGTTCATTGGACTGAAGACTCCACTGCGCTACCAACTGTGGTTGTTCAGCCAGGCTCTCAGAGGACTTGCATGCGTCTCTTGATTTTTCTGAGTAGCAACGGAAATGATATAAAAGTACACGTGATGCTGGCACTTAGAGACAGAAATTATATGCTCCGCCTTTGTATTTGGACACAAATGCTATTAGGAAGCTCTCGGTCTGGCCAGAAGTCATCTTTGGCTTGAAGTCTCTGTGGGTTCTCGAGGAAGAGCTGACCACCTGCTACTTCCCACCCTTCTATGTGCAACTAAGGAAAGAGCGGAACAGTTTAGCTTCTTAACAAATAAATAAAAAACCAACTGAAGCTTGGACTATTGGATAAACTGAAGGTATTTTACTAAAGCATAAGCCTCCTTTTTCTGAGCACCAGCATTATGGATCCTTCTTATATTTGCACTAGACAAACACTTAAAATATCTCAGCAATTATTTCATGTTGGCACAATAATAGCTCAGCTAGAATGGATCTTCTTATACATAAGAATACAGTGAATGATTGTCTTACTAAGAAAAGCCTAACCCTTAAGAGGGCTCGTGTTCTTCTTCTAATGACTCACTTTAGGAGAGGTAGATAGGCAGGAAGGATGATTCATCGTGGGACACCTACTGTACACTATTCTGGAATATATTTTTCTACATCTCTCTCCCACTCTACCTATCAGAAAGGAATAAATAAGACCATAAGGGCTTGGGGAATCAAAAAGAAGGGGAAATTGGCTAAAAGTCAATGCTGGCAATGGGGTGTCTTTACAATTGAGTAAAAAAGTGGTGACGGCAGCACAGTAATGTACTGACCTCGCAGGTCAGATTGGCCTTAGCAGATATAACCAATAAATCTGTAAGCCTCAGGATGCAATACTGAGTCAAAAGTTCAGCCACACTCTCAGGCTTTGCCTCCAAGCTTTTGTCTTTGCAAACTGCAACTTCTATTCCTAGCCCTGTTTTCCCAAAGAGCCCAGGAGTGAAATATCAGGGAAAACAAGAGCAACAGATAAAAGCAACACAATTCAGTCACAGGCTCAATGTGGCAAAAGGAAAATTACACTGTCACAGTGTCATGCTTTTCTGAAATTTACCTTTGAAAAGAGGTCAAGAAAACCAACTCAATAATATACTTTGGTGTCACAGAAAATTTGTTGGAGGCTCAGCCATGCGTTAATTTTTCACTCTAGCAATTTGTGTTCCAGTTCAAAAGGTCACAAGGGAAAATGAATTTTAGGGTGCTGTCCACATGCCCAGGCCACAGTTGCTCAACTCATTTTCAGCAATGGCTAGAAAAGGAAAACATCATCTTGTAAAAGCCCAGGGCCTTAGTAAAGGTAAGTAGTGAAGCCCATGCAGGGATTATGCAGCTGCAGTTGGCTTGAACGTGTGCTTAGAAACATTAAGTGGTGATTTAACAGGACTGATAACCCTACATAGCAAGTGAGAGCAGTGACTGAATAATCTCTACACCTGCAATTGCAAGTGCTGAAGATGGCAGAATAGGATGCATGGACTGGAACTTGAGCAGAAAGCTGCATTAACAGAGCACATTTGTAGAAATGTCATGGGATAATTTATGACCACATTTAGTGACAATTTAGTTCTCTAGCTCATCAGAAATACACAGGCTGCAGCAAAATATTCCACCCTATTAAAGCACAATGTCTGTGCTGGAAGAGTTGCCTGTTGAAAAAACACTGGTACATCCTACAACACTCTGGGTTTGCTTCTGTCCTCTGAACTCAGGCCCATCACAGATATGTATCCTATGGCAACTAACCTGCAGTGGCAGGTAGAGGTTAAAATAAATAGAAGTCAAGGGAGAATATTAGATATAAAATATAAATGTAACTGCTGGAAGTTTGCATGCCTCAGTTAGGTGCAGCAATTTAATTCAGCCAGTCTGGATCCTGACTATTGCAGGTGGCTTTAAATCAACAGGAGTTAGAAGGAACAAATTTTGTAGAAGTGTGATCACTATTCCATTGCTTCACTTCGAGGCCTTGCTATCCAGGGATGTAATAATAATTCTAATAACATAATGGCCTCGTGTCATTTAAGTAAAGGAGCCCATCTGCAATTTAAATCCTCATTAGACGAGTAAGTAATCGATTTGGGGTTCTTAAAGAACCAAGTCCTTGAAGAGTGGAGCTGGCTGACAAATACAAGCATTAGCTGAAAATTTTTCACACAAACAAGCTAGTCATTACTGAACAACTTCAGAAGTCAGGACTCTGTATCTTGCTTTACTGAAAACATTCTTCCAGCTCTGGTGGTGCCACTGAGGATATGGACCAAGTCCCTACCCTCAACCGAGAGTAATCCTGTATTAAGGGTAAGATAGAGCACATTTTCATGCTTATGTATCTACAGTACTCTGGGATAGTTTTTCAAAGGAGTGTTTGTTTGGTGAACACAGAAACTTTGCTTTCACCTGCTCAGTGGTGGCAATTAAGACATAAATATATGCAAGAAACGTATCGGTAGCTTCTGAACTATGACAGATTTACCAGGCAATTCCAGTTGTTCATCCTAGGACCTTTTCTAGGGTCAGACACATGCCTGGCAGGAAATAGGTACATTCAGCACAAGACATTTCCCTTTTGTTACTTGTCCATGAGAGATGTCTACACAAGCTCTGTCTCAGCACCAGTTTCTGAGTTTGGTACCTATGACTGGGACACTCATAAAGGCCAATGCTTTAAGAAAGGCTGCCATAATTCAGGTTTTTATGCTGGATTCAGGCTCTAAATTCACACAGACAACTTCTATAGCAATAAATCAAGCAACACAAACAGACAATGGAAATCAATAGTCTGTAGTCTCAAACAGTTAGAAGAGCCCTGGCATCATTGCAGCCTGTGCAAATGCTATGGCACTCATCAAAACCCTTCCCAAGCACAGAGCAGTTGTTAGCACAGACCAGAGGCTGCTTCCAGTTGGCACTCTGGATGCAGCCTTCCTATTTTAAAGGCTGAATTTTGACAGTGTTTGTAAGCCAGTTGATCTCAATGTCTGAATACAATTTAATACATGTTTAATTTCCTAGTGGAAATCTATAATAGATGCTTCTGAAAATTTCAACCTACATCTAACTGTCAAGAGTGGAAGTCCAGAGCATCACTGAGACATTTAGTGCCTGTGAGAGACCACCAGAACAACAGTGAGCACTGTGCTCTGATTCAGCTAGATGCCATCCTGAAAGGTGGTGTATAGCACAACTCTACCAGCTGAGCCAGGGCCTTTCTAACCTCAGTATTACCAAGAGTTGGTTGCCAAAGGAGCCTTGGGACTGGTGCTGGACCTGCAGATGCTACAGTCTCAATGAATGCTTTCATCCATCTCTGAATGCCCAGGAATGGGAGATGACTCCTTTTTGCTCATAACTCCATGCAGGAGCTGGGCTCCTGCTGGTCTGACAGCACACCTGAGAGCCAATGATGGGAGCACTGGAGCAGGCACAGCATACTGCCATGCACCTGCCTATCACCAGCAAAGGAAACCCACATACATCAACCTCAGTGACAGCTCTGGTTCTTTGCAGCACAGAAACGAGACTCACTGCTGATTGATAGCCCCCTCAGCAGACCAACGCCCGATGAGCAAAGCAAGGCAGGCTTTCCAGCAGCCCTTGCCAAGCCACAGGGCACCTTGCCAGGAAAGACATGACAGAGCATAAAGAATGACTACGTCAAAAGCTGCCCCGGGTTCTTGTTCAGGCTCTCCGCTCTGGGGACTGGCTTGTGTTAGCAGGATGATTGAGAAGGTTGAACAATCCTGCCCTGCACTGGACCAAGTGTTTGTGTCCCCCTTGCCTGCCATGCAACCTGTCCTGTGCCATAAAGGAGCCACTGTGCTTCATCTCTCTCTGCCCAGTGGAGCTTCCCACTGTTGGAGATGATGCCATCGGGAAGCATTCACTGTGTTGTCCATGGGTAGATTCGATAGATTTGGGCCAGACACGTGTTTTTTGGGCGCTATCACCATGGAAAACTGCAAATAAGAATGAAACTGTCATGAATGGAGAAGGTTGTAAAAGTGGTTGTGTCATCCTGCTCTCCCCTGAAAGACAAAAGTGAGGTGTCAGCAATTTGCAATCAGTTGTGGGAGTAGGTTTGTTCAGAGAACTTTGTATTTGTGACATTTCTGTAAGTGTCATTCTACTAAGGAATGTACTCTGCAATTGAGTCAGGGTCTTTCCTTCTGATATCCAAAGTGTCAATTATTAATCCTTAAAATACAATTACTGGAACTCTCCTCCCAGAGGAGATAGAGGTTTGGCTTACAACAATACAAACCCTTACACTAACTCTTTTCTTTAACAACAATCAGATTTGATGAAAGATACAAGTGTCACTGCACATGTGTGTGTACATGTGCATATAATTTGTGGGATTTGATTAACTGTGGGTCCACAGGCTATGTATAAACCTCTCACTGTATCAGGATAAACAGTCATTTTTGAGGGCTGGCTCCATGCTATCTTTGTTTGTTCTGTATCTGCCGAAGGGTATCAGGCTCTTAACACTGATCAGAGCTACTTGTGAAAAATAATTCGTGCACTGCAAGGTATTTAGTATTGCCATGAAGTCCCAACCTAGCTTCCTTGAGCTCTGTATATAGACTCCTGTTTATACTGTGTCCCCTTTTTTAAAGGAAGCATCCCCTAATTCTGTTCCACAAAAGCAGATTGTCTTCAACATTATTTTTTTCTCACTTAACATTTGCTTTCTTGCTAGAGACTATTCACACACAACCAAAAGATGCTTGCAATGACACCAGGCAGACTTCTGAAACAAGACCTCTTTCAAGTGGAATTTCTGGGTTCTCATATTAGAATAGTAAAGCCAAATATGCACACAAGCTCATGCCAGCAGTGTCCCTCACATCTCTTAGGTCTCCAGCAGGATTGCAGTCATCTCAGCAGCTCGTAGCTGAGTTCATATCACTCTGTTTGCCTTGGCTGCCTATCATTAAAAGCCCATATCTGACCACAGGTTTTCCATCATTTCTCTGAGATAACTCTGTTCAGCTGTTGACAGCTTTTGATATTTCATCCATTCCCATGGGAATAACATCTAGTTCTTATTTCCCTGTCCCAGAAATGAGATTAATCTTCCTGTCCTAAAAGATCACAGCACTGAAATCAGTAAGGAAATGTTCATGCTTTTCCTGAAAATGTATTTCCCATAACCTCTGCAGCTGTATTTTAGGTTTGGGCTGAACTTGTCTTCTTTGAAGTCCCCTCCTCAGGATGGCAGTGAAGCCCATTTCAGGCTGTCAGCTCAGATTTACCAGTGATAAAGGTGATGTCCTCAGGCGAGCTGACAGTCCCACACAAGGCAGTATTTTTATACACTGCCAGTTCTCTGAAGAATCTCATACTGCTTCACAGGAAGAAATCATGTAATGGGGATATGACTCTCCTTTGAGGGGAAGGCAGAGCAACATACAGAACAGTCATGGCCAAGGTCAAAGGAACTTATTGGGGTGTTGACTTACACGTGGCTGCAGATTAAACAGGGAAGGTGAGAGTATTCTATTCCACCACTCCCTTCGTGAGTCCCACAGCAATGTCAACACAGCACACAAAAATAAACTGAGGTGGGTGTGGGGTTAATTCAACTTGCCATCGGCTGCAGTCATTCAGGAGCTGCTGAACGTTCCATACAGGTGTCCTTGTGATAACCTCCAGGGCACAAGCAGGACCTGCTCCAGTTGCCCCAGTTTAATCTGCTGCCACATATGAGCCAACACTACCATTTTACTGTGCTGTGCCTGATGCAACAGCCTGGACATAAAAGACACAACACTAAATGCAAACATTGATCCTGTACAGAGAGATGAGCACATGGCACTGTATTCTGAGCTGGTATCAGCATAAGGATGCTGTATCCTTACGTTTCTGTACACTGCATGTTACAGAACGTATCAGTGAAGGGTGGTGATGGTAAAACTTCTGGAAATATGAATATCTGAGATTTTAGTGAGTTCTTGTAAAAAAATGCAGTTTCGTTTGCAAATGGAAAACTATAATCCAAACTTACAAAAATCTCACTGTGATGAAACTTGTGGTTGAATTCCTGGTCTTACTGAGGTTTAATACCCAAGTGAAACAGTAGTTGTCAATCTTCTTAACCCTTACTATGGAGATACAGGACATTCTTAGGAAGTATTTTAAGCAAACCCTTGATCTATTGGTATCCCTGAAGCTATTCACATGCTTTGGTCTATGGCCTTGGTCTGCAAAGACAGCTGGGACTTACTCTGCTCAATAAAGAAATACCGCAACCAGTTTAGCTACACCCCTGCCCAGCTAGCCTTGCAAATGTTTATCCTTCAGTGCAGGATCTGATTTTTTTTGAAACATTGCTCCAGGCTTGTGTCTTAGGTCTCTGTCTCCATCCATTCTCATTTTCAGAAGAGATTTCTGCCCTTTGGAGCTGACATCCCTTTGATGCCTCTTGCAAACAGGCCATACCAGCAGTCTGAAAACTGCAGGGCTGCATGGAAGTATCGGCAAGCCTTGAATAAACTTGCTGCAGTACTGAAGGCTGCCCAAACCCAGCCATGTGGAGCTGATGAGAGCTGCTCTGTCTTGTTCCTTCATGACACACCACTGTGCATCCTCTGGGCCAAGTCCTCAGCTAACACAACTGACCGTACTTCACTGACCCCAGCATATGTGCTGCCCTTCACTCACACAGGCTGTTCCTGCAAGCAGCCTTGCCCTTCTTTTGTAGCTGTATTTAACCTACTTGTCGATCCATCCCCAGCTCCTCCTGCTCAGGAGAGTCCTGCCACTCCACTGGGGAGGGGGCACAGGATGTCCCTCACAAAGTGCCAATGATGCAAACCCCAGCCAGCATTGGGCTGGTCCCCGGACACTGCCATGCTCTGAACAAGAGACGTCTGGTAGTCCCAGGAGAGCTGGGAACCACATCCTGCTAAGCGCTATCCAGAGCTCAGGGCCACCCAAACAAGCTGAGAGGCTCAGTTAGGGTCCAGCATGGGTGCCCAATGAAATTGGTGCTGGATTTAACAGCAGAAAGAGATAGGAGAGAGGGTAGGAGACAGTGAGAGGAGCATGCATTTCCATAGGTCAGATCTCCACAAAGGCATCAGGGGCTTACTGTAAGAGATATAAAAATAAATGTCAGATGGCCCTTTCTTGGTTAATCAGGCTTGGCTTTGCTGTGGTGACGTCTCCTTCAAATACCACTTTTTCCATTCTAAAGCCAAGAAAAAAGCGGCCAAGTATCTGACTTCTGAACAAGCAGTACTGAAAGCAATCCAGTCTTATTTCTGTGGACATGCTTCCCCCATTATTTTAGCACAGCTGTGTAATCCCTGAGTAATTAAAACAGCTCCTCAAAGCTGCCGCTCTCTTCTGCCTTCTGATCCATGTCAGTGCCGATCTGTTCAGCTTTGTAGGAATATTAAGAGTGACTGATATAGCTAAGTCTCCTCAGCTTTTATCCTAATGGTCTCTTCAGTGTCAGCACCAGCTGAAGAGAAGGACAAATTACACTTTTTCTGTAATCTCAGATTAACTGTTGCTTTAAAATCAGTTTTAGTCTATACCAGGCTTGCCTATGCAAGCTGTGGGGTGACATGCCAAGGTTAGAGGGATGGGGTGCTAGCGAGGGCCCTCAGCCTGTTGCTCTGAGACGTGCTGGCTACACTGGAGCACAGTTGAAGTCTTATGGAGATGAACCAGGGGCTCCTGAGGTAATAGGAGCCAACAGGGAAACACCAGCGAATAACCTCAAAGGAATTAAGGGGTGGGTGTTCCTCTAAGGTGACACAGCCGACAGCCCAGCTGAAGTGCCTTTACACCAATGCATGCAGCACGGGCAACAAACAGGAGGAGTTGGAAGCCATTTTGCTGCTAGAAAGCCATGAACTAGTTGCCATTACTGAAACTCAGTGGGACAAATCCCATGACTGGAGTGTGGCTATCAACGGCTACAGGCCGTTCAGAAGGGACAGGTGAGTAAGGAGGGGCAGAGGGCCTGCCCTCTACATCAAGAAATGGATAGATTGCGAAAAGCTGTCTCTGAAGAATAGCCATGAGCAGGTTGAAAGCTTATGGGTAAGAAATAGAGACCAAGGCAACAAAGATAACCTTGTGGTTGGTGTCTACTACAGGCTGCCCAATTAAGGGGAGCCTATTGATGAAGCCTTCTTACTGCAGCTACAGGAGGCATCGCCCTCACAGTCTTTCATCCTGCTGGGGGACTTCAACCACACCAACATCTGCTGGAAAAATAGCATAGTGAGCTGTAGGCAATCCAGGAGACTCCTGGAGTGCATTGAAGACAGCTCCTTAAGCCAGGTAATAGACAGCCCTACCAGAGGGAATGTGATACTGGACCCATTGGTCACCAATGCAAGTGAACTAACTGGTGATGACAAGATTGGAGGCAGCCTGGGCTGCAGTGATCATGCACTGGTGGAGTTCGCAGTCCTGAGGGATATGGGTCAGGTGAAGAGTAAAGTCAGGACCCTGAATTTTAGGCAAGCAAAATTCCAGTTGTTCAAGGAATTAGTCAATAGGACCCCATGGGAAACTGCCCTCAGGGACAAGGGAGCAGAACAGAGCTGGTAGATCTTTAAGGATGTTTTTCATAGAGCACAAGAGCTCTTGATCCCCAGGTATAAGAAATCAGACAAGGAAGGCAAGAGATGGGCATGGCTGAGTCGAGACCTACTGGTCAAACTAAAGGGCAAGAAGGAAATGCACAGGCAGTGGAAGCAGGGACAGGTATCCTGGGAAGAGTACAGGGACGCTGCCTGGTTGGGTAGGGATGGGGTCAGAAGGCCAAGGCACAGATGGAGCTTGGCAAGGGACACCAAGAATAATAAGAACAGCTTCTACAGGTATGTCAGCCAGAAAAGGAAGGTCAGAGAAAGTGTACCCCCCTGATGAGCAAGACTGGAAAACTGGTAACAACAGACGAAGAGAAGGCTGGGGTACTCAACAACAGTTTTGCCTCAGTCTTAACTGGCAACATCTCTTCCCCTTTGTCTTGAGCAGATGGACTGCAAAGCAGGGCTGGGGGGAGCAAAGTCCCTCCCACTCTAAGAGAAAGTCAGGCTTGTGACCACCTGAGGAACCTGAATATACATAAGTCTGTGGGACCTGATGAGGTGCATCCCAGAGTCCTGAGGGAATTGGCTGATGTAGTTGCCAAGCCACCCTCCATGATATTTGAAAAGTCATGGCAGTCAGGTAAAGTCCCTAGTGAGTGGAAAAAGGGAAACACTGCACCCATTTATAAAAAGGGTAGAAAGTAGGACCCTGGGAACTACTGACCTGTCAGCCTCACCTCTGTGCCTGGGAAGATCATGGAACAGGTCCTCCTAGAAGCTATGATAAGGCACATGGAGGACAGGGAGGTGATTCGAGACAGCCAGCGTGGCTTCACCAAGGGCAAGTCCTGCCTGACCAACATAGTGGCCTTCTATGATGGATTGACTACATCAATGGACAAGAGAAGAGCTATGGGTGTCGTCTATCTGGACTTCTGTAAGGCCTTTGACATGGTCCCCCACAACATCCTTCTATCTAAATTGGAGAGAGGTGGATTTGATGGGTGGACTGTTTGGTGGATGAAGAATCGATTGGATTGTTGCATCCAGAGGGCAGTGGTCAACAGCTCAATATCCAGATGGAGATCGGTGACAAGTTGTGTCCCTCAGGGGTCCGTACTGGGACTAGTACAGTTTAATATCTTCATCAATGACATAGACAGTGGGATCAAGCGTGCCCTCAGCAAGTTTGCAGATGACACCAAACTGAGTGGTTCAGCTGACATGCCTGAGGGATGGCATGTCATCCAGAGGGACCTGGACAAACTCAAGAAGTGGGTCCGTGTGAACATGTCATGGTTTTAGCTGGGATAGTTGATTTTCTTCACTGTAGCT
>WEKW01004730.1:172772-303821 GCA_013389905.1 Sula dactylatra
GGAAGGTCAGAGAAAGTGTACCCCCCTGATGAGCAAGACTGGAAAACTGGTAACAACAGACGAAGAGAAGGCTGGGGTACTCAACAACAGTTTTGCCTCAGTCTTAACTGGCAACATCTCTTCCCCTTTGTCTTGAGCAGATGGACTGCAAAGCAGGGCTGGGGGGAGCAAAGTCCCTCCCACTCTAAGAGAAAGTCAGGCTTGTGACCACCTGAGGAACCTGAATATACATAAGTCTGTGGGACCTGATGAGGTGCATCCCAGAGTCCTGAGGGAATTGGCTGATGTAGTTGCCAAGCCACCCTCCATGATATTTGAAAAGTCATGGCAGTCAGGTAAAGTCCCTAGTGAGTGGAAAAAGGGAAACACTGCACCCATTTATAAAAAGGGTAGAAAGTAGGACCCTGGGAACTACTGACCTGTCAGCCTCACCTCTGTGCCTGGGAAGATCATGGAACAGGTCCTCCTAGAAGCTATGATAAGGCACATGGAGGACAGGGAGGTGATTCGAGACAGCCAGCGTGGCTTCACCAAGGGCAAGTCCTGCCTGACCAACATAGTGGCCTTCTATGATGGATTGACTACATCAATGGACAAGAGAAGAGCTATGGGTGTCGTCTATCTGGACTTCTGTAAGGCCTTTGACATGGTCCCCCACAACATCCTTCTATCTAAATTGGAGAGAGGTGGATTTGATGGGTGGACTGTTTGGTGGATGAAGAATCGATTGGATTGTTGCATCCAGAAGGTAGTGGTCAACAGCTCGATATCCAGATGGAGATCGGTGACAAGTTGTGTCCCTCAGGGGTCCGTACTGGGACCAGTACTGTTTAATATCTTCATCAATGACATAGTGGGATTGAGTGCACCCTCGGCAAGTTTGCCGACAACACTAAGCTGAGTGGTGCAGTTGACACACCGGAGGAATGGGATACCATCCAGAGGGACCTGGACAAGCTTGAGAAGTGGGCCCATGTGAACCTCATGAGGTTCAACAAGGCCAAAAGCAAGGTCCTGCACCCGGACCAGGGCAACCCCCAGTATCAATACAGGCTGGGGGATGAAGGTATTGAGAGCAGCCCTGAGGGAGAAGGACCTGGGGGTACTGGCAGAGGAAAGCTGGACATGAGCCGGCAATGTGCGCCAACCGTGTCCTGGGCTGACTCCAAAGCAGCGTGGCCAGCAGGTCGAGGGAGGTGATTCTGCCCCTCTGCTCTGCTCTGGTGAGACCCCACCTGGAGTGCTGCGTCCAGCTCTGGAGCCCTCAGCACAGGAAGGACACGGAGCTGTTGGAGCGGGTCCAGAGGAGGGCCACAAAAATGACCAGAGGGATGAAACACCTCTCCTATGAGGACAGGCTGAGAGAGGTGGGGTTGTTCAGCCTGGATAAGAGAAGGCTCTGGGGAGACCTTATTGAGGCCTTTCAGTACTTAAAGGGGGCCTATAAGAAAGGTGGGGTCAAACTTTCTAGCAGGGCCTGTAGAGAAAGGACAAGGAGTAATGGTTTTAAACTAAAACAGGGTAGATTTAGATTAGATATAAGGAAGCATGTTTTTACAATGAAGGTGGTGAAACACTGGCAGAGGTTGCCCAGAGAGGCTGTGGATGCCCCATCCCTGGGAACGTTCAAGGTCAGGTTGGACAGGGCTCTGAGCAACCTGATCTAGTTGAAGATGTCCCTGTTCATTGCAGGGGGGGGTTGGACTGAATGACCTTTAGAGGTCCTGTCTAACCCAGACTATTCTATGAATCTATGATTCTGATTCTATGATTCTATTTACATCAATGTGATACGTATCAGCATTAAACAGCGGCAAAGTATTTCAAGATGACATGAAGAAGTTTTTAAATATATGAAGGGATCAGAGGTAGTGGATTAAGAAAACCATTAATAATTGGGGAGAATATGAATTTGCCGGTCGCTCAAAGCAGCTGAGACCTTTGGAACTCTAAAAAAAACCCACATTTTCAACAAGAAAAATCTGAGTAAAGAAGTGCAGCAAGTGAGAAAATGAAGTACCCTGTGTGAAAGCCACAGAAGATCATCAAATGTCAAATAAGAAGTTTTTGGACTGTGCATTCTGTGCAGTATTTGCTCCTCTGCAGATAGACGGGCTGCACTAATAGCTGTCTGCAACAAGAACACCAGTGCTAAGGGAGACGTCAAACAGGGCAGCTTTGGGGAGATGTGAGTTAGGACCATGTGGAAGAGAGAGAAGTAAACAGAAACAGAGATGCTTGATCAGGAGGAAGAACCCAAACAGTATCAGGGTAGAAAAAAGGACAACCTGAAGCAATGGGGATGGATGGGCAATGTAACAGGACTTCATGGAGCCGAACGGCGGCAATAAAAGCTCCCACTGCAACTCCTCTCTGCTTGGGCTAAGCTCTTAGGAGATACTAGTGCCATCTTCTCCCTGTACAGCCATGTTAGAGACCCCTCTGTACAGAGCACCATGTCTGCTGCTTGGCAGTTTAGTCCTGGGTACAGGAGGAAAACCAGAGAAAAGCATCAGCAATGAACTGAGGAACGCCTGCAGAACAGTCAGCATAAAAGCAAGATACTGGGCTGACACGTCATGCTAGAAAAATGGCAAAATGCAAGCATATGTAGAATATATACATGCAGAACAGAAAGAGAATTACTTACAGTAACATTGAGGTAATGATATGATTTTTTATTTTCTTGTTAAAGAAAACCAAGGCAAAATTTCAGGCTGTGTTCCTGGCAGGATGATCTGCTGTGCTGAGCAAGGCAGCTGAGAGAAGGGCATCTTGCTAGAGGCACACAGAATAAAGCTTGATGGGATGTGTGAGGTAGGAGCACAGTTGCTCCAGAGTGAGCAACTCAGAGATGTCTCGAAAAGGGCAGGCAGCCAGTCCTCCCAAATCAGACGTACCTCCTACACCTTTCCCCAGTTTTATCTGCTGGTTCTTGATGGACGTCAGGAGGATTAGCCCAGCAGTATGTCACTTCAGTATCTCTGGCTTGAGAGGAATTGTGTGGGACCCCATACCATGGCTGCACTGTTCTGCAGGAGAGGCATCCAGAGAGGCTCCTGGCCATGTCTTGCATGCAGACCACTGACCCTACCTCCTAGCAGGCTTCCCCAGAGAGCCTTATCTCTTCAGCAGACATGTCTGGACTTACAGGTGACACTGGGGCACTCTAAAAGAAGTCTGCATGGGTAGGAGAGCTGGGCCAGGGAACTTTCCTACCTTTTTCCTACTGCCACACTCCATGATTTCTCATAATCCTGGTTTTACATGCTTTAGGATGTGAAGCCAGTTCTTGTCGAGCCCTTTGTGGCCATCCTGAGGTGAAAAGACAGGGCAGTGGTGTTAGCACACAGACTTGCAGCAGCAATGTCTGGTGACTAGGCTCTATTCAAAAGGCCATGAGCCTGTCTTGGTAGATTTCTTTCAGATGTCTCAGATCCATCCCTCTCTTGCATTATTAATCGCAGCATCCACAACCACATTAAGCCTCATCTTCAGCTCCTTTCAGGAGCTTATTCTCAATCCTTGTCCCTTGGAAATGAGTCCCTGGTCTGTTAACTCTCTCATTGCTTGTTAGATACAGCAGCTACCCCAGAGGTGGTGGCAATTCCTTTAGGCATATGTGGTTTTCCACCTCAGAAAAGCATGGGATGTGCACTTGTATGTCCCTGATATCCAGGAGATGCTCCAAAGAGTGAGCGAGCAGTGACCGCTCCTCTGAGACAATGAGGTCTGAGCTTTCCTGCTGGTTTTCCTCACACACATCCACCACTGGGTACTATGGCCACTCAACAGACTGGCTGAGGGATGCAGGATCAGGCCATGTGCATGCTCAGGAGAGCTCTTGCACACAGCCCTGACTCTGGAGAGTAGAGACACTCACACCACTGAATAAGAAGCTTGGTGTCAGTGCTGGGTTAGTCCTGCACTACTCCCAGGTGCCCTAGCTAAGAGGATGCCATCAATCCTGGGCTATTGTTCTTCAGGACCCTCTGGACCATCCTTTGCTTGCACAGCATGGGGGGCTTAGATATGACAAAGGACATAGAGATGAAAATATACTCCCCCTTAAAACAAAAAAAAAAGCACATAAACTATTTATGTAAAATTTAAATAAGAGAAAACAGGCAAGACCTCTTCCCTTCACACAGAACCCCAGCCACCACAGCTCTACAGCCAGGTAAACAAGAAGGACTCTCTCCATGGACACTGTGCACTCTGCCTCTGTGGGTAATTTGGGGAAATAACACAGGCAAACCTCCTACACTCTGTGTAAGAAAAGGACTTGATCCGTGGGCAAAATTGACAGAGTAAGCTCCTCTGTGACCTTCATGGTCACAGAGGTGACCTTCATCCCAGGAGAAGTAGTCAAGAGGGAGCTTTACAAGAAGCCCAAAGCCCAAGCCATGGAGTTTTGAACAGCTGTGTACAGCTTGAAGCCCACGTGAGTCCCTACCCTGCATTAGCATATCCCCCGTCCTTGGTCATCATTACAGAGCTGAGTTACCCAAAAGCCTCAGCTGGTCTCCTCACCACGGATGGGCTGCCCTGTTCACAGTGGAGCAGGGTGGGGGGACAGCAGAGCAGGTGGCACATCGGCAGGTGGAGGTGGAAGGACACCAGGGGATCCTGCAGGGGCGGTGAATGCTGCCTGTGCCCAGAGATCTTGTAGGAGGGACAACACAGCTGCAAACTCCTGCAGCAGCAGCCCTTGATGCCCTTGACTGCAGCACAAGCTGCAGTGTGTCCTTGGATTCACACTGGCTCTGGGAAGGAGGACATGCACCGAGCACCGGTAAACCAGTGCTCAGGTTGGGCTGTGTGTCTAGCTTCATCCGTACCACAGGGAACGAGACAGAAAAACATAATTAGCACAAGCTCTAAGCATGGATGCTTTCAGCTCCATCAGCCCCTGATTCAATTGCTGGCATCCACCCAGGCAGCAGCTGTCACCTACCTTTCCCTCCAGTGAGTTAGAAGAGGTTTGTATGAAGAATCAGGAGTAGCGATTTTCCTTGACAGTAAAGGTCTGGAAAACAAAGGGCTTTGTATCAGGTATGGAGGGGTGCTCTGTTCTCAGGTCTTGCTTTCTAGGGCACACATCTACATTCAGTTAGCTTTCCAGACCTCAGCCAGGTATACTCCCTTTCCAAGCCCTCAGCATCCTCCTTACACCCCCCTTTTTTCTTACGCTTGATCTCCCAGAGCTTCTCCTTCTAAAGGAAAGGCCAGGGAAGCTGCACACATACTGCCTTCTCTCTTGAGCTAAATGTTTAATAGCTTTCCTATCAGGCAAAACACTTTTCTCTGTCTTGCCTCCTCCTATTTTTCTGGCATTTGCATTATCCCTTGCTAAATATATCATGACTCGCTTTTAACTTGAGACCACTGGCTGCCTCACCCGCCTCCCTGCCCAGGAACTCCTTACATAAATCACTGGGATTGACGAACGAAAAAACCCAAAACCAAACAAAAACTCAAACATGTGCAGATTTACTGCTGCTTTTGTTTTCTCAGAGCGCAGATAAATTAATATTATGATTAGATCCCTTTGGTCAGCTCTCTTGAGCACAGTGCAATATGACAAGAAAATCCCCATTCTGTGCTGAAAAAAGGGACTGGATAAACTCTGCTGTTGTACAATCACAAGATCCTGAAGAAAGAGGATTATTAAAGTAGAACACAATGTGAAAAATAATCAATACCAGCCACAATCTAAGATGATGCTGAGTCGCAGAGGGATAGCATCTCCTCTGTGCGTGATGTGTGATAGGTAAGCCAGTGAAGGTCTGCTGCAAACCTCTTGAGAGTAAAACAGCTGGGGAGGTTTTCCTGAACTCTGAGCTTTTCACAATGTCCATTTCACAAGAAGGGAGAGAGCAAGCTGAAGAAGACATATCATTAACCTCGTCTTCTCGAATCACCTCAAAGCAGGCTGATAGGGTTTTATTGCTAGTTGGAATCAGTGAGAGTTACAAAAAATATTTGTAAACAGCATCCTCCATAAAAACCTTGGTCATAAAAAGTGTGTGAACTACTCCACAGACCAGTGGTAGGGAGGTCAAAATACTGCGATGTTTCTCTGACTTGTGTGCGAGGGTAAAACAGGAGAGAAGATTTAAAAACTGTTTTTCATCTAGAAATGTCACTGAGTGAGGGGTCTGTCCCCTGGATAGCTGCATACCTTCAGCCTCCTCCACACAACACTTTCTGGGTAACCTAAGGACCTTTGATATTTTTTCAAATTAGGAAGTCCATAAGACCTTTTTATAAATAACACCTGAAATTCAAAACTTTTTTTTATCCCAAACTTTTTTTTCTTTCGTGAATAAATGCTATAGATGCTTTTACAAATGGAAAATCAGGCTATACAATAAAAGCCCCACTACACAAGCTTGTAGAAGGCCTTTAAACAAACTGCAGCCTTCTGTGGTCCACTGAGCCCAAGGACTGGCAAAGTGATTAACATGAATCCAAGTGAAAGATTAATCAGTGGGCCACTAATATACGTGAAGATAGTTTGAGAGTACTGGAAAAGATCTTAAACTTGCTGAGGACTTTTCATCTACCTCTTATCCACCTGAACAGACAGACTCAGGGCCAGGCATTTCAGGTGATTCATCTCAGCTAGTTCTGGACTAAAAAGTCCCTTCTTTGGCATAAAATGATCATCTAGGCTCCTTCTACAACAGTGAAGAGAAAAACAGGCAATATGATCAACTGCCTGAGACAGTATAGGATGAATTACTCTCAGGTCATTCCTATCTTTCTCAACATACATTTAACTTTCAAAGAAGTCATGCCACAGTGACAAAGGGTAAGACAGCTTGCCTTACCCCTGCAGAGCTGTGGGGGAGCTAGGGTTGTGTGCTGAACAGTATGGAGAGACACTCAGGCAATGCAAAACAGCCGAGGGCTCAGTGCAGAGGAAAGCAATGTCACCAGGCTGCCCGGGAGGAGTTCCAAAAGCATCTCTCCTGCCTTCTGTGGTGTGGTGACCAAACAGAGGACAGCTTTTGATTAAGTCCCTCTTCTTCCTTTAGAGCACAGAGGTTCACATTCAAAGCCCATTGCAGTTACCAACGAGCCCCAGGTACTTTGGGGTCAGCTGTTAAGGGCCTGGTTTCTGGGATGTGATACCTCTGCTGTGAACTACATCTGTGGTTGTCCCCAACTCTGAAAGTCAAGCCCTAAATGCATGTCCATTGGCTGATATACCAAAGCAGAGTCAAAGGAGAGGTGCCTTATCGGATTGTACTGTCATGTGAGAATGAGCTTCACCACCGACCCATGCAATCATGCCTGTTGGGGCAAGGCCACCCCTTAGATTTCACTCATGTTGCCACCGAGGAGCTGAGAGGTTTCACCAAGAGCTATGTTCATCTTGAATTTCCAGGCTTCTGTCTCATCACTTTGTTTTGCTTCTCAGAGCATAACAGCAACTTCCCAAGTCATTCACACACTTGATCCTCAAAGATTTTGTCAGAGAATTAACAAAGCATGGCAATTTCCACCTTGAAAATGCTTTAATCCTTTAAACACCTTCAAAGCTATCTAATCACTATGAGCCTGGGAGATAGATGAGTAGAAATCCCAATTTAGTTGCAAAGAAACTGAGCCAAACAAGCTCAAACTCAGGTGCTGTGCCTGACCTGGACAACTTATACCTCATGCATCAGCCTCCCTATGGACCTGGAGACCCAGCCTGTGCACATGGCCAGCTGAGCAGCCTCACCCTTGTGTTTGGGCACCCAAACAGGAATTGCCTCTATTACTTACCTAAAATACCACTGACGTGGACACAAGGCACATTCTCTGAAGTTTTCTTCCTGGTTCTGCTAGTGTAAATCCTGCTCCCATTAAGCATTAGCACCAGGACCAGCTAGCTAGTGAGATAACACCCAGGAACTGAAGGAACCAAGTTCAACCCTGTTGAATTTAACTAAATGGCAGGTCCACCCACGCACACCAAAGTGGAATTTTGCTGGAGGTAAAAATCAAGCTGTGCCTCCCTCCTCCGCCCCCCCGTCTCATGCAGTTTAACATGACAGTTCAGCGTATGGAAGTTATTATGGGATGCCTATGCATCATGGTCTCTGGTCTGGACCACCGCTATTCTTCTCCTACACATACACAGCACACCCATGCGCACACGGAAAAGCTGCCGAGTGCTTATATAATCCAATGTGTCAACAAAGTAAGGTCCCTGCCAACTCTCCCACGTCTGGGGACTTTAAGTGGTTTCAGCTTGTCCCAGACAGAGTGTTTTAAACATGTGAGAAGTTTCCCTTCAGTTCTACCCAAACCCAGCCTATCCAAAACCATACCGATTCTTACTTTGTAAGTGAGACAACAACTTCAGTTGTTGTTAAACAAGTACTTGAGAAAGTACAAGCTGGCAGCACTGCCTTCTGCTAGACCCTCATCCTCCCATTGCTGTGCAGTGCGTCCAAGAAGCTGTGTCTGTGTCGAAACAACCTCATGACATCTATCTGTTGAGTATCTAAGCACTTCTTTTGAGAGACTGAGGATTACGTGAGCTAGCTAGAGCAGATGGGCCACCACCGCTAGCACCTCTGAGTGACATCCCTTTGGTACAACACTTTCATTGAAATCAAGGGCAGGGGGTGTCTATAATTTTTGGTGCAAAATGTTGCGGCCAGGTGATGGAAAAAAAAAATCTGTATGTACGTTCGTTCTGTTTTGTCTTCCCAGTTCTATGAGAAGCAAAAGTTTTGTGGGAGGGGTGGAGTCCCTTGGGATTTCTGATGTCTTTTGTTAGATATGTCCTTAAGTCTAATGCTTGTGGGTGCCATATGCCAGCACCAGGTGACTCAACTGAAACTGCCAGCGTGGTTATCATGGCCACAGAGCAGACGAGCAGATTTGCCTTGAGGTCCTGCTAAAGTAGGAGGATGTGAGTATACAGCAGGAGAACTCCTTCCTAGGAGACAAATGTCTTTGTATGTTCAGTTGTGGAATATCCTGACATTTAATGGTTTAGTGACACAAAGTAATCAAAGTTACCTTTGTATTAAAGCTTTTTTTAAAAATTCTTTTAAGTGCACCATAGCCAAGTGTATTTTAGCCCACAGATTTAGCAAAGATTAACTTCAATGGGATTGTTTGCTTAATTGCTTTGCTGAACTGTGACTTTATGAAATTCCAGACTGAAGAGCTTGAAGCCAGTAGGCATCCAGGAAAGGAAGTTCCAGTTTCTAAAGAAAATGACCAGCATTTACATCTCTTCTACACTGGGACAAGCCCAAGACTTTTTGCTTTTTTTCTTTTAATAAGCACACCTCTGTAAGACACAGGGAAGGACAGACAACCTCTGACCCCTCAGTAGCCACCCAGTTCAAGTAATCAGCCTAAGACATGGAAGACCTAGGCACCAAGGTAAAGATGGCAAAGAAATTTGGGTCCATGGAGATCTCTAACCACTGGGCTGCACCTTATCTTAAGCAGAAATCCTGCTCTAGACACTACAAGTTTACATCATTGTTTGCACAGTTCTGCAAAATGGCTCTATTTTGACCAGATGGAAAAATTACCATTGAACTCTTGGGCCTCTTTAAAAAAAATGAAAATAAAAATCTACTTTGAGCAAAGAGCCCCAGCCACCATGCTCCTTCATGTAGTAGTCTTAGGGTGCTGAGAAAGGTGCAAGCTCTTCTGATGAGGTAAAGCCCTCTCGGTAAAGCCTGCTGTACCTGCAGGAGCACCTCCTTAAGTGCTGGCCCCTGATCTATGATTAACCGTTTCTTTGCCAGTTGCAGAGGCTCCCTGACCCCCTCTGTCCTGAGTCTGTGCCATCTTATGAGCCTGAGGCAGGTGAATGACTCAAGCAGAGACCTCAGACAGGTTGACAGAAAAACGATGACTCCTGACTTCCTTTAACATTGAAAAAAAGTCCGTGTGCTAGCAAGATAATGAAGCTATTAATAAAGTAAAACACCGTGCCAAGGCAGAAACCCCATATGTGGATATGATTCATACATTTGAAAGGTCTAGAGAGTAGAATTTCAGTAGGATAAGCACAGCTTCTACATTCAGACTAAAGGGACTAGCATCGCATCCCAAAATGTAAAAAAAAATTTCATGTTTTTGTTGAGTGATTTTG
The DNA here is from genome assembly GCA_013389905.1 of Sula dactylatra. NCBI lineage: Eukaryota > Metazoa > Chordata > Aves > Suliformes > Sulidae > Sula > Sula dactylatra. The sequence continues at coordinate 182,896 of WEKW01004730.1, forward strand.
CAGCCCACTGAACACATGCTCCAGAGTTCTTCCACAGAGGCAAAAATACACCCTGTGTGTACACCGTCTTTATGAACCCCCCTCTTCCTCCCTCCACACCCTGCTCTTTAGAGTTTGCTATCGAGCTAATGGTTTCAAAAATCATTCTACAAAGATAAAACCCAGTGTGTGCAGTCTTACCACTGGCTTGTGAAGCCAATTACCATTCAAAAACATGCTCAATTATTTCACAGGAAAGAATGAATGCTCCTCTTTCATGTTTATATTTCAATATGTGAATATTTATTTTCTCGTGTCAATAATTACTCTAATGTTTCAGAACACTCCATGTAAAACTGGCTTTCATTCACAGAGAGAGACATTTTTGAATGAAAATGAGGCAATCAATGTTTGTAAAAGATCTTATTTTTCAAGTGAAAATAAACACAATTTCACAATTTCTCCTCAAAATACAGGCTCATTTTCAAGAAGCTTAAAGGAAATAATGCCATTGTAAGCATGTAATATAATTTTCTAAGCTTTTATTTTGCACAATGTTTTCAAGACTAATTTATGTTCTGGATATCTCAAAATACTTAATTTGAATCTAACAAGACGGAGATTAAAATTCAGGCTGTTGCCAGTGTCTTTACCAATGCAGCATCTTTATCATTCTCCTTTCGCTTTACCTGAGCTGTGCTGGCATTGTAAGACCTAGCAGAGAGGATAAAACTCGTAACATTTTATGCTTGAAATCTTCAAAAACAACCTTGCTGACTGTAGCAAAGTAAGATTTACTTCTGTTAGAAATATGCTATAGCATGCATGGGCTAACCTTCACCCCCAGCTCTCTTTTTAAATCTGGTGTGACATGCAGAGGGAGACAGGCAGTCAGTTACAGATGAAATGAATACAGAGATGCCCCTCTGTATGGCTTGGTGACTGATGGGAACATTCAGAGACTATTGACATGAGGTGCTGGTCAACAATCCTAGACTATCAAGAGCAATGACTTCCTCCCAGGTGAATCAACATGAATGCAGATGGAAGGAGCCCATCAACATGGGTTTTCTGGTTTGTTGTGCCGCAGGACAGGCTGCAACACATTGCACTTCCCCACTCACCCTCATCTGGTATCATTGCTCCAGATGATAGCTGGCAGCAGAGAAACTCCCCATGAGTCAAACGGTAATAAGGAATCAAAATATAGCTTGTGACAGCAGATCCTGGTAAGACTACGGCCTTACTCACATACACGCATGCTCACCCACAAGGTTGGGTGTTGCCATGCCACAGTAGCCACGGGAGGCAAATGTGGAGGAGACAGAATGTAAGAGTAAATATCTAATGATACCTTCAGGAATAATACTATCTGCTTTGTTGGTCTCATTTGAAACTCAGTTAACAGAGCAGAGCAAGAGAATAAGGTGATGCTCCACCACAGGGCTTCCTCCTCAGAGGGAGGCAAAGCAGCAGAAGACTGCCAGGAGACCTTGAGAACAGCTTGTGTTGTGATTGCCCTTCAGTACCTAGACAGGAGTCTGGTCTTACGCTGAAAGCTGCACAGAAGCCATTTGCTATGTATTTAATGAAAATACAAAACAAACTCCATGATGAGAGTGGGGTTTTGTCTTAACCACTCCTCACTGGATGATCCCATGTGTTTTAACGTGCTGTGGTACTTGGGCATGAGCACTGAGTTGACTAAATATCTTGTGCTCTCTTGTCACCTTCTTATAAAGCTTGCAGCTAAGGAGAACTTAAAGTTGTTCTAGTCAATATTTTTGTACTTTCCTCCTACCCATTTGTCAAAATTTAAAGGAAGGCTCCCTTACTTGTAAAGGTGCAGTGGAATATGTTACTCATCACGTATAAAAGACAGCTTGTAATGCTAGATAATTCCAGAGGTACTGCTGGAAATGCTGGAGTCCCTGTAATAATGTATATCCGTACAGTAATGCACATTTCTGCACTCAGCAGGCTTCTGCAGACTAGATTAGCTTTGAATTGTAGCAAAAATTAAAGCAAAAGTAAGAGGGTACCACACCTGTGCTTTCCTCTGGTCAGACAGTTTGCGCATTTGTCCAGGGGTAATGCAACTATTTGTGCACTGGAATTGATTGCAGTAATGCCTCTGTGCACTGACAAGTAACCTACAGAGGGGCTGGTGGAATGCTAATGTCTTAATTTTAAATTCTCACATAAATTCAATAGGACAATTATTTGAAGACACTTAGCTGAGAACTTAGTAAGGGGACTAAGTCTGCAACTGCTGTTAGTGGTAGTAAAACAGGAGAAAAGAATAAAAACATTGGAAAAAAGCAGAAAGAGAAGAGAAGCCACAGCAGTGTCCTGCTCATGTCTGCTGTTGCCATGGTGTCATGATCCTTGGACACCAGTTCTGGACACTGCCAGTCCACTCCAGCATTTCAGATTTGACCCTGATCAGGAGAGGACTCAGAAAGGCATGTCCATCAAATCAGCCAGCATATGGTATGGGGTTCAGGCTGACATCATGCTAGCAGCAAAAGGGCAGGATACCAAATCCAGCACAGGTTCTTCTTGTGTAAACAAAAGCTTGTCAACTTTTCTTGAATGACTTTGAACCAGCTCAGCATGTTCGCACTGGATCAACACTTTGCATCACAGGACACAGCATTTTCAGTGCATTGTGAGGAGCCTTTCAGACACACTTACTTACTGTGGCTTCTCTCCCAGCAATGCTATTAACACTGCTGCATGGACAAGCTTAAATCATAATAAAATTGAAGGTGTGGACACAAATTACAGCAGTTGCTGACAGACAAATAAAGAACATAATCTCATGATCTGAAAGTCCACTGAACAGAGGCACAGCCAGTATTAAATACTCTTTGCTCAAGAAGTTCCCATTTGTATTAGAAGATTGGGGTGAAATTCAGTTTTCCTGAAGTCAGCAGGAACCTTGCCAAGGTTGTCAGTGAGGCCTTAATTTTGCAGTCTGGCTTTGGAAATCTTGTTCCTTTTGCTAACACTGGCATTTTGGCTGCAGAAAAGAGTCACTTTGGCTCTAGGCAGCCTATGATTTTCCTTACAGCTGCTGCTTAGCAAATGCACATCAGCCATTTTCCTGATCATGCAGTCACATTATAAACAGAGAAAAATTCTTGAGCAGGACAAGTAAAGCCACTGCTCCCAGAAGATTTCAAACCCAGCCCCATGACAGCTAATTCTTCTCCCCCCACCCCATCCCTGCTCATACACTTTATAAAGAAGAGATGCATCATGCTAGGGATGCTGTATGCCATCAGCCCACCAAACACAGAACAGCTCTGCTCTTATGCACTCTGCTTTTTAAATTAGGTTTCTTTGGTTGCCATTCATTCAACAGGACTTAAGAATTAGACAAGGTAAGCAAGGAAATAGGTGAAGTATTACATTTTTCTTTCCTCAGGTATGTATCATATTATATATATGTACCTAGCATATCATATCTGGGTACAACATGCTAAAATACTTAAAAATGTGTTGATTGAATTTGGTTTGGTTTCTTTTGACCAAATATTCACTGTCAGAAAAATGGCTAAAACCCAGACTTCCTGACTTCTGCTCCAAGCTACCCAAAGCAAATCAGTTTTCTGCATCCTATTAACTCACCAGAGCTTTGGTTTCCATATTGATTAAACAGCATTTACACAGGAAACATACTCTAATTTCATTTGTGTACTTTGTGGTTTAAGCTCTGTTCAAGCAAATTCACTAGATCAGCTGTTTCTACACAGCTGCTAGATGAAACCCATGCTCTGTCAGGAACAGTACTGGCACTCTCTCAGTGCAGACTTGCTTGCTGGTGATCCCTCAGCAAGATCAAAGGCATGGGACAAACTGTGCTTCCAATAACCAGCCATTAGTTGAGGGGAAACTGTTGTATTTTTCAGTGATTTTATTATGTCTGATTTGCCTTTCATCCTCAAAGCCTGAGCTTGCACTTACAGAGTTGGTGCTGGGGGACACTGAGGCTGTCCTCATTAGCAAAGAGTGCAAACGCAGGAGGAGCAGATTCACATTTGTGGTGTTTTCTTCAGCCCAGCTTTATTCTGGTCCTGAGGACTGAACACGCACCAGCAGCAGAAACACACACTCCTGGTTTGATCCATGTGAAAGGAGTGTAGTTTGTGCAATCTGACACGATCCCTTGATGGTAACCAAGTCCCTGGAAGCCAGGGCAAGCAGGAAATTAACTCAGAAGTGTACTTCTGAGCTGAACTAACATTCTAATGTAGATGCATTAATGATCCTTGATCAATCCAAGTTTCAATTCTAGGATTTATATCCGCTGTCTCCATGACCTTGATTAAGCCACAAGGACTCTTTCCTCAGTTTCCCATCTGCAACACATTATTAGAATGCTTCTTTGAGGATATAATCACTAATGCTTCCAAGAGACACTTGGACATTGTGATGATGAAGGCTCAAAAGAAGAAGAAAGATGTTTCAGCCTCACATTGATGCAAAGATTAACACACAAATTTGCTCTGATACCTAGTTCTTTAGCCCTGTCAATCTGTCTATGAATAACATAAAAGATGGAGCATCTTTTGCGTTTTTTCAATGTTGATCACAATTTCTGAATCCCAGAAAACATAGCGTGCTGGTTGAAGCTGTCAGTATTCTGAAGCATTTTTGAAAATCTCAGAAGCATTTTGAAGAGCCCTGTGCAGCTACTGAGTTTCAGTCCTTACATCAAGGTCTTTGATGTTCTCCCGTTCTACTTACCACTTGTGATCACTGTTACTGATTGTGCAGTGGAGGTTTTGTACCCACAGCTGTTTCTCGACCTTCCTCTGAGACAGATAATTGGAGTATGTACTTAACTACTACTGAGAGCAGCTTTGGAGTTGGAAGTACAGTCATTTCGGGTCAACATTTATCAATTCCAGCAGAACAAAGACCACGAGGACTCACATATAAGCTGCAGACATCTAAGGTTTTTTAGAAGCTTTTCATAATAACATGCTCCATACCTTTCTATCCTTCTTGCCTATATACTCGCTGCCAGAAAACCAGATAGCTGCTCCCAAAGCTACTCTGGGTGCTTAACGGCAATAGACAGAAAGGCGTGAGACATACACCACTTTCAGCCAAATCTGTGCATCACCAAAAGGGTGGGTTGACACCTTGTTCTCAACTCTGTCTTCATCAGCTATGAATCACACCAACTTCACTGTAGCTTTCGGAAGTATTTTGACTGATATTACCTGATCTCACCTGAACTGTCTCAACCATTGTCCAAATCCCTGCCTGACTATGCATCTGCCTTCCTTTCCCCTTGGCCCTCTGTCCCTCCCACAGATAATGTTAGTCAATTTACAAGGCAAACTGTGTCAGAATTGCTACATGTAATTATCCATTGACTTACTTAGCTATGAACTCTCTCTTCACTTAAAATCTGTAGTGACATTTGTATTTCAGCTTTTTGTTTTCCCTTAAAGGTAAAAAGAAGTAAAGGAAAAAGAAGCAACTAGACCATCCATATCAGTGAAAACCAATGTGAGCCAATGCCAAGACATGAAGAGAGGCAAAAATGGAAAATGGGTTATTCTCATGAGTTATTGCAGAGCAACTCTTTTACCAAACTAGTGAGCATCAGGAGAAAGGAAATAGTCCAAAACTCACCTAAGGGTACTGACAAAATTGTCACCGACTTCCCAATGGACCACACAGCACCTCAGGTGTGGTAGGACAGAGAATAAAGCTGCTGCTTGCATCAGTTCACTCTCCCAACTGCATCAGTAGGTTATTGTGAGACAAGAGAGCAGAGACACCCACATGTTTGTCCTTACTCAGTTTCTGCTGCAGGCTATATAAACACAGAGCACTTGGACCTCCACCTTTGAAGACAAAAAGAAAAGCTTGCCCACAATTTCCAAGCAGTGAGCTCAGGAACCTGCCTCCTGTCCGTGCCACCCCGTGTGTCACTGCCACGTCAGGGATGAGGCCGGGCAGCCTGCTGCTTTGCAAGTTTGGAAGGTGTACATCACTAGATGCTCTGTTCCTGAGCAGGAAAGGAGGAAAAGTTGTTTGCCAGGGCAAATGGAGCTGTTTAAGACATGAAGAGCCTGTATGCATTTCACATTGCCCAGGAGCAGAGATCTTGCCAGCAGTGTCTCTCCTGGCTATTCTCATGCACCAAACTGACAGCACACAGAGCAGTCAGGATCCAGCCTTCCCCTCCATACAGTGAAACAGGCTGCCAGACACAGCTCCAGCACAGACGGTAAGGGGGAGTAACAAATTACATGTGCACATCCCAGAGGTGGGATTCGGGATACAAAAGGATACAAAAACAGGTTCCTACAGGCACAATAGATATTTAAGGTCTCATCATAGCCTGTGGAGAGCCAGCCCCTGGGGCCAGTATGTCCTAAAAGAGATGCTCTCCAGCTGCTGTGTTGGATTGCTCCCCAGGCTCCACCATGCACATGAGCTGGACTCCCACTGACCGTACCGGGACTTAGATGCCCCTGCACACGCAGGCTCCTACACTGCTGTCAGTCCCAGACTGAAACCCAGGCCAGGTGTCAGGGTGTCCATACTCAGCCTGCAAATTACTTTCCTGGGCTGGTCTCACCCTATCATGTATCTGCTGCTGTTGATGGATGAGACTGGCAGAGTCTCCAGGCTCAAGTTCACTAGCTGATGCCTCATCCCTCAGTAAAATGAGTATGAGGACAAAGACCTGGCACAGACACTCAAAGGGTAATATTCCTTTACGTGAATATGATTTCTGGACTAAAAGCACCTTTTAGCCTTCTGCATTTTATGGTAGCAATTTATTTTTCTCTATGTAACTCCCACAAGTGGTAGGCTCTTCAAAACTATTATCAGCAAAGTGCCTTTCTCTTAACACATTAAAATCCTTCCATTTCTAAACCTTGTCTCTCTTATAATTTGATGGTGTCCACATCAGTGCTTGCAAACAGAAGCAGAACATAAACACAAGCTGACAGTCACCACACAGAAACATTTAACTAATGTTTCACCTTAAAAAAGGTGACAGGAGAAAACACCACCAAGATCTAGGCAAAGCCCAAAGCAGAACAGTCACACAAACACCACCATTAGTTTGGAGTCCAGCTGCAGACATCTGCGCTGCTAGACCCAGTGCCTAATAAGCTCAGTCATTCCCACACGTGTTTCCAGGGAAAGGAGATGCTCACACCCACAAACAGTAGTCAGAGCAAAAGGACAGTAAAGCTCCTTAAATCACAGCTGGCTGATATGGGTTTACTGCCGAAACAAGTGTTATCTAATGGACTTGGTGACGTCAAACGGAAACAGCAGCGCTTACTTAGACACATGTTTTGCCCTCCTATAGGTGAGCCCTTGCTGTCAGTGCTTGAACACAGCTATGTGGCCATACAGTGCTCAGGAGAAGACCCAGAACTGAGGATGTGGCCAGTATGGGCTACAGAGCTCAGTGTAACTTTTCATCCCACAATGGAAAGTAACACAAATAGTTGCTTTTTTTTTTTTCCCCTCACTCATATCTCGTTGCCTTTATTTCACTTCAAGATCTGGGTTCCTTATGAAAAAAATCATGCTCCTGCAACAACAGCCCTGGCACCCACTTCTACCCCTAAAGCGTATCTAAAAATACCAGCCATCTTTATTTCCCTTCTTTTACTCTCTTCTTCTGGCTCTTCACCTCTCATGAGACTGCTGATCATGAGGGGTAAACCATGACATGAACCAGGCTGACCTCCTGAGAGAAAACTAAGATTGTGGTAGGACACGGACATTTCAGACTGAAAAGTTGCCACTATGGCAACTTGAGTGTGAGCAGGCTGCTACTGCAAGCCAGACCATGGGATGTTTTCCAGGACCCGAGGACCATCCAGTTTTGGAAGCCCCTCCAAATACTCTTTGTCCTTGAGGAGGTTTTGATACCCACGTGTCACAACCAGTCGTTGCCTTTGAAAATCTTCCGGATCATTCCTATGACTATTTGGTAGCTTCCAGGAGGGCAAACTTTAGCATCTTGTCACAAAAGCTGAAGTTTTAAAAGCTGCTGAGCTGCTTTACCCTTGAACAAACCCAGGAAAATTTATAACCATTGATTATAATTCTCATGTGAGGGCCAATGCACCTGTGGGATCGTAACCTCATTTACTGACTCAGTGCATGAATAATTCAACCCTTTCATGCAAAATCTGTAAGTTTGAATCCTTCTTGAGCTTCCTACATACAGTATGCTCACTGAGACTTTAACCTAAGCTATACTTATCTGCATTTTTTATTTACCACCTTCACTTTTAAACTAGGATAGTCTTCAAGAACTGAACTGCCTTGCAAAGTGATCATAGCTGGTAATCTCAAAATAAATTTTTGAACGGTAAAAGATGTTGCTACTGTTGGCCCCTGATTATCTGCCCTAGGGGAAATTTGCTTTCATGTTGCAACAGTAGCATAATCCAGTCTCTCTCCATTTAAAAAGATTGGGAAAAAAAATTGGTTTTGCAAGTATTCTCATAGCTGAGGCTGGTAAGTAAAGCTAAACACAACTCCCTCTCTCACTGGGGATCTAAGTAGCACCAGCAGCAAAGTCCTTCCTCCATTTGAGTCAAAGAGCCCATTGCCTTAAGTGAGGGTAAGATTTTACCCCACATTTTTCTAACAGGTTTTAAACCATTAAATGCTTTCTCACACACAGCTAGAGTCTCTCTCTCTCTCTTTTAATCTACACATGCACAAACAAACACGCTTGTTTATGCTCTTCCACAGCACCTCTTAAACTTTTTTCAGTGTAAGAGGGTGAAGTTTCAGCAAATGTCATTACTTCAGCTCTTGTGCTGTAATACTTCCTGTGGAAAGATCTTACCTTGGGGAAATAAATATTATATTATATATAATGTAAGAAGATGTTTTGTGCTGCCAAGAGTTTAAAAATACAGTTGTTAATCTAACTGATTATTTTGGAGGTACCAGGTTTACCATTTCCCCTGCATTTCTCTTTGCAGCTATAATTCTTTCATGTATAGATGGAAAAACCTGGAAAGTGTAAGAGAGGTTTTAAACACCTCCTTTCCTCAGCATCCATCTCTACTCTAAATGTCATCTGCAACATATGTTTACAACTTAATAACGTCACCAGTCCCAGTGGAAACTCCAGATGTTGAGGTAAACCCCTTTCAGGTTTCACAGCAGACAAGTTGCTGCTCTCTTGGATATATTCCTCAGCTGACAGCCATAGGAAGGGGAAGGAGAAGGCACTGCCAGCAGTCTTCCTGGGAGATGCAGCTTCTGGGTTCTCCAGAGCATGAAGGATTGAGTCAGCAAGTGATATCATGTCTACCCAAACATTAGGAGTGGTGTCAAGATCCTGAGCTCCCTTAGACTTTACACCTCCCAAGGTGTGGTGTAAAGCACACAAAACAGAGCCCAAAGGGACACTGGCAGGCTGCTTAGTCCTTCCAGCTGCTCACAGGAGCTGGGACTAATCCATAACAAAAATAATCCTTATTGACAAAATTCACATTTAGGTTTGGACAAAGGCTGTCTCAAGATCAGGAAGCTGGTCCTCAGGCTTTGTTTTTCGGTGTGCTTGCTCACAGAGCAGAAACCAAATCTTATGGCGTAAAGAAACCACAGGCAGAATTGAGTAAAGCACTGTTGCTCCGTCAGTCACACACTGTAGTCCCTGGCACCTGCCAGGGATGGATCAGTGCTAAGCATTACTGGCACTGAGGGAAAAAGGCAGACTGACTATCGGTGCACCGACTTGTTCTTCACCTTTCTTCCCAGAAGAAGCATTACTGAAATTGTCTGGCATGCGCCATGGCGCAATCATTTCCAAGCACTCATTAGCCCATGGGGAGCCAGGTCTGATGGATAGGGTGTTTGATACAACCACCTGCATCCCTAAGCATGAAAAGGTAGTATCAGAAAAAGCATTGTGTTCAGAGGACTAAAAACCAAAGTCCCAGGTACTAAATTGACCGCCTCTGGCTTTTTCACCAGGCTTTCTTGATTTTTTTTATGTTGCATGTTTTAGGAAGGAGTAACAGCGGTCACCTTTGAAAATCTTCCGGATCAGGGGGCTAAAGAGACTCTGACATTGTTTTTCAGCAGAAAGCTGTATTCAACGTGGCCAGCTCTGCATGGTCTCAGCCATCTCCGTTTGCAAGTTCAGCACAGTTGTCTGCTTAATTTTGATGTGTGCAAGCTGGGTACTCGGCAGCTGCAGTGTGGAACCTGAACAGTCTGGGAAATAATCTCTCTGACTCTCAAAAGCCATGTTTCGATATTAGTTCGGTTTCCTTCAGGATTGTAATAATGGGCTGGGAACAAAAAGGACTGCGGGGAGATTTCTTTTCAGCCTGTGAGCAATCCCAGAATTGTCAACAAGACAAGCTTCTGATGCAGGGTCCAATTCCCCAGGCCTCCCTCTTACATATTATTGCACCCAGGCTCATAATCTGATTTTATACGTGTAATCCTGTCCACCCCTCTGATGGGAAATGCAGAGAGACAGCCTTTAAATCACACTCACGTTAAAGTGTGCATGAGACCAGGCAAAGTTCAGTCCCTGGTCTTCTGTTTGCAATGCTGCTCCAGCTGAGCCTTCATTGGGGTGGAGCAGGAGGACACGCTTGGTGGCAAAGAGCCTTCCTTCACCCTGGCACCAGGTGAAAGCAATGTGTGGCTTGGTGTAATTTAGAAACAGGCTGGTCAGGTTTGGCCACCAGTTGCCCTTTGCATTGTTTAACCTTTTTTTTCCACTGAGATATCAAAGTGATATTACTGATCTTTGGGTACTTAAACGTGGACTGCATAAAACACCTCCTCTTCCACTGGCAATTAAACGCTCTAAGAAGGAATACATGAGGAAAAAAAAAAAAAAAAGTATGTTAAAATATAATTAGTAGTTATATTTATCACCAGACTAATTCTGAGTGGAAGGAAACGAGGTGCCAGACTGCAGGCAGACATGGCCATTTTCTGGGAGGCCCAAAGCAAGTCCCAATCTGCTGCTCCAGACTGTTTTGCCACTGAGCACTACACTGAGACATGGAAAGAGGCACACAGTTAAGCAATTGGAATCTGAAAAATTTGTTAAAAGGGTACACAATTTCTTGACACATAATTACTCCTGAAAAAAAAAAAATCAATGGGTTTTTTTACTCCCACTCCTTTGGTCTCTGTTGAAAAACGCAGCCTACGTATGTTAAAACTAACTAACTAACTAAATCAATAAATTTTGCCCATATTTTGTATTAGATATTCATTAACAAATATATAAATCTGCTTTTAAACTGATTGTTTCAGTTTTAGAAGCCAAAACATTATTTCTGTACAGCAGACAGCATTTTTGTGGGGGGGTTCCACTGAACTGTATTTGCATCCCCTTTGTAGAAAGCCAAACCTTTGCAGTAAGAAACAAGTTTGGTTGCAAATATATTGGTCACCTCTAGTAAATCTATTGCTCCATAACAAAGTTTAGCCCATGGGGAGCCAGGTCTGATGGATAGGGTGTTTGATACAACCACCTGCATCCCTAAGCATGAAAAGGTAGTATCAGAAAAAGCACTGTGTGCAGAAGACTAAAAACCAAAGTCCCAGGTACTAAATTGACCGCCACTGGCTTTTTCACCAGGCTTTCTTGATTTTTTTTTATGTTGCAAGTTTTAGGAAGGAGTAACAGGATCACAAGGGTTAGCCTGCAGAAAGCCTCAGCCTGGCAGCGGGCAGGAAGGAAAAATTGGGGTTTGGGGCACACAGAGCTTCCAGGGCCAGGATGAGGGAAAGGAAACATTTTCTTTCCCTCATCAATGCAAGACATTTGATCTGAAAGCCACTGCGGTACAAAGATGGAAACTTGCAGCTCCCCTCTCTCCTGGCTTACTTTTCAGGTGAAACTGTACTTTCCCTGAGTGTCATAAATGCTGCACTCCAAAGAACTATTAATAAATAATAGCTTGAGTATGTATACAAGATCATTATTTAATCTTTCAGTAATCTTTTGCCATGCATAATTTATTAAATGTTTTATTTATTGGTCATATTTATTAAAAATTGATTCTATTTCTTCTACCTAATGTCAATTTCCAGATGCAATAAATTATTAATATTTAATAAATTAAAAGATGCAAGGAAAGAAATGGAAAAAAAGAAGTGCTCACTCCATGTCTTTCCTGTTCTGCACAGACATGCCTCTCACTACACATTAAGTGATTCCCATGCTTTCTGGGCAGGCTGGGGTTGCACTTCAGTTTACAATTTGGGGAGAACTGACAATAAAAAGTATGAAGCTCCAGAGTCAAACTTCATCATCCTCTTGCCCCAGGAAGCCTGTGGTTGGCTTCAAACCAAGCAGAGGCTCTGAAACTGAGCACTCATCTCAAAGTCATCAGACTCTGCTTTCAGGAAGTTTTCTACAACTCTAAGAGCTAGAAACAATAAATAAAAAATAATCCCAGAAAAAGTAACATGGCTCTGGGATTGAAGGCTTCAAAAAACCCTGAAGATATGATGCAACATGTGATAAAATGATTCAAAACATTCATTCAAAACCCTTCCCAGCACCCACTCATGGAACAACGGCAGCCTTAGATTTGATCCCAACATCACCAGGAGTTGGGGACACCCAGCAGATCTCAAGAAATATCCTGTTTTGGGGCAGTATCCCCTGGGTAACCATTTTAGCTCCAGCCCAAACTCCTCTTTAACTTTTATCCACTCACCCAGTTGTTAAGCTGGCAGCATGTCAGTCCTTGCTCTGCACCAGCCGGGGTGGCTGGGCTCAAGGGGGAATCACTTGGTGCACCCTGTGCCTGGGCTAATCAAGAAGTCCAGCTGCAAGATCAGAAAGGCATTCACCAGCTCTGAGGTCTCTGGACATGCCTGCAGCACAAAACAAAACTAGAACATTGACAAGTTGGATTCAATTAAAAACAAATATCAAACAGTAATGACTTGATGGTCTGGAAGGAGTTGAGGAAAAATTAAAGCAATTAAGTCTGGATAACTTGGCTAAGAGATAACTGCAGAGAAGAGAAGTGCTTCCATAAACTTGAAAGGCGTAATCCCTGTCTGGGGGCGGGGGGTGAGGGCATGTGCAGAGCCAGCATGCAAACACAGTTGGGAGATGTGGCAGCGCTGAGAGCGGGGGGACTGCAAACCCCAGCCAAGGCTGAGAAACCCAAACCTCTCACAGCACGGAGAGGAGGTGGGACTACCTAGGCAGGAGGAAATGGATGAGACAGCAGCTCTACCCTCATCTGTAAAGGCAGATGGAACAAAAGAGCAGATCATCTCTCAGGAAAGGGAGCAAGTCAGGGAAAGGAAGCACCATAACCAGTGAGGACTCGTCCTTGTGTTAGCACTCAGCTGGTGTTATTCCCTGCACCGCTCTGTTGTCTTGCAGCCCCAAGAGTTTAAAAGATGTTTAAATTGACAGTGGCTCTTTCTGAGTCTGATGCTTTCCCCCATCCCGCCCTGCTTTCCACACACCCCATACAGATGTAGAAATTAGGTTAGAGGCATTGAGAGCTGGGAAATTAAATGTGACTGCTGGATAAAGCTCTGCAAGTGACAAATCCAATGAGTTTGTTTTAATCCTCTTGAGCTGCTAAACATATTGACTGCATGGGTCAGTGCATGGCTCTGCCTTTCTGACAGAGCCAGGGGCAGCCCTTTCTATGGGACACCTACTCCCAGCTTTGATATGCGCTTTGTTCTCCTGGTCTGTAAACTGACCTAGCTAAACAGCAGTGTTTACAGTAAATAAAACACATGCAAACCCCTTTATAGTGGTATGGATGCACTCAGATTATGGACTGAGAAGGTTTTGCAGCAGCTTCTGACTGTTTGTGGCTATAGTAGTTCCGAACCTACTGCATGGACCACCACCACAGTGCTCCTCCATGTTGGCTGTCCTATTGGCCATGCCAGCGCTGCAGCCCAAATGTGTTCCCCTTCTTAGCCAAGGTGTATGCAGGTACCTGCCTGTTCCCTGGGTTGTTTTTTTTTCCACACACCGAGCACACCCTTGCTGTCCCCTTGCTCCTCACCTGTATTGGGGGAGATGCTATCCTATACCCTAAAGATACCCAAAGCTTTATTCACCATTTAGCACTTTTTCCAAGACTCTGATCTGAAGGTTCTTCATCAATCCTCCCTCAATATTAGAAAAAAACTTCCGTACATGTACTCGCCAGCATTGTAAAAAGCTGATGGTGTAAACAAGGATGTGCCACATTTAACATTGCACTGACTGAATCTGCTCAACGTCCTGCCCCAGGGATTCAGGATATGAGATAACACATTTCCTAGCTCAGAGACTGTTTCAGATCCTGTAATGTCTTTAGGAAGGGGGCATCATAACTAATTAAGATGCTGAAAGAAATAAGCATGCCCCATTTATCCTGGCTATAAATTCCTGCTAATAGTTGATGGTAAAGGCTTGTGCTCTAATGCAGGGGAGCTGAGCTAATTTAGACGAACACTATATCCTGTTCCTTGTCCATCAATGCTGCTCCTCACAGCTTCATTGCAAGTCATACAGTAACTGGTTTGAAAAGCTTCAGTTTCTAGAGTCATGAGCTTGTGTTTTTGTTGTTGCTTCCCCTTTCATGCCCCCTTAAAAGTTTCCTTCTTATCTTAAAAAAACCCAAAACCTTAACTGAAGAATGTCACCCAAGTTTAATATAAAGGGTGAGAAAACAAAACAGACAACACATATTTTTGATTTCATTATTTTTTCCAAACAAAACCTTGCTGTTTTGGTAAGCAATCTTGATCAACTACCTTCCCAGCTGACTAGAGTTTACAGAAGATCAGTTTTATTTTATTTTCTAACAATCATGGGAAATATCTCAATTAACCAAATGTCTGAGAACCTATTCCCATTGCTCCCTGACTTCTAAGACTCCCTGCCTGCCCCAGGCAAGTAATTTTCCATCTAAAATAGTAACAGTAACTCAGTTCACAGAAAAGAGTAAGTCCTAGCTGCACCCTGGCCACCTTCCTTGGAGCCTATCAACTCATTCTTTTTACTGTTTCAGTGCAAAAACACAGAAAAAAAGTGACTCTCTCACCATCCCACCTTATCACTGCCTGCTGTCCATCACCTACAAAGAAACTCCAGCTCTTGGGGCTGAAGTCTCCAGTATTTCCTAAGACATGGAGTCTCAAAGTAGGAGTTTTGCTTTGGAAAGCATATTAAAACATCTCCCCTACATAATATTCCTTAATGCAATATGCAGCCTTTTCCAGGGCAATATGTGACATCTGTTCCACTGCAGTTAAAATCCTTCCAGATTCAGGCAATAATGCAGAAAGCTGCCAAGTGGGAGATCCATACCCTGCTTAGTTTCAAAAACCTCTACCTTATTTATCAGTGTAAGCAAAGTATTTGATTTTTAAGATGGATATTTGGAATTACACCATATATGTCAGTGTCCTGAGGGCCCTTCCCCCTGCTCTTGGTGGTTTGGCAGCCTGGGCTTGGAGCCAGCTGAGCTGGTGGCCTTGGTAAAAATGTTGTCAAAGCCTGGGCAAGGATCCCCCCTCTTCTCAGAAGATGCCCTTGAGCTGAGCTCCTGCCCTTGGTCTCTGCCTAAGCTACTCCACAGCTTTGCTGCAGTCATGCCCATGTCTGATCCTGCCAGCTGATGTCCTGCCCAACCTCAGCCCATCCCCATCTCCATAGAGGTGTCTGATGCCCTAGGCTAGGACTGCCAGAAAAGGTATGAGTTGAAATCAGTCAGTATTAGTTGAAAATCTTTGACAGAAAAGGAGAATGATGTTTTTTGCAGAAAGGAGACACTTGTACTAAATCATTTAATTTGATTTGAATTCCTACGTTCCATGAAGAAATGGTTTTGACAGAAAATTTTGCTCCAGTTGTCATTGCAAACAATATCTAGGTGTATCTACAGTAGCATTTTTGTTCAAATCAAGAGCCTGCTTTTGATGCAAAATCTCCTGATGGCCCCTACTTACCCATTCCTTGATTTCCATCACTGAGTGATAGTGGACCATGCAAACTGGTCTCCTTCTGGATGAAGCTAAACCAGAAGGTGGCCTTCAACTGCTGGTGGCTTTCCAGTCCATGAGAACAGACTAGACATAGTCTGAAGCAAACCTCCTTGAAATGTCCATAGCGTGAACATTGGGCCCTCAAGATTGGGTCCATCCAAAATCACTCAGTTAACAGAACCTTGAAATTATTTTTTTAAACAATGTATAAACTACCCAGACATATTAGTCTTGTATCTCATTTGGATAAGCAAACGCTACTTGTAGAGAACTTGCACTATCTGAATTCTCATTTGCCTGATACAAAGAGCAAAGATACTCTCTCTGAAGCTACAGTCATTTCTGCAAGTCATTGAGTCATTTTTTTCAGAACATTTTATCTCAGCATGTTGAGGTTGCCTGTATCTTGTTGGTTTTGACCCAATGATGACTTCTTGCATCACGTATTTCACATTTGTGGTGTGTGCGTGAGTAGAATCACAAAAAGAAAATTTCCTGAGATAACAGAAATGCAGATGGCACCATACCCAAAGGTCTGTAAAAACTGAGTCATTTACTTTGCATCAGAAGAAATAATTTGTGTAAGAAAACTTGATATAAATGGGACTGTAAATAATTAGACAAATTAAGCAATTTAGACTTTCTTAAAAAATGCACCACAAGGGAGCCAACCTGATGATTAATGCAGCTTGAAGCTAATAGCTATACGTGTGGGTTCCATGGCCACCTACAGACTGCTTCCCAGATGGTGCATCTGTGTCTTGTGTAGAGGTGCACAGGATGCCTGCGGGAAGGCATGGTGTGAAGGGAAGCAAACGTAGTAAAACTTGCCACAAAGTTAAATATTTGAAGAAAATTGTAGCTTGACATCTCATACAAAGTATGGAGCATAACTGCCCTTCCAACAGGAATGGGAATGTCATGGAAAGTCAGCATCGACTCTGTAACAGCTGATCATGAATCTTCATAACACTGCAACAAACGTGATGTTTGATAGGCAGTGTCTCCTTCCCTGTCCTGCATTGATAACTGCTTGGGGGCTGACCTCGTGAGTTTCTGAAGGAGCATATGGCCTGAGCTTTCACATCTACTGTCCAACACACCCCCAACAAGTCCAGTAATTATAAGGCAAAAGCACTGTGACATCTAATACTCAATACTATCACTGAATTCTAAGCAGCCACACAATAGAGATTATGATCGAAAAAGGAGACAAAGTCAGGAAGCAAGGCGTGAAGAGCAGACAGATACTAAAGATAAAAATACAGCATCACTTCCCTCACCTTTCCAGACAGAGAAGCATTTCATCTCAGAAGAGATTTGATTCTGCATCGCATTGGTTTGCGGTTTGATATTCTTTTTTTTTTTGACTAGTCCAATTTCAGCCCTGGCAAAATATAATTGGCCAGAGCTCTGCTTCTGTGTTTGAAACTTCAATTCAATAACCTCTCTCCTATTGTATTCCATAGAGATCCAGAACTAATGTGTGCTAGGGATATGAGAAGAATGATTCTCTGGGAGAACTGAAGTTCAATTCCTTTCTTTCATTTCAATAAACTGAGGCTGACTTTTAAATTGGCAGGCATGTCAAAGGAGATTTTTTATCACAATTAGAAGCTGAGACATGTAGTGGCCTTACAGAAAGAATAAAATGGATTTTTTCCACATTTCTGTGCAAGTATCAGTCAGAAAAGGCAGAGCAGAGGGAACACAATCAAAAATATTTTCACAAATACTTATGCTGATTAAAAAAAAATGAATTTGTTCCAGCTGTGTTTGCTTCCTTCAAATAGGCAAATAATCCAGTTCTGGTCACACAGATTCTCACGGAAAGCAAACTTTGGAAACTCATGAGGATTCATGGAAAGCAAAGTTTACACAGAGGAGGAAATCAGCCAGACAGGAATCAGACTGCACTGATCGCAACTGGCACTGTGAACATGTGCAACTATTATAGGAGTATCAGAGTGAATTATTGTAGCGCCTTGTGAAATGTTTCAAACATGACAGTGAACTGCTACTCAAAGGAATGCTGCCTTGGACAAACTCTTGGTCAAACCCAGCAAGTGTCAAGAAATATCCTTTTTTGTAATGATTTAAAGCTGTGTTTCTCTAAGGGCCCCAGCCCAAGAGGGTTCTAATTGTTTCATCTTTAATCTTTATATTTATGCAAATCTTACATAGTCTTTATATTTATATTTATCCAAATGAGGAACAGCTTCTGACCTGAGAAAGCTGTCTCCCTAGGCACCATAGCCAGGAATACTGAGTATCTAATGCAGCTGATGCATTGGGAAAAAAAAAAGCCAAGAAAGACAGTGACTATAGATGCAAAGAGAGACAGCAGTGGCATTGTGCCCATATAGCACAGCTGTAATATCAGTTTCTTCGTGACCTGCAGCCCAGCCTGCACTAACACAAGTTTGATACTTGCTACCGCTGCAGTTGTGGCAAGGCAAAACAGAGACAGGGTAGCCTGGTGGTAAATACTCCAAGCATGGTGTCACAGCAAGTCAGATCAGCTTGCAAGCCAACGGGTTTTTAAGGTTAGTTTTGCACCAGTCCACCAGCCTGTCTCAGGAGCTACACAAACAACCCTGACACCAGTGGCCTAGAGAAGACAGGCTCAGACTTTTGATCAGTAGCCCAGAGCTGGTTGACCCCCAGCCAGCCATGAAGCTTTTTTGGCTAGCGTGACACGACTTGCCCAGGTTTCATGAAAATGACCGCTTGGATAAAAATAAACATGGGTAGGTCTATGCAAGTACTGTGAATATTAGGACAGCACAGCCTTACCCCTTGTATGCATCCACTGTTGGAAGATGCCTTGGGTACCAAGGAAGCAGCAGTTGGAAAGAGCAAGAGTAGTATTTTGAGTGAATGCAAAAGGGTTCACTTCCACACAGGGAGTTTTCTCTCAACATTTTTTTTCCCACCGACAGCAGTTCAGAACCACGCAACTGGGGGATCCCTGTGCCATCTGGAGCATTTCTGAATATGAGTTTCATAAACCATTAAGCAACACTTTTACCTCCCTGTGTATGTTCCCAGGAAGGCATTGCAGTGGCCTAGGCAATGTGTGTTTGAAACCCTTGCAATTAAAGCTTGATCAGCTCCGCCTTGCATTTCACCATCTTCTCTAAGACGGCTCCACTTGACAGACTTTGGCAGTCTCACAGCAGTATTTCAACGGGTCCTTGAGGAACCTCCCCGTGCCGCTGCACGAAGAGGTAACATGGATTTCTGTTTCCCTGCACGTTACTCATGTCGCAAGTCATAACCCAGAGCACACAGCAGCGCTGCCAGGTTCACTGCTCTTCAGAGATGGGGTTAGGATGGGGCTGGCATTGGGGACCACAGTCCTGCCCCACCAGGATGGCACCAACCTGGTGCTGCTCAGTCAACCTGGAGGCAACCAAAAGACATCCCAAGAGGAGAACCAGTGCTGATTCCTCTTCCCTGCAGACTCTGCCAGGAAAAGGGCAGCTTTCAGAGTTGTCCCTGCCCCGCCACCAAGGTTCGCACAACTGCTTAGTGCCTTCAACTCAGAGTGGTAATCCATTTAGCTGGAAATGGGTCTGTCTGTCCTTTGTAAAAACCACTCTGTCCCCATCTCATTGCTTCTGGCCATTTGGTCAAACACTGGAACAGGATCCCTAGAGAGCTGGTCAATGCCCCAAGCCTGTCAGTGTTTATGAGGCATTTGGACAATGCCCTTAATAACATGCTTTAACTTGGTAAGCCCTGAATTAGTCAAGCAGTTGGACTAGATGATCGTTGTAGGTCCCTTCCAACTGAAATAGTCTATTCTATTCTGGTTTTGGCCACCTGAGTAAAGCAAAGGAAGGAGTCCCCACCCCTATCCTGCAAAGCTGTTTGTGATACCCCTAAAGGGAAATGGTAGTTTGATAATTAATGAAGCATGTAATGGTTTGTGGCCTCCAGGAGAGACATAGTCTTGCACATTGCCTGTTAACAGCATCATTGCAAATATAGAACTTCCTTGTTATTATATATAAATCTGGTTTACTTTTCCAACTGTTCATTTTTAAGTGTTTCATGAGTAAAATTCATCCAGTTCTTCATTGAGCAGCATAACTAACAAACCCTGGCTTTCCACAGAGATGTGCCCTGCCTCCCAAAGGTCTCCAGCCAGCACAACACCACCACACTCCCAGCAGTATTCCTATATCTTTGCCACACCCCTGCCTACCAGCGTAAGAAAGGACTGCAAGTGCTGAACTGGTTCCAAGCTACAGATATACCTGAGCTCACATTGCAACCTGTCACTGTGCAGAGACATTAGCTGGTGTCTCTCCTCTATCCAGAGGGTGGATAGAGGTCAAGTGGCATAATACTCATGAATATTTCATCTCTGAGTTCTCTCCATCAGAACTGAACTTTTTTGATGTTTGCTGGGGAGGAGAGACTGACAGATGGAAAGATAGATAGATAGATAGATAGATAGATAGATAGATAGATAGATAGATAGATAGATAGATAGATGGATGGATGGATGGATGGATGGAAGAAAAGGCTAATGGACACTGAAACTGTGTGGTCTCATTGCCTCTGAAAACCAGACTGATGCGGGATAGCACACATGACCACCCCAAACCATCTCCTGGTGGCTGAAGTTGTCAGACTGCTATTCCAGCTCCCTGGTTGGACAAAGGTACAGAAGTTGGTCACTTTTCTTAGAAAGGTTCTCCTCATAAACCAAAAAAGGGAAAAGCATCTTCATTTACGGCCTGAAACAGCCTTGTCACAAGCTCTTGGAGACTCAGTGGGGGAGAGGACGTCCGTCTGACAATGGCAATGCAACCCCCAGAGTCTCAGTCAACCCTGCTGCTTCGTCCCAGTGGGACTTCCAAATATGAAGCTCCCTGCAGCTCTTCTTCTGAGGTGGACATGTTCCAGGGACGCAGGTCATCCTCCAGACCCAGAGGCACCCTGGAGGCACTCCATCACTGCTGAAGCACAGCTGGGTTTTTTTTAATCTCTTCACTGATTTATAATTGCTCCAGGCAATAATGATCCTATGTTAGCTGCACACTCTTGCATTCATTAGCCAGTCTTCTCTTCATCCTCACAGGATGTGAGACCTTGTGTCTGTGTGTCTGCCCCAAAGCAGTTTTACAATTTTCATAGCAGGAATTTTTCTACCCATTTTTTTTTTGCCATGGCACATGGCAAACCACAGCATGTGGCAAACCAACTCAACCGGGTTGCATCAAGGCTTTCTCTCCAGCAAAGCTCTCTGTGACAGAGCAAGCAAAGGCTGGCCTGAGTGGAGCAGAAAGCCTGTGCTTGTGGTGGTAAGCTACGGAGAGGAGGACCGTCTTCTCAGGACAGGAGCCTCTGCAAGGCTTGGTGGTGGCTCAGCAAATCTTTCTTACTCTTCTTTTAAAAGTACATTTCTAAATGTGTTGCCTTGAGGCCAAAGAAATTCCCAGAACAAGCATAAATTTTTCAGAAGGATGGATCATGTCTACTGCTATTCTCTAAGACACAAAGGAGAAAAAAAGGGCAATTTTCTAACTTCAAAGAAGATATTTTTAGTATAGACTTCCAGCAACATATCCGTGTGCACAAACACAAATATACTACATATAAATACATAAACATGTATATGTGATTCCCACAACCATGGTTTTGACAGAGTCTGATCCATCATTAATCACCACAGAAGCCCATCCTGGTAAGCCATCTTCACATTCCTCTGCTATTAGTCATTCATATTAACCCATTGAGCTGGAAGTAAAGCACTTTCTCTCCCAAGAACATCCTAACTGACAAAGGGGAGAGAAAAAAGCCAAGCAAAACTTGCTTTGCTTATTAGTAAAAGCCCGGGTAATGCAGTGGCCTTGCTCCCTTTTTGTGCTCGTTACCTGGAACAGCTGCAGAGTCATTAGCAGGGTGTCAGTCAGGGCTGGGGAGTGGAAAATGATGTATGGCACCTTCAGGGTTAATTGCATGTGCCACCATTTAGGCAAATAGAGAACCCATGCACTTGTCCTGCATCTAAAATGACAGCCTTATCCCATATCATGATTAAAAAATAAATATGCTGTTTCCTCAGTGACTGAGCATTGAATCTTAACCAACATCCTGCTGAACCAATAGAATGCTTTTCAGCTCAACCAGCTGTGGATCAGGCCCTAACTGATGACGCAGGCTCCTGATTTTGTTCCCTTGCAAACCACCTTCCCTGTCTGCCCAGGATATTCAGGCAGCACAGCTGTGAGCGCTCATGCTAGCAGCCAGGAGGATGCAGAAAATTCAGCCCCTGCAGTTTTTGGGGGCACAGGAGTGAGGTCAGGATGAGACAGTGTTTTGAAGTAGCTGCAAACTGACATAGCCATTCTCTCTGTATACTTGTCTATATGCCTATGTATGTATACTCAGAATATTTCCACTCTGATATGAAAGTCTGCTGAATGGGACCCATATATTTCATCGGCCATTTCTAAACATCATTGAGATATTAGCAATTTTTTGTGAAAATATGGAAAATATATAATCTGTTACATGGCTTTCTGGCAAAGAAGTCTGATCTCTGCTTCTTCCACATACTTCTAATTTCTATTGCTGCACAAGAGGGGATCCAGCCATTTGGAAGTGGATACAACTGAATAAAATAACTGAGGCACTAATCTTATTACTGACATGCATTACTAACATTTCCCTTCTACCAACAGATCACACACATCCAGGGAATGATGCAGGTTTTTTAGCTAATTACTACTAACCAATAAAAATACCAAACCCAGAAGAATCGAATCTACTCAAGCCAATTCATTCTGACATCTGGATAGAAAGCATTTGAGTAACATGGATAAACCTGTACTCAGCTTTTCAGAAAAATGGTTTGGAAAGGAATTTAGGAGACCCTCCAACCGATCATAATGCCCTAAAGTCTACCACTGGCCAAAGTTAGAAAGATTCCACAGTTGGGGTCAAACTAGATTTTGTGCATCAACAAAATGGTCCAAATGACTGGGACTGACCAACATTTTATCTGACAATATTTTTTCTGATTGGATGTTTTCAGCAGCTAGCACGAGTGTAAATTATCCTTACTTCAGGCAGGTAAATATTTCCTTTTAACAGGGCCATGAAAAACAGGTCCACTGTGAGTCATTTTATTTCAGGCAATTTTTCATAATTGGACTGCATGGAACAGACTCCTCTTGTAATTGGTGTGATATCAGATAATAAAATAAATAATTTGCCACTTTTGCAAGCAGAAGGGAAACAAAACAGATTTATAGCACTGGGATTTGGAAATGGTTGTTACTTGCTTGTTTTCCATTTTGTGTCTTCTCCAGAGGTTAAATAAAAACATCACTAAGTATCTGTCTGCAAAGAGGTACAGGGGAAACAACAGTATGTATAAAATTGAGACTTCAGAGGGGAATTTCAATCAGCACATTATCAGGATATTCTGACAAAATTCAAAATCTCCAGAGATAAAAACATTTACTAGAACTTGTACAGCTGTTTGATGCTGATCTGTGATTGCTCTTACCAGACAAAAAGCAAGAAAGGCAAAAAAAAAAAGATGAACAATTTTAGAAGAAATTAAGGAACATGAAAGAGAGGAAGGAAAGAAGAGGAAGGTACAACAAGCAGAGAAATACATAATAAGCACCAGTGGTGGGAAGCTAAAAGAAAATGCCTTAAAATAAGAAAGAAGGCACATACATTTCATACTGAGTGATGAAATATAAGAGCACATTACAGTAAATTCTCCATTTTGTGATGTCCTTTCTAAAATGCTGTGTCAGTCAAACACAGGTGTGATTTGAGTTCAGAATAGGAGTAATGGATTCAACTTTAGTATGTGCTCAAAAAGGATATAGAAATAAAAGTAAGCAAATAAGCATAAGCTTGAGGATACAGCGTCCCCTCCATCTGCAGAGCCTCAACAAGGCAGAGTCCCTCAAGGAAAAGGATGAAGTGCCGAGGGAGAAGAGAGCAGAGTTGGCTGTAGGGTAGGGTTAGGGTCGGGTGTGGCAGTGCTGGATGCCCATGAAGGGGACTGCGCCCCCAAGCAGATGCCAAAGCTGGATGAACCCAACCTCAGGCTTGGGAAGATCCATCTGTTCCTGGCTGCAAGGTTATCAGGAGCACCCCAAGCAGTGCAAGGCACACAGCAGCACCCAAGAAAGGCTCCCTGCAGAAAATAATGATGGCCATGAAGAGCCCGAAAGCAGGAAATCTTTCCAAGCTATGGTGTTAGCAAGGGAAGCAGCCTCCACAGCTGCCCGAGCCTTGCACTGGAGGTCTGAGGCCACCCATACATCCACTGATTCCCCGGGGACATGGGCACCCACACCTAAGCACAGACCAACCCTAGGTGCTTCAGGGAGCTCCCTGCCCCGTGCAAGCTTTCCTCTCCTCTACCCTCCCCTCCTCTCCTCTCCTCTCCTCTGGCATTTTCTGTGCTGCAAGGAGACGTCATGATGGGACAGAAGCTCGGTCCCTATTTTTTGTCACCTCCTGGAGGATGTTATTTCCTTCTGTGAGCTGTATAGGACGCATAAGCAAAATCATGTGCCTTTCCCGAGCATCAGTGGTTGGATATTTAAGGTAAATGGTGCAATACCACTCAGACTGTCACTTGCCTGCTCTGCTGCTCTCCCAACAGGCCACTCAAGATATATTAAAGTCACTAACTCAGCGGATTTGCTTTGTACAAATTCAATTTAGAAGTTTCTCATTAGTTCAGAGACATGAAATAATGGGCTGAAAGTTTCAAAACTGTTAAGTACAACTGTAAGAAAGATACTTTGCTTATTCCTCACTCTGACTTCCATTCATGTCCCATGCTACTTGACACCTACTTTTGAGTATTATATATTGGTATAGAAGTAAATGCTACAATCCTATGAAATGGGAAGATTTCTTCTTCTGTGAATTCCTTAACCACCATGTAAACCATGGAAAGAACAAAAATACTGTCTTGAAAAGCCCCCAAATTAACCACACTGAAGAAAAAAAAAAAAAAAAGGCAAGACATCTGTGATAGTTTAACCCAGCCAGCAACTAAGCCCCACACACAGCCGCTCGCTCATTCCCCACCCCACCCCCCCACCCCCCAGTACGATGGGGGAGAGAATCAGAAGAGTAAAAGTGAGAAAACTCATTATTTGAGATAAAGACAGTTTAACAGGCAAAGTAAAAGCCATTCATGCAAGCAAAGCAAAACAAGGAATTCATTCATTCACTCCTTCCCATGGGCAGGCAGGTGTTCAGCCATCTCCAGGAAAGCAGGGCTCCGTCACGCGTAATGGTTACTTGGGAAGACAAATGCCATCACTCTGAACGTATTTCTTCCTTCCCCTTCCTTCTTCCTACCCCAGTTTTATTTGCTGAATGTAGCATCATATGGTGTGGGGTATCCCTTGGGTCAATTGGGGTCAGCTGTTCCAGCCATGTCCCCTTCCAGCTTCTTGTGCACCCCCAGCCCACTTGCTGGTGGGGTGGGGTGAGAAGCAGAGAAGGCCCTGACTCTGTGCAAGCATTGCTCAGCAGAAATGAAAACATCCCTCTATTACAACACTGTTTTCAACACAAATCCAAAACATAGCCTCATACTAGCTAAAATAAAGAAAACTAACTCTATCCCAGCCAAAACCAGCACAATATCTTACCCAGGAAAAAAAATTTTAGAAGATCTTATGTTTCAGAAAGCCTCTTAAAATGCACACGTTACATTTTAAATACAAAGAAGAACTACTGCCAAAGAAATCATCACTCAAACATATCTGAAATGTTATAAACTCCAGGAGGGAATCAGAAAAGAAGAAAAATCAAGAAAAAGAAAATCAGTAACTGAAGCTGGGTTTTTAAAACACATGACAGCTTCAGCCTTTTCATTGAGTCTGGATTTAAGAACTTTAAACATGAATTAAGAAAAAATACTGAGATCACAGTCGGCTTGGAAGCTACACACAAAACAGAAATGTGTTTGAAAAAAATTGGCATTCAGAGGCATTAAAATTATTCAGTTACTACCATCACTCACTGAGAAACATGACGTTCCATCACATGAGTCATCTCTGCATGGAAATGGGCACAAAATGTACCATGAAACACACTGAGAAGCCACAAATACAGGACCCAAAGAGAGAGGGAGAGTTTCTGATGTGTGACAACAGCATGACGTTGGCTAATATCAACTGTGATAGTGCATTTAGCTTGGTACATGGGACAGGCCACAGCAAGGAGGTGGAAGTGCTGCTGACACCTCCCTGGAGGAGACCCACTCCAGATGGGAAGGAGGAGACATGGGGACATTTTCCTAGCTGCTCTGTGCTTCTTTTTAGCATCCCTTGGATAAATGCACCCAGTAAACCCAATTGCCGCAGCAGTCGGACCCTTACAGTGTAGCTCAGCTTACATAAAAGAAGAAAATTTTACAGGGCCACTTTTCTCTTTCTGGTGCCCACCAACCCATGGCGGAGAGGGGCACTCGTGTATCTCATTTACGCATATTTTAGATCCCTCCCACAAAGTTGTAACTCTCTGTGGAGGGTGTTGTGTGAGGGCAGACTAAGTCCTCAGCATCAAAACAAAGTCAGGTCAACTGTCTGGATAAAATTGCTGCTGAGCACATTGGCACCTGGAGATCGGGCAAGGCAGCTCACAGCAACGTCATGGTTTCTTCATGGAAGTGTTTCCCAGTCTGGCTGTCCAGGTGGGCATAAATCCTCCCTCTGCTCAGGTCAGTGTAAATCTGTGCTATCTTTTCCACCTGGTCTGGAACATGCAACCCTCCAGGCATGCCGTCCACTGCACCTAAGGACCTTCTAGCCTTGCTCATTGCCAAGAGGGAACATGAAACTTCTCCACCTGAAGCTTTTGTTTCTGGACCTCCCCAGAAGCAGTATACCCACAACTGCACACACTGGCCCCAAACGACAGCTGATGCTCCTTCACACTGGCTCCTTCTTCCTCCTATGTCCCAGTTAATGCCCTTAATGCTCACACCACAGGGGCCTGAAACGCAGAACTCCTCTAGGATAAAAACAGGCCAAAGACTTCCTACAGCACCAAGTACACACAGCTTATCCCACACAGTCTTCCATTGCCAGTGCAGCTGTGTCCACTGAGGTGCAGTTACATGGCACAATTCAGTGCAATTTATGACCCGTTCTGTCACTGTGCATTGCATGCCCTTTGTTGCAGACAGCTGTTATTGATTCTAAGACTGTCTTGAAGCCTTCCTCAGAAAAATCCTCCACAATTTCAAAAGCTGTGATTTTCTTTATCTCTTTTTTATTCGTAATCAGACTGGAAAATTGCTAGGGATTTTTTTCCCCTCTACTTTTAGAAGTCAGGATCGTGTTTTGCTTGCAAACAAAGCAGCTGAATGATCTTATAGTCAACCTCTTCACTTAAAGAACATTTTTAACTTGTTCACTTTAAGGGCTTTGCAATGAAAGTCCTTGATTAGCTAAAGAATATGTGCTAATTAGTATTTCATTATGAAATTCATGTGCTCCTCTTTCCTTTGGAAGTATTAAAAAAGTTAGCCTGCCTCTTACCATCTTGTGGTCATTTGAAAAAACTGACCTGCTTCATAATGACACAGCACACGACTTGATTGTAAATCTTATCCAGAGACTACCCAGCCTGTGTGAAAGTAGCATCTGTATGAAAAGCATCCAGGCAAAAGCGGTTTGGTTTAGTTTGGTATCTTCAATTTAAACAGGCCTTGAAAAACGAATTTGTACAAGAGTCTAGAAAAGAGCAAAACTAGAATAAGGGAACAAGCTCCAGAGGAGCAGCTCATTATGGTGGAAAAAAATCACATCTGGTCCTGCAGGTGGATGTTTACCTCCATCGTCCCACTACTCTCACAACAAACCACCAAACAGCACTGGTGACATACTAGTCATGATCATGGTGGTTTTTCATCCCCCAACGTGAAAGGGCCATACAAATGTACAAAAGAAAGTCAAGGAGTGGCCAATAAGGGATTTTGTCTCAAATTTACCTATAGGTAAATTTATACCTATACCTATATACCAAAGATACCAATGTAAGAAAAGAGACCTCTTGCCTTGTCAGAGGAGGGGAACAACCAGACTAGCAACAGAAACAGCTTGAAGAAGCATGGAGAGGTAGACCGTATCCAGCTCCTTCATGTCCTCAGTGGGTTCCCTTGAAAGCCAGACATGGCTCAGCAGGGGGGTGTATTTAGATGCCCCCCCGCCCATGATCTCCCAGCAGTTGAGCACAGGGGAGACATATGGATACCCTAACCACAAAGGACACATGTCTGGAATCAGATTCCTTGTGGGTGACAATGGTAAGATTGAGAGCTAAGCTCTTTTTTGAGTCATTCATCAGCTCAGATATGAGTTGTCAGCATTTGAAGGTTTTCCACAAAAGCTAGTATGCAGAGTCTGTGCTTTTTACCAGTTCTCCAGCTATAGCAGTAGAGATTTCAGATCCACTCTCTTCATTTATTAAAGTTTTCTGCCTAATTTGACAAACTAGAGGAAAGTTCTAGATGTAACTGAACATTAATTAATCTTCTTGCATTTTCCTAAACCTCCAGTTCAAAGTAATACATATTGTGAAACATAAAAAGAGAATTATTCTCTCTCCTTTAAGATACCTGCTGAGACCCTGCTTCTGTCTTCCCCTGAACTCAAACCCAGGCCAATTCCCTGGTCTCTGAAGCACCAGAGACCTCTAAATCTTCTGTCCAGAGCACCAGTTATACATCTTCCAATTTTAATTTGAAACAATTAGCTGGAACATAACCGCGGAATGAAGACGGCTTTTAAGATAGGTCCAGGTCCTCACCACTTTTAGGTATCCTACTCTGGGATCAGAGGCATATGAGTTACTTTTATTGAGATAGGTATGTTTGATCAACTAAACTGCAGCCTTGAGTCCACCACAGCCTCTACTCTGTCTGTTACAGTCACTGAATCGTTAAATGCCCCATGCTGGAGGAGACCTCTGGAGGTCATCTACTCCAGCCTCCTGCTCAGAGCAGGGACAGCTGGAGCAAGGTGACCTGGGCCTCATCAGTTGACTGTTGAGTACTTCCAAGGATGTGGATCTGCAACCTCCCCAGGCAGCTATTGCTGCCTTAGTCATGTAAGGCATCTGAAGGTGGCAGATCTGACTCAGGACCTAAGGAAGACCCATGCCCATCTGGAGAGGCAGCTGTAAGCCAGATAGGATACACCAGGACATCTCAGCCACCACTATGTCCAGGTGGCTGAATACAACCACAGGTGTCCAAACATAGAGCCCATCTCCCATGTGATGTGAAAGGGTATTAGAAGCTGGCCGCATGCCGGGGTTAAGCAATCCCACCAGCACTGGACTGGCAGCACATCCTCCCACACCTGCCAGACTCTCTGCGGAGATCTGCTGAGTTCAGTATTCAGATTTGCCAAGCAAGGCTCAGTGAACCCACTGTGACTGTGACTCTTACAAGATAATCAGACGCTAGCAATAAAAAAGAGTAAAATAATTACAGGTTATAAAACCCAAGATGCATTCTCTATCTCATTCTCCAGCTACCTGCTGGTTGTCCCAGACCAGACAGGGATTAAAGACTGTAAAACGCATACAACCCTGAAACCACCATACCATGGACAGCTAATGAGCTGTGCTGCTTCCATCAACTTGAGGCTTGAGACCTCTTTGCTGTCATCTTATGCAGTTCCACCAAACATCGTTTTGCTAGGAAAGAGCCAGAGTGCTTTCAGACCTCAATGGGAGTGGAAATAAGTGCATTTCAAAATGGTTCACAAGACCATGTTAAAAGCTTTGCTGGTGACATTCGCACGTGGTTATTTAGGCCAGTATGAGAGAAAGCCTATTCTTGGCCATCAAAATGGGACAATCAGCTGAAATCAGTGGGAATTGTGCTCAAGTACAGCAGCACGGGGATGAAAAATTATAGGCACAGTAGAAATCTGTAATGCATTTACTGTGAGGAATCTGAAGGCACAACTCTAATCCTACTCACCTTTTTTTTATATGAGTGCATCAGTATTTCCTTTTCACAAACCTGTTATGCAAAGAGTACTAAAGAGATCTTTAAGTCATGTGAACAGAGTCCAGCTCCTTGAGGACCTCCAGCAACTTAGATGCTTTGCATAACTTTTAACTGTAACGTGTAACTAGGAAGGGAAAGGAATAGCAGGTGTTAATGGGTGTAACTTCACTAATTTCAATAAATTACAGCACTAACTCCAGGCCTCTATTCAACACACAACATTTTTAGTGAACTGGATGCAGAAAATAAACAAGCCTTTTCTATAGCTTTCGGGAAGATGAAGTATCCAGGTTCCAGAGTTCCAAAGCTATTTACTCCCGGACAAAAGGCAGAGAGTAAAAATGAGACATTTCAGTCTAAGAAAACAGCAGCAAACTGAAAAGGGAGTTCAGAATGGAAACACTTGGACAACGTTCTTTGTCCAACAACTCGTGCTCTAGGTATAATATTCTGGCCCTGAAACTAAAGCTGAAGGAGATTTTATTACAAATGCAGCTGCATTTATAATTAGACAGTGAAAAGTAGTAGGAAAAAATAGCATAGGAACAATTTTGTATGGGGACTGTGTGACCTAATAGCTGCTTTTCAACTCTAATATCAATGATTTTATGCTCTAGTTTCCTTCATCAGCTGACTTGGGACTGTTTTTAAAGTCATTAGGAAACTGGGAACATACCAATTTTATCTCAGAATCACAGAGAAATGGCACAGATAAGAGAAAAGATGGAGGTTTTACTCTTACCTAAACCAATTGTGTATTGTTTAAACTTGACTGATGCAGTGGCCATGCCTGTTTTGCCACTGCTAGACAGGAGAGAGGAATCAGACCCCATATGACATTTCCAGACAGCAAGTTACAGACGAAACTTGTATAAGTGGCAGTTCTTTGTGTTTCCATAGCAACTCAAGCTGCAGTTGTCAGTAATTAAAATTAACTCCATAGTTTTATTAGAATTCCAGAAGTTGCCTTCTCAGATGATGGAGACAAAGCAGAAGCCACAATATCTGCAAAAATAATAGATTTCTGTATGCAGCTCAGTCGTTCCTACAGCAGCATTCAGCTACATTGCGTCCTAGCCCTTGCCACTCGCAGCACTGTTTTGGCAGCAATTTGAACAGTAGTGGGAAATGCTACCTAGAAGATTTTAACCCAACTCCCACAGCAAGCCCAGAGCTTTGCAGGTACGTCCTGCTGCTGACACACGGTTCTCCTGCCTGGGCTGTTCAGGTATGTCCTCCTCCCTCCGCAGCCTGCTGTCTGCTGCAGGTGAGAAAGACGAGAAAACAACAGCCCTTTTCCAGACCAGGTTCATCTAGAGCCCTTCAGCCACTGAGGTCAGGGATCTTGCTGGTGAGAAGGTAAATCCTGTAAGTCCTAAAAGCTGGACAGAAAAGCCCGTTGAGATGGCCTTGCCAGGCTCTGACCTGGTTTTAGGGTGGCTCCTTTTGTTCCCAGCGAGCTGGCACCCCTGAGCTGCAATCCCCAAAGCAATCATTTCTACCACAGACCACATAGCATAGGCAGGGGGTGCAGATTGCCACAAGTGGTGCTGGTGTTGGGGAGGGGAAAGTTACAGCCCCCCAATCCTCCCCAGCCATTCACTCCTACAAAAACCTCGTGGCAAAGTTCTTGTCATATGGAATATATCTACACCCTAAGTAAAGAGGACAGGGGAGAAAGTCTAGCACTAAAGCCCCTGACTAACTAGCACTGCTTCAGCCAGCTCATCTCTGGCTCTGTCCTGGACCTTTCCCACCAGTTGTCTGCACAACAGTTTGGGCATGCATGCTGAGGTGGTTCATTGCAGGACTTTTCCCTAATGAGACTATTAGACTGATTCGACTAGACCACATGGCGTTTGGCTCCCTCCACCCCACAAGTTCTCCAGCGCTGTCCTGGGCAGCTTTGCAACCTCACATGCCCTGGTGCTAAATATCAGCAAAACACACCACTAGGATCATGTGAAAAAAGCACTGCTGTGGTGGGCTGCAGCATTTTACTCATTTTCCTTTAGACAAGTGGAACTGGAAAAACACAGTAAAAATAACTATCATGTTTTTATGGCCAACGTCCCCCTCGTGGGGCCCAGAGGAGAGCCAGAGCCAAGCACTGTTTAGTGTAGACGCAGCCAGTCTGCTCTGGAGGGAGCAGAACAGACACAAACCACTCTGTGCTGCTTGGCCTCCCACCCAAAGATCTGTCCCTGGCTCTCTTTTATTTAGTGGTATGGATGTATCCATAGAGAGTACTCAAAACCAGTCCTGCCTCCAGAAAACTCCTTAACTTAATAGAAAAGTAAATTATTTCGCTTTTCAGAGATAGATTTTATTTTCCAACTGGCTAAGCGTAAATTTAAATTCATCCCTTAGGACCGTAGCCTACCAGCAGCTAGCATGTCCAGCAAAACAGATTGTCATTAGTTGCTCTTAAAGTTGTTAGGAAAGCCAAAATAAAGTGTTATATTAATAAAAAAAAATTTTCCTAATATCTACCCTGGAAAGACAGCTGTTAACAGCAAAAGAAGCACCTGCATTTCATTGTAGTAAATCAAATAAGGCAGGAAATTGAAACACCAATGATTTATATCTTTAGAAAGAATGGGAACACAAAACATACATACACGTGTATCGTAAGCTTAGCAATAGCATCAAAGCTATATGCAGAGAGGCAAATACTGTTACCTGTTAGTAAAGGTAATATCTATGATTAGCATGATGTCTCCTACCAAAAATATCATTGACAAAACTATACCTTCTGCGATGAAGTCTTGAGGGGGTTTCTATGGAAACCATTGACTTCAACAAAAAAGGCTCAACTGGAAGTGTCTGGGTTTTAAATCTTTTTTAAACAGAGTTTGAAGCAAAATTTTGTTGCTTTTTAAGTTTGGAAATCAGCTTTCATTTTCTGTTTGCTCATTTCCTCTTATTTAGACAACAAATACCTGGGAAGTTTTGTTCTTCCTAACTTTTACCCCAGAAAGCCTCAAAATGCCAGTTCAAGAATTGCTTGCAGAGCAGTCCAGAAATGCCCCAGAGCTGTGATTCATTAACCCATCCTGCACACTGAACAACCCAGTCACACCATGATTATTGTTCGCCACTTCCAGCTCTGGTTTCATGCTGAAACAAAACTCTAGTATAGGCACAAACCACATTTTCCAGGAATGTCTGTACAAGCAGCACTACACAGTGATGAGCGTTCAGGGCATATGAACAAGGCGGCTGCCGATCCTTTGGAAGCAAAGTCGTGTTTAGAAGTCTCTGCAAGCATTCCTCGCAGCTTGTTATACAATGCTATCAATAGTCAAAATCCTGTCGGGAGTCAGGATATTTTTCAACATGAGGTTGTATTGCTTGGGCGTGTGTTGGGGTTGTATTGCTGTGCTGCTCCGTCTGACTGCTTCCTTTCCCTCCTGCTTGAAACTTGATAAGATCACGGTGGGAAATAGAGCATAAGATGGATAAACAATGGTGTTACTTGGTGAGAAATGCACACAGGAATAGAGGAAATCCTACATTTCCTTATGAAGATAACTTTTCAAATAAGACTTTAAGCAAACACACAGGTCCTAGTCACTTGGGGAGCCTGACATGAGCCACACACAAGCCCCTAAGTTTGTGTGTGTTGTAAAGGGGCATTTAAGCCTCTATTTAAAAGGTATCTAACAAGTGCCAATGCAGAAATCCACATCCAGACTTTGGGTGCAAAGGGCTTAATACCGATGAGCATTGAACTACGCCTGTGACACACTGATGCAGGCTGCCCAGGGACTTGCTGGCTGCTTCATTGTGCCTCTGGTGGGGGGCACATGTTTGGGAAGTCCCCCCCAAATTGCTAAACAAGCCCGCACGTGCAGGAGGGACCTTCGCAACCTCCAACAACAGGGTGACACTGCTGCTTGTGCCCCTCAAGCAACGCACAGTGTGTGCGCTGCACCTGGGGATTCGTCACAAGGATGGGGTGGGCTGCAGAGCCAGAAATCTATGCAAACACAGCACCACCTCGAAACCCACCCATGGGCAAGGTTTCCACACGGGGAAAGAGGGTATTGCAGGAAAGAAGGATGTGTCAGCAGCCCCACCTCAGCCCATCTGGCCAAAGGTTCATCAGGACAGCTCGTAGTTTTAAAATGAAGCACATGCTCAAGTGTTTTGTTAGAAAACTTGTGCCACTCACCATGTGAGTAGCAGCACAGCCTTCCCAAAGCAAGCTGTCTGGAAATATGCCTGGCACTGTCTGCATAGTATCCAAACTGTTTTTAAGGGACATACCCCAGGGGCTTTTCACACATATCACATCAATCCTGCCATTTCACTGGTTCTTTGCTTGTTGTTATTACCATCATTCACTATTTATAAGAGGCACAGCCTCCCAAGCTGCTGAAAAACAAAGCCACAACAGGGAGTGAAAGGCACGTCTGATGTAGACTGCCCTCAAGGACTTCCTCTGTTCCAGAAAGATCCTAGGGGCACTGTGATGCCAGGGTGGACAAGGATTCTGCAAGGGTGGGATTCAACTGGCTAAATGCAGACATTGTCTCTTGCAGTAGGCACCACGAAGTCACTTTATAGTCAATGGAGAGAAACTCATCTCGTCCCATGTACACACTGGAGAGCTTTTGAATAAATCAGTCGGTAAAGTCAGGGTCAGCACAGATAGAGAAATTGAGGTCTTCCTTCAACTGTCTGTGCACGGATGTCTGGTGCAGTTGGACACAAGGATATGTGAACTGAGCACCTTAAGTTAGGCGAGACCGATCACATCTCATGCAACCCTGGGCTTAATATTACAGATTTCAACAAAACAGAGTGGGATTCATATTCAAACACCTTTGTGCAGGTACCTACATGCCCAACATGCTTTTCTTTCACCCTAGAAAGTTACAAGTTGCAGAGCCAGGTATTACTGTGCCAATTTTCCCAGACCAGATAAAATTCAGACCAGCAAAAGCCTGCCCACCGATTGGAAAGAAGCAGTCTCTGCACAGCACGATGGAGGTAGGAAGGTGAGGGGAGCCCCAGCTCTCAGCACCGCCACTCAGAGAGCCCAGCACTGTGAATACCGTCTCCACTCATCCTGCACAGCAGGTTGCAGTCAGCAGCAGCGAGTGCGAGCAGTGCTGGCAGAGGCAGCCAAGTGCTCCCAAACTCTGGCAATGCAACCGTGCTGCCTGGTAGAAGTGGAGAGAGAATTAACGTCAACAAAACTTTAAAGATATGGCTTCAAAACCTCAGCATCTGCTCTGAAGTTGTTAAACCTGTTCTCTGTGTCTCTCTGACCTGTCAATAGCGATAAAATTGCCTCCTTTCCTCCTGCATTTTCTATACACAGCTACACAGTGGGATTCCAACATGCAGACACGGCTTCTCTAGGGCTTTATACTTTTTGTCATGGTTGGCTGCATTTTTCAGAGCTCTTCCTTTTACCTTCATTAAACTTGAATAAAAAAGGGTCTATTAAAAAATGCAAAGGGCTCATTTTTCAAAATCAGCCATAGCCTTCAATTGTTGAAGGTTAAAGCACTGTTTCTTTCATTTGGTTTAATCCCAACTGCAAAAGAAAAGAAGAAACCCAGTTGCAGAGTATCTGAGAACGTAAATGCCTCAGGACCAGGCAGGACAGCCCAACAGAACCGCCTGCCCAATTAGCCAAGCTGGGCTCTCCGTGGTTAATGGTGGGGGGAAGCCATCTTCTCAACAGAGCCATTCAGAACAAGAACCAAACTCCTGTGCTCCAGCGCACCTTCTGCAGCGCCCTTTCTTTGCCTGACTGGCATTAGGTGCCCGAGGTTAAATCCTTCAGTCAGCTGTATAAATATCCCCTCATGTGCACTAAACTTTTTCCCATATGTGATCAACTTTTAAAAGAGCATTTGGCCAGATTGTCATGAAGTGAGGCCAGAGCAATCAGATAACTTCCAACCAGACAAGATGGAAATTTTGGGTTAGGTTTGGTTTCATAAATAAACACCCATTTTCAAGGCGGACCTTGTCTCTCAGGCTTCTAAGTCACTTAGGCTATTTTTAAAAGGTGACCAAAGAATAGAAGCCCCATATTTTAAAGAGCTCAGTGCACGGGTTTAGACAAGGACTGCTGCAAATCATCAGTGCTCTCCTCACGCCAATGGGGCAGGCAATGACATTTGACTTGGGCAGCCAGCCAGGAGGTGCACAAAAGCTCAGGCTTTCTTGATGCTTTGAGACACTTCTATAGGTGCCTGAAATGACAGCTTGGGTTTCTGGGGAAGGTGTTCAAGGAGCACAGACAAACAGTGTAGGGGACTCTGCCAGGAAACGGCAGCATCTCTAAAGTTGAAAAGACCATTGCCAGTGAGCTTGGGAGATGCACTTGAACTTACTGCTTTAAAAAAAAACCCTCTTCCACCAGGCTTTTTCATCCCTGTTGCTGCAAATGAAAATATGATGAGAGTGTGAGTGTAGGATGTCAAACTAATGAACACAATGTTTTTAAACTTACAGGAACAGCCACCAGCACAGCTGCTTTGTCTAATATTTTACTTCAAGCAGAGTAGAGCATAGCAGCGTTCCTGTCTTGGCATATCAGGTAACATAGCAAAAGCCTTCAACAGCTTTTAAATATGTTTGCTGTAAAGCATTCAAAGCAAAGTGATCAAAGAGCAGGAAATATATGGCACCTGCTCATTCCCTATAGCTGGTGGAAACTGGGGGTTGGTTTCTGTTGTCATTGGCTTCTGCTCATTTCCTGCTCCAGCCTAGAAAAACAACTTTTTTTATGACTGCTTAGGAGGAGGAATCAGTTCAGATGCTTCAGACCTAAAATCAGATCCGCAGCTGACCATCCCTAAATTAAAGTGAATATCCCTCATTACTGGAAACATCAGCCAATGCTCTAAAAACCGTCTGTCATTTAAACCATGTTCTCTTTGTCTAAGCCCTCTGCGTATACTTTAATTCTCATGGAAGAATTGTACAGCCAATATCTTTTGTTAAGCTGACTTTGTAAGGCAGAGAAATGGAGGCAGGAAAGCTAAACATCTTCCCCCAAGCCCATAGGGGTGGCTGGGCCCAGACTTATTCCGCCTGCTTCAGGTGACTAGTTGCCTTCTCTAACAAGTAGAGGGAAATGGAGAGCTCCACGGCATGATTCAGCTCTCCCAAAACATGGACCATCTTGGGAAGTGTTCATCTTTTTCCATCACTATACTGACAGCCAGAAGCGGGCAAGGTGCTTAACCAAGGGACCCTGTTAAGTGCTTGAAACTGGGATCACTGGAGAATTGTGGCAGAGCTGAAGAGAGCCTGAAGTGGCTTTTAAAATGCCACGTTATTTAGCTGAACTGTTCACTTTGCTTTCTGTGACCATTAAACTGGAAGCCAATATTAAAATATTCTATTCCAAATGCCAGGGGTTTGTTATTTGGAGGTTTTCATTCATCTCACAGAAACTCTAACTATCCTGTAGACCTTGATGAGCGTACCCATGTGGGTATGCTTTCTGTAGATCATGCCTTCTGGTCCCCTCACCAACGTATTCTTTGTGCGTACAAAATTGCCCTTGCTCATGGTAATGAGCACAGAAGCTTCTCTTCTTCTTGTGGCACCCAGGAATACTTCCCTTTAGCTTCCTTATGAAAGCTGAATTATGTTGGAGTAATATCTGTAAAGCATTTTGTTAGACTCTGCCTAATGAAGCACACTATCAAACAATCTTTTTCAGTCAAAAGACCAATGGCAGACTTTTCCTGAGCACCAAACTCACCATAATACATTCGATGGGCTCCTACTCTGGGTTGCACACTGGAAATACTTTTCCAAAACTAGGAGAGAAAAAGGAAGAAGAGGTTTTCTTACACATGAGCACTGGAAGTTATAAAATTTCTCCCTGTTTGAAGGAAAATTAGAGCTTTGATCTTCCAGCTGCCACTAATTCACTTGTAACAAAGCATGATCAATTATTGCTATAAACAAAGCACATTCCAAAACAATTGTAGCTGAGGCAATAAAACCACCCATTAGAACAGACACGTTGGACAGGCTCCAGTCAGTCTCATTTAGGTGAGTAATTCAGGCAAAGCTCCACTGCAATTTTAGGCATCTGGCCCGGGAGGGGAGGGGGAAGAAGGCAGTTCAGGCAGCTGTATACACCCCTCTGGAGTCATCTTTTGGAGCCAGTGAAGAAGGGTAGATGCTGCTGCAGGTGTGGGGGGATGCAGGCAGCCTCTCTTGGCTGCACGGCGCAGGGGGACACAGTCCTGCCACGCCATGGCCCAGCAGGTCAAGGAACCACCTGGAAGGTGCACAGCCAGGAGGATAGGCAGCATGCAGCCTCATCAGGTCTCAGGTCCACGTTGCCTCCTCTAAGCTAGAGGTGGACAGCTGGGGAGCTGGGGCCACCTTCCTTCGCAGAGCCCACACAGGTGAGGTCTCTAAGGACAGTTGACTAACCCTGCATACTACACATGGCCAGAGCATGTCCCACCAGCAAATTCTTGCCGTGGTTCCCCTGGCACAGCTTCAGCTTAGGGAAGCTAGTACTTTCTCAGACAGCACCTGGGCATGGCTTGCGGATGGCACGGGCCGTAAGAGGGTGCTATCACCACCTTAAACCACAGTCCAACTACACAATCTCATCTAACTATTTAGGCTTCTCTGGGGTCAGTTCAGGTGGCTTTTTGCCCAACTCTGGACCGCAACAGCCTTTGAGGTGACCTGCTCCTGAGAACAGGCATACCTATATGCACCTAAGGAAATAGCGTTTGTCACCCAAGGAAGTCCAGGAAGTCCTGGAAAGAAGGTGGAAAGGTTTGTCTGAAGCTTGGATGGGGTTCAGAGTGGTGGAATCCCTGCCAAGATGACAGAGGGAGCTCTTCCTTGGATGCTACTCAAAATACACTTAATGTCAGATATTATTATTAATTGCAGAGCTGCCATATAAATCTCTGATACTGACCAGCAGTAGGTGTCAATGAGAAGGTGTAAGAAATGTGGGAAACATGTCCTGTTCCCACTCTTCCAGCTCCTCCAGCAATCAGAAGTTTGGAGACTTCTTGACTTGGGGGATGCACCTGACTTTTGAGCTTGATTGACACAACTGACTGAATCTTTCAGTCTCTCTTTGTTTTTTACCTCCACAATATTTTTTTGTAACTTTCATGATTTAACCATGTGTATGTATGAAAAGTTCTTCCTTGTTTGAAATTTCCGTTCGAAATTTTCTGCTAATAACACCTTATATTCTGATGATACCTGTATTATAAAAAAATAATGAATAATTATCCTTTATTCACCTCCTCTGATGTCACCCCTCGGCCATCTCTTCTTGGTGTTGAAAGTCTAGTCTATTAAGAATTTCCTGTTAAAGAAGCTGTTTCGTATTTCTGATTAACACTTTTCTCTGCAACATTTCATGTTCTGCTGTATCTTTGTTGAAAATGGAGTGACCAGGATGTACACAGCATGCCACAGATTTATAATGTAGAATGATTGTTTTGGCTGTTGTCTTTTCCTTTCTTATTATATAAACTATAAAACCCAGCGTATTAAAGAATGTCTGAATAGAGCTGAGTTCTCAAATGAGTGCAAAACAGGGCTCAGGCTCCAAGTGATAACTGGAGGCCATTGTGTGCAAGTACATTTTTCCACAGGCTTAATTTAGAGACCAGTTTTGAAAGCTTGACTCAAAACCATCAGTATGACAAATCAAATACATCTTTGAGACGGATTTTTGAGAAGGATCCTTTATCAGGAATTCCTGCACATAATTTACCAAAGAGGAGCCATATCATTTTTCAAAAGGTTAATTTAACATCAGGATTTACTCTATAAAAATAAATGCCTTCTTGTTTCATGGGTCTCCTTCCTGGATGCGTTCCAGCTTGCAGCTGCTGACTTCAAAGACAAAAATAAATGTTGGCTGTTTGGCTGGGTAATCCTGCAGGTCCAGGACATATGGCATTCATTTCTGCTGTGGGTTGATGCTCAGTCCCAGCCCAGCCTGAGGTCCAGCCTCATCAGTGTCCCTGCAAATCCAATCCAACTGGCTAACTTTGCATGGAGTCCTGGGCTCTGTGGAGAGGAGAGGCTGCAGGGCTCAGATTTGGTCAGCAAGGAGCTGGGGCTGCAGAAGTGAAACCCACCAGTGGCTCTGCTGAGCTTTTCCTTTTTTGGTTCAGTGTGGGCACTGTGCACCCCAGCCATGGGTATCCTCCACACACACTCACAGCATGGGCAGAAAGCATGTGGGACATGGGGCTCATTACATTCAAACCTGGCAGTAGACCCCTCACTTAATCTGCCAGTATAACCACAGTGAGTGGAAACTTCTTAGGCTCCGCACAAAGTTTGTTCAACTTAACAGAAAGTCTCTTTTGCATTTGAACAACTCATGCTCGCAACTGACTGCAAAACCAATAACTGAAGTCCAAATCACCACACTTGTGGGCACCTGTTGCAGAGGGTGGGTTGCACCCACACCAACCAGGGTCTGCTATCCCCAGCACAAACAGAAGCCATCCTGGCTCCCTAAACAAGCAAGGTTCAGTTTGCAGGGCTGGCAGATGAAGAGAGAGAAAGGAGGAATCTCTGTCCTTATCAATGAGCATATGTGATCAGAGACCTGCTGAAACCCCGTAAGCACTGAGTATCACAGAAGTCTTTTCTGGTGGTAGGCTTCCCTTTGAAAACACAATTTATTTCTCTCATAGTTAGGTGTTGCGTAAATGCTGATTACATTGACCTAAATTTGCTTGCTCCTTGCTTTTGTGTATTACCCACCAGCTAGCTCCAGACACAGGTGTAGATTCATCTTTTAGCTTACACACTGCAGCTCCACCAGTTCTCAAACAGCAGCAGTATTTCAGCTCCTGCTACAGGAGGTCAAAGTTTTGGATGTTGGGTTTTTTTGCTATCCAGGCTATTTTTAAAAAATTATACTCAGACAACAGGAAGTATCTGATTTGTAAAAGTCAAATTCATCTAGGACCCACACCCTGGTTGACAGTGTCTTTTTGGGAAAAAAAAAATAGGATAAATCAACAGAACCTTTTAGTTCAGATGCCATTTACTAAAATGCAACATTCACATTGTCTGCAAATAGCAGCCAGCTGAAACCTGTTGGAAGATCAAGTTTCAATTACAGCTGACATTTCCAAAACACTGTGTGATGGAAAAGCCATTCATATCCCCAAACCCAGACAGTCATCTCACATCTCCTGTTTCTCAGCATCATATGTTCAAAGGGTCGTCACTGGCAAAAGCCACTGAAGAGATACAATCGCTGACATTTTTGTGCTCCAGCAGTCATGGGACTCATCATCACCAGAGTCAAGTAAGGAGAGCAATCACACAGCTCTCCTGGCAGCTTGCAGAATGCTCTGGTGTTAAGCACACATTGAAGCTAGTGTGATTTCAAGACAGATATTTGTATTGTACAGGCGAGAGAGCTATATTTACATTCTTCCCCATTACTTACTGTAGAGGAAATGGGGAGAGAAGAGAGTTCACCAGCTGGTACTAGTGATCTGGGGAAGAAAGTTCTGCCTGGATGTTTGAGTGGTTTTTCTTCACCTCTCACAGATCTCCTATGCATCTTGGGCAAGCTGTTTATGCCAAGTTTAACAAACGACTACAGGAAGGCTTAGGCAGGGATGGGTGGCTCTGGTTCTTGTCCTTCTGGGCTTCCCAGGCTCTTGTGAGCAGGATCCACCAGTGACTGACATGGGCATTGAGATCATCCTCCCAGGGCAACTTCTTCTTAGGGGTCTTTGCAACTACTTTCCATTGAAATACCTGCAAGTCTCAGCCACTCAACACAAAAAAAATAAAGGGGGGGGGGNTGGTAAACTGAGAGGCCAGTACAAGTCTCCAGTCATGTCCTGAGCTTGGACAGGCAGTCTGAGCATCACCATCCCTGAATTCCCCTGCTGTCTCCCCAGAGGTTCTGGGGAGAAATACCTGGGTGGGTTTCACGGCTCATGTCTGCCCTGCCACCACATGCAGATGAGCTGGTTCGGTGGCAGCATATTTGGATATGCCTATACCAACTGCAGTGGAGATGGGCTCTTGATTTGTGCACTTGTGGCTGGGATGGTCTATGGATTATAGTCAATATAACCACTAGCCTCTTGCACAAGAGGGTCTTGGCTTGTCACTGGGGCTGCTAGATGCTACCAAAATGTCTGTTTGAAATAATTATAAGTATGTGGTATCCCTTAAGGTGTATTCTGAGTATTTCTTGTACAGCTGCAAGCTCTTTGGGAAATGAGACCCTTCTAAGGAATGGAGTCCTTCCTCCATGAGAATGCAGGCATATGTGTCACAAAAATGTTATCTAAAACTGCCTATAGTGGAACAGATTTGTGCTATCCAGAGTATAGCTAAAAATAAAGGAAAAAATTAATAAAGAAAGCTACAGAAGGAAGACTTGAGGCCAGTAATTTTCTTGTAATATGCCCTCAGCTGGACTAAGCAGCTTCTAATTCCACTGATTTAAATGGCTTTGAGGGATAAGCTCTAGGGTTAGGTAAAGGGCTACTCTTAATCTGACTTACTTGAAGATTCACAGCACACATCTGTCTTACAGCTGCAACAAAATGTTTATCTTCATCCTTGTGACAGGAGAATTATAAGATTAATTGAAAAAATTCATACATGTGTAATGCCCATCTTGCCTTAAAAAATGATAAATATTCTACAAGTCCAAAGCACTATTCATAGTTTTAGCTAAACCACCTCTTGACAAGCAGAAATTTTACAAAACATCCCTGATATGGGAACAGGCGCTGAACTCCCTCATTTTGGGAAGAGATCTTA
Organism: Sula dactylatra; assembly: GCA_013389905.1. Lineage (NCBI taxonomy): Eukaryota > Metazoa > Chordata > Aves > Suliformes > Sulidae > Sula > Sula dactylatra. The sequence goes on from WEKW01004730.1 coordinate 225,725, forward strand.
TTTGGGGAGAGGTCTTCTCAGAGATCCAGTCTCTCTCACTTAAGGCTTTTCTGTACTAATAATGCTATTTGGACCATCGCTAAAATGGTCTGACCTCTGTGTCCAACATAGCTACTTAGGCATCTCATCTTTCAAACACCTGGCCACATTTGGCATTATTGAGATGCATTTCCCAGCTATACGAATTCCCTCAAACCATTTACAGATCGCATTAATCATTGCACTGATGAGTATTTCCTACCATTTTCTTTCTTGCCTTGATTTCCTCCCTGATAGCATTTAGCACTATTTAGATTACTTTATACATAAATGTTAAAGGCTGTTACCACCAGCTCCTCTCTCTGAGAGAGATGGATCTACAACTGCAGCTGACAGCTCTCCTTCTGACACCACCTTTCCGACCACAGTAAAGTGTCTTTCATCCCAGGATGCTTTTAAAATAAGACTTCTGACCCAAACACCATCAGAGTTGTTGGGCACCTTTGCACACTGTGAGCAGCAAGACCCAGGAGCCCATCTACATTTGCATCCAATGTCAGGATGAAATATATTTGGGCTATGAATCACCCTCCCATGAGCAGGCTTCAATAGGAGGAAAATCAGATCACATGGACATGTTTCAGCCAACCTACTGATACAAACAATCAAGAGATCAGGACCTCAGGGCTTGCCATGGCCTGGACTGGTTTATATTCTGCACATGGCTGTTGCTTTCCATGAACTTTAGATGCAGCACTGCATGCCAGAAGCAGTACTAACATGCATCTGTGGGGCTTCGGTGTACCTGTGCTCTGGAGGGAGAAGGAAAGTGGTGGGGTAGATAACGGAGATCAGCTGAAAGCCCAAGCAGAAATTTAATGCCTGTGTATGACAGATAAAAGTCAAAAGACAAAATCAACTCCCATTTGCATTTTCTTCTCATGGAGGGCCTTGAAAAGCTAAAGTGGTCCTGCTGAGACTTCAGTGGGCTTCAGTTAGATCAGATGTGAGGCTTAAGGCTGCTAAACTACCCTGTTTACCTATGCTGTATCTTCTTCTGTAAAACCTCCACAGTGCTTCCTTTAAAAATGTGTTTAAAAACACAATTCTTAAATGAGTGTAAACAAAAGATACCTCATTATTGGCAAGGAAGCTGATTTACTGGAATATCTAAGATTAGTGGTAGACTGGGACTTTTGCTCTGACAATTTGAGTGAGAATACATACAACACTCACTTGTTTTTCATTATAATAAATCATTAGCAAGTATTTGAAAACAAAACTGTACAACAATTTCCTACCTTAGGCTGACCCTTTTTCTGACACCAAATGCATAGCCCAATGCTTTCCACTAATACAATAATTCATAGAATCACAGAATGATAGAATGGTTTGGGTTGGAAGGGACCTTATGGATCATCTAGTTCCAACCCCTCTGCTGTGTGCAGGAACACCGTCCACTAGACCAGGTTGCTCAAAGCTCCATCCAACCTGGCCTTGAACACTTCCAGGGATGGAGCATCCACAGCTTCTCTGGGCAACCTGTTCCAGTGCCTCAGCACCCTCACAGTGAAGAACTTCTTCCTTATATCTGACCTAAATCTACCCTCTTTCAGTTTAAAGCCATTACCCCTTGTCCTATCACTACATGCCCTGATAAAAAGTCCCTCTCCAGCTTTCTTGTAGGCCCCCTTCAGGCACTGGAAGGCTGCTGTAAGGGCTCTCCAGAGACCTCTCTTCTCCAGGCTGAACCACCACAACCCTCTCAGCTTGTCCTCATAGAAGTGCTCCATCCCTCTGATCTTCTTCATGGTCCTCCTCTGGACTCACTCCAACAGGTCCATGTCCTTCTTACGTTGGGGCCCCAGAGCTGCACACAGGACTCCAGGTGGCGTCTCACAAGAGTGGAGTAGAAGGGGAGAATCACCTCCCTCGACCTACTGGTCACGCACCTTTTGATGTAGCCCAGGATACAGTTGGCTTTCTGAGCTGCAAGCGCACATTGCCAGGTCATGTTGAACTTCTCACCAACCAACACCCCAAAGTCCTTCTCCCTCAGGGCTGCTCCCAATCCATTCTCCACCCAGCCTGTATTTCTGTGCAGCATTGCTCCACCTACACGCAGAACCTGGCACTTGGCCTTGTTGAACTTCATGAGGTTCACACCGGCCCACCTCTCAAGCCTGTCAAGGACCTTCTGGATGGCATCCCTTCCCTCCAGCATGACAACCACACCACACAACTTGGTGTCATCGGCAAACTTGCTGAGGGTGCACTCCATCCCACTGTCCATGCTGCTGACAAAGACATTAAACAGCGCTGGTCCCAATACCAACCTCTGAAGAATGCCACTCATCACTGGTCTCCACCTGGACATCGAGACATTGACTGCAACTCTTTGGGTGCAACTGTCCAGCCAATTCCTTATTCACTGAGTAGTCCATCCATCAAATACATGCCTGTCCAATTTAGAGACAAGGTTGTCGTGGGGGACAGCATCAAATGTTTTGCACAAAATCGGGTAGATGATGTCTGTTGCTCTTCCCTTATCCACCAATGCTGTAACCCCATCGTAGAAGGCCACCAAGTTTGTCAGACATGATTTGCCCTTAGTGAAATCATGTTGACTGTCACCAATCACCTCCTTAATTTCCATGTGCCTTAGCGTAATTTCCAGGAGGATCTGCTCCATGATCTTGCTGGGCATACAGGTGAGACTGATTGTCCTGTAGTTCCCTGGGTCTTCCTTTTCTCCCTTTTTAAAGCCGGGGGTTATGTTTCCCCCTTTCCCAGCTGTTGGGAACTTCAGCAGATTTCCACGACTTCTCAGATACGATGGATAGTGGCTTAGCAACTTTATCCATCAGTTTCCTCAGGACGTACAGATGCATCCCACGGACTTGTGCACCTTCAGGTTCCTCAGGTGGTCTTGAAGCTGATCTTCTTCTACAGTGGGCGGTTCTTCGTTCTCACGGTCCCTGCCTTTGCCTTCTGCAACTTGGGCGGTGTGGCTTGAGCACTTGCCAGAGAAGACTGAGGGAAAAAACTCATTGAATACCCCAGCCTTCTCCATATCCCAGGTAATCAGGTCTCCTGTTTCCTTCCAGAGAGGGCTCACATTTTCCCTAGTCTTCTTTGTGTCACCGACGTACTATAGCAGCTTTTCTTGTTGCCCTTGATGTCCCTGGCCAGATTTAATTCTATCAGAGCTTTAGCTTTTCTAACCTAACAATTTCTTTGTATTCCTCCCAGGCTACCTGTCCTTGCTTCCACCCTCTGGAGGCTTCCTTTTTGTGTTTGTCCAGGAGCTCCGTGTTCATCCATGCAGGCCTCCTGGCATTTTTGCCTGACTTCCTCTTTGCTGGGATGCATCACTCCTGAGCTTGGAGGAGGTGATCCTTGAATATTAGCCAGCTTTCTTGGGCTTCTCTTCCCTCCAGGGCTATATCCCATGGGTCTTTACCAAGTAGATCCCTGAGGAGGTCAAAGTCTGTTCCCCTGAAGTCCGGGGTAGTGAGCTTGCTGTGCGCCCTCCCCAGTGCCCTAAGGATCTTGAACTCCACCATTTCATGGTCACTGCAGCCAAGGCTGCCCTTGAGCTTCACATCCCCACCAACCCCTCCTTGTTGGTGAGAACAAGGTCCCGCACAGCACCTCTCCTCATTGGCTCCTCTATCATTTGGAGAAGGAAGTTATCATGAATGCATTCCAGGAGCCTCCCGGATTGCTTATGCCCTGCTGTGTGGCCCCTCCAACAGATATCAGGGTGGTTCAAGTCCCCCATGAGGACCAGGGCTTGTGAATGTGAGGCTGCTCCTATCTGTCTATAGAGAGCCTCATCCACTCGGTCTTCCTGGTCAGGTGGCCTGTAGCAGACCCACACTATAATGTCACCTGTCCCTGCCCTCCATTTAATCCTGACCCATAAGCTCTCAGTTGTCTCCTCATCCATCCCCGGGGGGAGCTCCATGCACTCCAGCTGGTCATTGACATAGAGGGCGACACCCCCTCCTTGTCTCTCCTGCCCATCCTTCCTAACGAGCCTGTATCCTTCCATTCCAACACTCCAGTCATAGGAGCCATCCCACCACATCTCCGTGGTGCCAATAAGATCATAGACCCCATCACCCCCTAGTAGACCAGGTTTCTCAAAGAGAGTCCCATGGTCTAAGTAGCCGAGCCCCTGGCTGTGGCACCAGTCCTGTAACCATTTGTTGGTTCACCAGATCTGACTGGCCCTTTCAAACCCCTTCCCCTTTGACCAGGGGTCAAAAATCTGCCTGCGCTCCAGAGTCCCTTACCGCCACTCCCAGGGGTCTGTAATCCTTCTTGATACTCCTCAGGATGCTCCCGGCAACCATCCATTCTTCTGCACAACTGGCCCCCCTCCCTTCCCTGTGTGTGCTGGTGGGGGAGTTTTTGGCTGTTTGGCTGTGGGTCTGCTGCAGACTGCGCTTGGAACCAGCTATTTAACACCTTCTCAGCCTCCCTGGTGTTACGCAGCCTTCTCACCGCCTCCTGCAGCTCAGCCACCTGCTGCAGGAGGTCTTCCACCTGTCCCTGCCCCAGGAGAAAGGTCTGCACTGCAGCCTCTCCCTTCGGCAGCTCCATCTGGGTGGAGGCATCGGCCACCACTGGGGTAGATGGTGCAGACCCCCCCGCCGGAGCTGCAGCCTTTGCTCTCAGAACGAGTGCCCACCATTCTGCCTTGAGGGTCAGGTAGAATGAATGCCCTTGACCTGTGCAGGTGGTCACAGAACAGTGCCTGGTTGCTGGGTTATGTGAACTTCAAGTCTCCCACTTGGCCAGTGGAATCCCCCTCCTTCAAAGAGACACCTGCGCACACCTCCATGCAAGCTGCTGCACCACACCATGTTTGCCCCCCCTGTTTGCAGCGCTCCTGGTTGCAGCACTCCATGGGACTTCTTTTTGTGGGAGTGCCGTTACTCCTGGCCCTGCCTGTGCCTCGTCAGCTGCACTGGTGAGAGCTGCCGGCTCCTGGTGGGTCTCTGCACTCCCCTGGGGTTTCCTTTTATTGTAGAGCCATATGCAACTTGTTGTGATACCATTAAGAAAGGAGCTCAAAGAACATGTTGCAGTCGTTGCCAAGGGACAAGAGATGTGCGACCTCAAACAAGGTGCTCAGCTTCTCTCCAGTTAGGAGCCCAATAGGTGTATTTACAATACATAGCAAAAGAAATGACTTTCAAATACAACCCACAGCTAACTGAACAATAATGAAGCTACTGCTAGACACTCTGTTCGTATTATACAAATAGCAGGAATCTATTTCAATAGCTGAATGTCAAGCAGTACATCTATTCTTACACTCATACTTTATCTATTTTTTAAAAACATTTACCCCTTCTCTGCTAACAAATGGATCATTTTTAGCACGATCCTCATGTACGTCCTAAAACTACTTACGTGTCTTCTTGTCCCATGAAACCAGTATTTTCCAAACTTTTCAAAATGGAGTTATCATTAGTTTATACAGCACCTTAATTTATAAATTTCTGCACTCTTCTTACCAGTATCTCACACCTCTCTTTCACCACTGTGCCTTAAATCAAGAAAAATAGACAATTTATTTCCAGTTGGAGGAATTCAGTGCATCACCAGGAAAATAAATCTACATGATTTCACTGGACCCTTCCATTAAAGCCTGCAACCCTTTGTCCAGAGATATCAGCATACATACCAAACAAATGATATCAGCTAAAAAACCCTTATTAACGTGCTCAGATTTACTAGTCTAGCCTTCGAACTGCAGCAAACACAGTAATAGGTTAAATGTCAAGAAGTTCATCCTTACTGTTTCCCCCCTCAGATGAGAAAACCAAGCACTGCAGGCTTATAGATTTGTCATTAGACATAGTTAAAGGCGAGCTGTGTGAGTTCCTCACCCAGCACTGCCTGCCTGCCTGAACAGTAAATGAGCAAAGAGGCTGTTGATGGCATACAGCTTGCAAGCAAGTGGCATTTCTTTAATGAGTCTCTGTCAGACACAGAGTGTTATACAAGTACAAGCATTTCAGATACCTCACTCTCCTGCTTTGTGCATCCAGCAGGAGCTGTGAGGACCTATAATGTATTGTCTGTCCATCTGTGGCACCAAGGAGCCCTGTTTATCATGCAGGAGGGCACTATGCCTGCATTCCCTTCACCGCACAGTCCTCCACCCTGCTCTTTACTCCAGTATTTCTGAGTTAACTCCATTCTTGTTTCTCTGCCTATGGCACCTAAGGCTCCTAGCATCCTACTCCTCTACAAGACGCAATGCCCCAGGGCTGAACCTCAGCCAGGGAATGAGTCCACCATCTCTCAAACATAGCAACATCTCCAGCTTAGAAGCTGCAGGCACAGTCTTGTTCTCCACCACACTCTCTCCCTAACCAGGAGGTGCACACCTCAGTAGCTCCAAAGGTGTTCAAAAGCCCAGGTAGACCCAGAGGTGCTGTAAGGCCGTATTCCTAGTGTGTCTGTCTCTAGGCAGTGCACGGGAACAAAAGAAGGGCCATGCTGGTAAGGACAAATGACCCCAATAGGACATGCTATTTAGGGACAGTGTGCAAGTCTGGCCACTTTCTCTGATCCATTCTCCTTTTACTAACCCCAGCATCCACAAATGTTATAAGAGGGATTTTACACAGTGAAGCCCTACCCTACTAAAATCCTCTATTTGCTGATGAATCTGGTGAATGGTAATTCTATCTTCACTTTATCCACTGTCTTCATCACTCTTCTCCATCCTGGAAAGTGACCACTAAGCCCTGCCCTCTCCTTCTCATTTGTTAACCAGCTTTCAGCCTGTAACAAGACTTTCCTCCAGTCCTTGGGCAACTTTCCTGAGCAACATTTGGTGTTCATCCAAGTAACCACCCAAATAAATACATGATATCCACTGGATCCCCTCCCTCCATATGCTTCCTGACACCTTTCCAAAGCTGCAGCAGGATGGTGGGGTGAGATTCCCTTCCCAGAAAGCATGACAACTCCTTAACAGCTCAGGAGTGCTCAGAAAAGTTATTCTTTATTATGAAGTCCACCATGTTACAAGGAATGGAAGTCTCTTGGGTTGTTGGGAATTACACTGGCAGTTCACCAGTTATCTGGCATGATAGCAGTTTGTAAAGAGAGGTTACAAACTTTGTCCGGCAGTATCTAATTCATCTATTTGATCTAACACTCCTCATATATTCATTTGACATTGATTTCACTCCTCTGACCCATGGGCCCTGTATCCAATGTGGGAATGTCTCCAACAACTTTAGCAATGAGTTCATCAAGAATTCGCTCAGCTGCTCTGCCATGCCTTACTATCCCTGAAGTCCCATTTATCAGTGACATCCCTTTTATATTTTTTCCACCGATTCCTTATCTTTCTTTAGATGTAATTAACTTTCTACTTTTGGCTTGAGCATCTTTTGTGAGGTGTTTTCCAAATTCTTTTTTCAGCCCTCTTATTTTCCTGTTTACATTTGATCTCACATATTGTATGGGTTTTGCTATTACCCTTATCTGGAAGATAGTTCTGTTCTTGGACACTCATCTTTTTTTTCTGAGAGTCACCCTGACTTTTTATTGACCATGCTGTGCTTCACTGGACTACTTTGTTTTCTTTTTGATTTGTGGCACATATTTCACCTGGGCTTTTAGCTTGTTCTGTGTGTGTTTTTTGACTAATTACTGCCTTTTACTGTTGCTCCCTCTTTCTGAATTTAATGTCTGCATGCTGGCTTAATTCGTCCTGCTCTCTCCCGCCACAATGTTAAAACTATTTGTATTGTGGTTGCTGCTATAATTACCTCTCCCACTAATGACTCCCAGGTAAGACCCTGCATACCACTCAAGACCAAATCCAGGCTGATGGTTTTCTTTGTGCATCCTAGGACTAGCTGTTGCAGGAAGCTGTTGTTTTACATCCAAAGGTGTAAAAGGTCTCTGCACCTTGCTCTTGTGGGACACGGATCCAGTCCATGCGTGAATAGTCAAATTCTCTTACTTTTACTACCTGTCCTAAATTTGCAGCATACCTAATCTTAGCACTGACTGATCACTGTTGTCATCTTTTCCATGGCAGTACAATGGCAGGATTACACATTTATTCTTTTATGGGATTTCCACCAACAACGATCCTATTGTGCTTCTCTTGTCCAATAATCATTGGACATGACCAACACCTGTGCATCCAACGTGTGACTGATGTGTCTAATAATGAAATCTTCCATTGCGAGCACCTGTTTCTTTCTCTCTTTTAAGACACTTGCTGATGCAGCAGTGAAAGAGGACACTGAGATACCACCTGGAGGGTGGTCAAAGCCAAGTGGTGAGATCTTGTCTTCCCTGAGACTGATGTTCACAACTGCTCCTCAGAGACACCAACCCCTCCATCATCTCTTCAGAGAGAACTGCAGACGTAAGGGAGAGAGAAGAAAAAGAGATATTCATGCCAATCAATATGTGCAACCTGATTTCACCAGCTCAGCTGTATGGATTGTTCCGCTAAATTCCTCTTGGTGGTCACGAGGAAGAGATGGGTCTTGTAGAGGGAGGCAGGGGCAACAGCTTAGCTTGGGAATCTCTCCCCAAAGAAGTCACATCCCCATCACCTCCCTGAGATGGAGCCCCAGCCCCANCACAGGTGTCTCACATTAGCAGAAATAACAGAGTTCATTAACACGAAATAGGAAGCATAACAGTTATTTCATTCTTTGGTTTTACTGATGCACCATGTCTTCCTTGTTGACTGTTAGATTACAGGACTACACACTGCAGAGTGATGTCAGTGTATAAATAAAAGTAATAGCAAATATTCCCTCCTACATGTCCAAAAATCTATAGACATTCATCTGAGCATGCACCAGGTGTGTTTACACCAGAATCCTGTGTCATTCAGCTGAATACATTGTTTACATCTAGAGCTGGCTTTTTCATGAGAAGTGTCCTTGAAAATTTTCTGAGTGTTTTCCAGTGAAAATTAATTAGTTGACTACTTAAAAATTTCTGCTAAAGAAAAGTTTCAGCCAGAAATTTCGTGATGGGAGAAAAATCTTTTCCCAACCAGCTCTAATGTTTACTACGTCACAGGCAGACCCATCATTTAAAATTTCTCTCTGAGGCATTATAAAGAATGTCATCATGCATTGCTCCATTTTTTAGGTCTGGAAATTCAAGACACACAAATGGCAGAAGCAGTGGCCTTTGTGAATGCTAAGATTTGCTCCCCTATAAAACTTAGTTATTACCAGGTATTTTCAGAAAGGTGTTATCACTGTATCGTGCAATTATATGAATTTATGGTGGTAGCAGACTACTTCACAAGAAGAGCATATGGAAAATACAGCAGCAGATCAATTAACTTGAAGATGTTTTTGATTAAAACACTGAGGCTGCATGACAGTTCTTGAGCCTTTGAGATTATCCATGTTTCATAAATATCACAGCACAAACATTTTCTGGCAGATTCTGTTTCAGCTTGGTAATACCCTCCATAAATCTGTGCCCAAACTCCAGCATGCACTGAGGTCTTGAAAACTGACAGCAAGGACTGGGAAAACCACAAGTGTTTAGGCGGAAGAGAACTGTTAAATTACAGGAGGATCTCCAAACACTGGATATCTCACACTCCAAACAATACCACATATTTCTACAGCATCTTTTGCCCTCATGTGCCTTATTAATGTTGTGGCACCATTTTTAGTTCTCATTTAGGCTAAGATGATTTCTGTGGTCTTAGATCCCTGCTCCAATAGAAAACATAAAATAAGATGGTTGGGAGAAAATACTGCTAAGAATATTATTAAATAAATGAAAATGCATTATTTAGTTTTAAAAAAATGTCATTTAATGTCTTAAGTAGCTATTTGGTAGAGATGGAGCTACACTGCACAAAAAACGAATGCACTTTTTGTCTCCTGATATATCTCTAATATGTGGAGGGCAAATTAAAATTCTGGAAGTAAATGACATTTAAGTAAAAGGAACATTATGCTTATAGAGACTATAATTAACTAATATAAGAAATTCTGAAATATTTATTAGCAGCAGGAAAATATTAAATCCTTTCTCTGTTAATTCATAGAAAAAAATTCACATAAAATTTTCTCTCAGGATTTCAGATTTTTCCATATCAAGGAAAAGTAAAGATCAAAATGCCCATTTTCTTTTTAAAGTTCCTATTTTTCTCTCTACTACCTGAATTCAGCCCAGTGCCAGCTGTGGTAAAGGCAGAGGATGGAGAGAATCAGGACAACACTTCACATGTTTTGGAAAACGTAGCGCTTTTTTGCCTTTTTTTTCCCCCCAGCATTCGCAATAGCTGTGAGGACTTCTGGACTTATGCTTGGTCTAAAACCCTTGCCTGCAGAATTTTGCTTCCATCTCCATGGCCTTGGGAGCTGCCTCCAGCCAGAGCCAGCCCTGCTGCTCTGAGCACACAAAGCTGTCCCCTCTCCTGGAGCTGGAGAGAAAGAGAAAAGAGATCAGGGAGGAAGGAGGCTTGTGTTTGGCCATGGGAGCCTGGCAGAGGTGAGGAGCCAGCCGGCAGCTGGCTCAAGCTTCAGATTGTTCCAGTTCCCATTCTCCCACTCCCTGTACAGCACCTCTAATGAGTTAAATCTGAGCATTTCAAGGTTAGTATTGGCCCTAAACCAGGGAAAATAAACAAAGAAATTTGATCGGATGCTTTAACCTTCAGTTCACAGTTGTTTTATGCCAGAGAAAGAAGCTGCTGTCACTTTCAAGAGGAAATATGAGCAACAAATTAAGCAAGCTTCTGTCTCACTATCTAGCTGTCACCTGGCATTTATTAATAAAGGACAAGTTTGCTGTCTTATCTGATTTTTCCCAGGGGTCTGACCAGCTGGTTGGTAGCAGTTCCAGTTGCAGAAGTGTCTTTCACTTGCCAGCTAGGTTAGCTCCTTCCTAGCATTTCTGGGCAACCACACAAGTTTATCTGACTGAGACCTGGACTACGCCACTGCAGATATTAACATTAGTCAGTGACGTGGTCAGACAGCCCCACTGAGCACTCATGCCCTAGTCAGCTGGCAGGACCTTGCTGGGGCCAGCAAAGGTCTCCGCCTGCCAGCTGTGGGGCAAGAGGGTGTCTCATAACCAGTCTTCTCCAGAAGATGCCACCTAAAACAGAGCAGCAGTGTGTCCATGCAGCATGGTGGAAAGGGTCAGGCAGCACCGTCACGTGAAACCTCGCCATGAGGTGTTGTATCTACAGGTGTAGGCAGTTCCAGGCTGTGAGGCACTCAGAGGTGTTGCTACAGTGCCAGTTTTACAAACTAACAAATTGCAGAGCTTTCTGGGCTGGGAGACAGAAACTGCTTCATCATGAGGATCAGTGTCCAGGAATCTGCCCTGTCTCAGCCAGCCCATGAGAAATTCACTACCGAGATTCTCCCCTTGTGATACAGACATGTCTACAGTAACATTCAGTTTTACCAAGTGATGAAAAGCCTGAAGTGCACAATAACCCCAGCTATTTCTGATTCTTTTGGCATCACCAAGATGTAAAATTGATCTCTATGGAAACAGTGGAACTGTTATAGGAAATTCATTGGATGGATCAGTCCTTTCAGGTGACTTGGTGTTAGAGAGATACCAGATATTTGCTTGTCCACTTTTATTTGGAACAGAGGAGCAAGCAGCCCCAGGAAGAACAACAACCTCACTGTACAACCTGTGGCTCCCTGGTGCCCCACAAGCCCCCAAAAGAGCAGGTGAAAACAGTCACTGTCACCAGCCACTCCAGGTCAGAGCCCTCTCCCTGCCTTATATTCGCATCTTGTTCTGCACTGCAGGGGTGAAGCAGCAGGGTCTGCCCCACACAGACCAAGGGCTTCTCCTCTCATGGCCACCAGCAGGCCATTCCTGGAGCGAGATGGCCCACAGCATGCAGCAGGGGGATAGATTCAAACCCTACATGCCTATTTGGATGGAGGGACAAGTGGCTTTACATGTCAGACATTTACTGATACAACCTGTTTGCTGTCACAGAGGCAAACAGACGTCACTCCCAGAGGACCACGTGGAGAAACTCAACTGCCCAGGCAGGAACACCTGAGAAGTCAGGGATGCAGGTCTCAACATGTCTCACCAAATAGCCTTCTGAGGATATTGACACAAGCAAGGTCCAATGGAGCCAGGATAGCTTTCAGCACAGGAAGTCATGACCAGAGGGTGTGCAAAGTCTGCAAAGTCAGCCCTCAGCTCTCATTGACTTTCAACCTGATTCAGACATGTGAATGTCCTTCACACTGTCTGAAAGTCTCCCTTTTCCAGTATACTTAACAAATAATAGTTATTTAGTTTTGCTGAACTGTTCAGAGCAGATTATGCCTTCTTATCAATAACAGAGAAACAGGTTGGGCATATGTTTATGTATACATGGTACAAAATGTCATCAAACAGATGTAGGTGTATAGATGCTATTTGCGAGATGCACCAGCTGGCTCTGCTGCCCCTCAAATGCAAGGTACCTTGCAGTCTTCATAAAGGTTATGTATGTAACAGTTTTAAAGCAGAAATGTGATGTTTAAAGGTGAAAGCAGGCATGAAATAGTGGGATGGCTTTGAAACAGCATCTGAATTAGGTTTTTTTGAGACATGAGAAGGAAGATTAATAGGCTTAAAGTATAGTTTCATTTTTTAAAGGGAGAAACATATTGAGAGACTCCTCATGATGAAGATGAGTTGGGACAAAGTTTCAAAACCAGAGATGCCTGAGTTTCATCTTCAGCACATATCTATGGATACAATAAGAAAATTCATTTGCACTGGAGCAGTGAGCACAGCAGTACTGAATCTGCTTTGCTATAAAAGCATTTATGTATGCACTGACTTGGTTCACTTGAACACTTTTCAGGTAAATATGGGGGCTCTCTTCTTTAAACACCAAAGGCAATATTTTCAACAACATATCTGTTCTTTCAGTGCCTAAGATCCATTTTCAAAGGTGGTCTAAACAACTCCAAGGCCAGCTGGGGCTGAGTGATAATGAGAGTTGAATGCTGAACAGTTGCCTTTGAAAGCAGGACTTGGGCACTTCCAAATATCCTACTCTTAATCTCCAGTGGCTTGCATTGTTTCTGCAGCTCCATTCTGGGCAGTACAAGGCTTTTGTAGATACATGAGCCAGTCCCACAGGACTGAAAATGTGAGACTTATCTTCTGCAACCTAGTGAACACAAGGGTTGTCTTATGCCCACACATCAACCCTAGATTTCAATGGAAACAACAGGAGGGTGCCAATGTTCCTCCAATAATATTCTAGCAAGACTAGGGCTTAAGGAATAGTGCCTTGGTTGTCACTATAGTTGGTGCATAATCCTTATACCTTTTGTATGGCTATGTAAATAACTGCAGGGGAAAAAAACCCAAGTAAACAAAGAACTACTTTAGTACCTCCCTGGCTGGGTGATAGAACAACTGATACTGAGAAATAAAAGATGTGACTGCTGATGATCTAAGGCATATTGTAAACATAGACTGCAATAATGGGAAAAAAAATGAAAAGACATCTTGCATAGGTGGAAACTATAAAGTAAATCTATAAAGTAACTACTGTGTTTATATAGTTATACATCTCTCATATGCAAGCTGGAGTGAGAGAAAAATGCGGCATCCAGCTCTGATCTTAACACTGCAGTACACAGAGGAGCCATCTAGGAGGGAGCTGAGTACTGTATGCTGCAGACAAACAAGAAAACTTCAACAAGGGTGGGTCAGATCTGTGAAGCAAGGGTTGCCAGTAATAAGTTCCCAGGAACTTCAAGCAATTTATCTCAGGTCAGTGACAGGTTTATTCATTTACAATGTGTTAGAAACAAGGTGGAGCTTGACAAATAATCAGAAAAATTCTTTTGTCTCTTAAGCTTTGCATATACATATCTGCCCTCTGCTGCTTTCAGAAAATAACCAAGACAGACATTTTATCTGGGGAATAACACATTTTCTTGCATGTGGAGGTATGTCAGGCTTCCATTCACCATAGTGTAAACAACACAGAAAACCCATTTGAAAGCCACTGCTTTCAGACGACAATCTCTGCTATCTGCCAGGTGGCAATTTAAAAAACATTAAAAACTGGCAGGTCTCATCACTGGTGAATATTGGACCAATATATTGGGGCTATTTATCAATCATATATAAATTTATACATGTTCCTTTTCCGGGTTACATATAGGTGACCCGTCCACCTTGGTAAAGACTGGTGATAATTGTCTCTTGCAGGAATGGTGGCACGTCATGATACCAAGCCCCAATTCATCCCTACATACTATCACCCTCCTTATCTAAGCTTTTGTCACCCTCAGATTTGCATTTTAAGTTTTTCACTTAAAGTAATCATCTCCCTGAAAACATTTTTTTATTTATTAGATGCAAGGAAATGTCCACAACTAAAATATCACAGAATTGTTGAACCTTTGAGGTTGGCAGGAACCTCTTGAGATCATCTAGTGAAACTCCACAGCTCAAGCAGGGTCAGCTAGAGTAGGTTTCCCAAGACCATGTTCAATTGAGTTTTGGATATCTTCAAGGATGGAGACTCCACAACCTCTCTGGGCAGCCTTGTGCCAATGTTTGACCACCCTCACAGTAAATAAGTGTTTTCATGTGTTCAGATTAAATTTTCTTTTTTTTTTTTTTTTTAATTTCTGCCCAGTGCCTCTTGCCCTGTCAGTGGGCACTACTGAGAAGAGTCTGACTCCCTGTTCTTCACTTCTTCCCATCAGGTATTTATGCACACTGATAAGATTCCCGCCTTGAGCCTTGTCTTCTCTAGGCTGAACAGTCCCAGGTGTCTCAGCCTTTCCTCATAGAAGAGATGCTCCAGTCTCTTAATCATCTTCATGGCCCTGTGCTAGACTCACTCCAGTATGTCCATGTTTCCTTTCTACTGGGAAGCCCAGAACTGGACCCAGCATTCCTGATGTGTCCTCACCAGTGCTGAGCAGAAGGTAAAGGTCCCCTCCTCTGACCTGCTGGCAACATTCCTCTAATGCAGCTCAGGAGGCTGTTGGCCTTTGCCACAACAGTGCATTGCTGGGTCATGGTCACCTTGTTGTCTACCAGGACCCCCAGGTCCTTCTCTGCAGAGCTGCTTTCCAGCTGGTCAGCCCCCATCATGTGCTAGTGCATGGGCTTGTTTCTCCCCAGGTGCAAGACTTTGCGCTTCCCTTTGCTGAACTTCACAAGGTTCCTCTGTATACAATTCTTCAGCCTGTTCAGGTCCCTCTGGATGGCACCACAACAATCTGGTCTATCCCCATAGTTTCGCATCATCTGCAAAACTGTTGAGGGTGGGCGCTGTCCCACCTGCCCGGTCATTAATAAAAATATTAAAGAGTACTTGCCCCAGTGTTGAGCCCTGGGGTCCACCACTAGTGACTGGCATCCAACTGAACTTTGTGTGGCTGATCACTGCTCTCTGGGTACAGTCTTTCAGCCAGACTTCAATCCACCTCACTGCCCACTCATCTAATCTGCAATTTGTCAGCTTGTCTATGAGGATGTTGTGGGAGACACATCAAAAGCCTTGCCAAAGTCAAGGCAAACAGTATCCACTGCTCTCTCCTCATCCACCAGGCTAGTCATCTCATCATAAAAGGCTGTCAGGTTAGTCACGCACGATTTCCTCTTTGTGAACTCATGCTGACTGAGTTTATCATGCTACTCCTGATAACCTTCTTGTCCTTCATGTGTTTGGAAATGGTTTTCAGGAGCATTTTCTCCTTCACCTTTGCAATGACTGAAGTGAGGCTGACTGTAGTTCCCCAGACCTTTCTTATTGTCCTTCCTGAAGGTAGGAGTGGCATTTGCTCTCTATCAGTCTTCAGGAATCTCTCCCAATCACTGTGGTGGCAATGCTGCACCATACAAAATTTAAAAGCTGGACCTGTTGCAATCCTGATACCCCTGGATACACCACACATCTCCCCAGGAAAGGAGGAAAAAGGGCTGCCTTTTCAGAAAATGGTGTCTATTCCGTTCCTTAGACAGGGACTGAAGTTTATCACCCTGGTTTGTTAGTTGTGGAAATATACCATTTCAATTTGAAATAGTTCACGTTTTGATATTTCTCCCAAAAGTTGCAATTTTCTGTAACAACAAAATCTTTTTTCCAAACCAACTGTATCACAAAAGCTAATCTGATAACAGAGAGATTCTACACTGTAGGGATGCTCTGAAATCAGGAGAAAAATACATCAACACCAGTGGGACCACCAGCAATGACTAAAGTGCATTCACTTTTTACTATTTATTCCTTCAATACCAACAACCTGCTGGTAGCGGCAGGGCCCGGTGGAAGGCTAGCCTGCTGGCTCCATAAGATTTTTTTCTTTTTCTGTGCTGTGTACAGTCAAAACACTGAAATCCCATCTATTCCCTCCACTACCCCCACCTGTTCCACACAAGGGTAGAGTGACCCTTTGAGCCAAGAAGGGACCCATCCTCCCCACTTCCATCAGGCTCTGGGGACAGGGAGAGGCATAGGAAGCACGGGCAATTCTCTGCCATGAGACAGAGCAAAGATCTACAAGAGCAGGCATAAATTATGTTTGTCATCACTTTTCTACTATATGGAAAAGGCATGCAGACCTTAGAAAAAGCACTTTTAATATATGCATTATTAATAGAAAGCTAGCACACAGTAATAGCTCTTTCTGCCACAACTGTTGTCTGCAGATGGATGACAGAAGGCCACCAGAGAAGCACTAGCTCTAGATGAGAGGCATGAGTGATTATTATAAACTCATGAATAATTCTAGTTTTCATTTGAAAATTGCGCTTGTACACACTCATCTCCCCAATCAGGCATTTTCAAAATGCACAAACTCACTGAGAATCCATGTTCAGATGCTTTTCCCATTGCTTTTATTTAGAAGATGTGTAGACAGGGTGCTTACGGACATGGACTATTGGTGGAGTTGGCAGCGTTAGGTTTGTGGTTGGACTCGGTGATCTTAAAGGTCTTTTTCAACCTAAATGATTCTATGATTCTATGATTCTAAAACCAAAGTGTAAATGGTAACCTTTCCATATACCAGCCCACCTAAACCTTCTGTCTATACAAATCTGCAACAACAGTATCACAGAAAGTTTCTGTGCTGAATTTTAGTGCTTCCGGACGAGACCAAGAAGAGCGGGGCACAGATGAACTAAAAGGATAACGGAATTTCTTTTACTTTATTTCTACTTGTTATTTCAATGACAGTTTAATCCATGGGGACTTCAAGAACAGTTTTTATCCTACCCCAGCAAATTCCCAGATCCCAGCATGAGCATTGAAGTGAAATTGCAGATTTACTTAAGCAGCACGCTTCACAGAGGAGAAGCTGATCAAAAGCAGGTATGACAGTAGTAACTGAAGAGCTACACAAGATGATCAGCCATCTCAGACTCTTTGCACACTGGGAAGCTGAGGCACAGAGAGGGGCTGAGACCTGCCCCATACAAAGCTGGGAATACCACCTGATTTAAGTTCATGCTCTGACATACCAGTTATTGCTGCTTCTTCCAGGCCAGGCTTTTTCTGTACAGACTCACTTGGCACTACAGCTTTCAGCCCTTTTGTTTGCTCTGCATCACCTGTTGTTTCTGCCTGTAGACAGGGAACCACAAAGGCTGTTGTAGCATGCAACCATGTCGCTGGTTTTGGGTGTGATTCACCAGAAACCAGTACATTCCCTCTCCCTCCTGCACCACCTAATTCATATTTCCACTGTCTAGCCGCAAGAGCAGGGTGTTGTAGGATGAAAGCTGTGTTTGACACTTCTTGGGAGTATCCTCCAGAGAAACTCTGGCTGAATCAGTCCACGTAAGAGCAAAGATTTTTTTGCTTACCAAGATCAAGGCTGTCCAAGAGAGCTCATGGCTTGAGCCATTTGACTCAAATAGTCATCTGACTATTTTTGGATTTGGTCATTAACTAAAAGAGCTGAAAAATCACCCAGTTCCCAGACCAACAGCTGTGCATGAGCCTTTCAGTCAAAGTGAATAGGCAAAGAAATATTTTGATTTGAATTTTTAGGTCAGGCTGTACCAGGACTTCGTAAACTGCTCACAGGTGCTGAATTTTTTATAATGGTATTTTCAAGAGAATGGTCATTAGGTTGCGCAGTGTTTGTTCTGGCAGATACTACTGTTTCCATGGCATGCAAGAGAGGAGAAGCTCATTGGAAACTTTTTTTTTTACAGTATAAAGGAGATAAGGCCATTGTAATAACAATCCCCCATCTGCTCATCACATGGCCCCTTCATCCCCTTCTTGCGCGTATTCAGAGCATCCCCTGCTGTATTAGCAATCTTGATGTCTGGAACGTATTTTCTTTGCAAAGGAATATTTATTTATTTATGGACCCATTCAGAGCTTTAGGCATGTACACAGCCTAATCTCTAACATCTTGTCAAATGCAAGCAGAGGAAAAGATTCCAGGAGTTAGTCATAATGATGCCAAACTCTGCCCACATAGGATGCACTTTGACACTCATGGCGGCAATGGGAAGCACTCCTGCTCATCTGATGGAAGAACAAGCCTCTCCCAGGCTTCTCTGCTCTGTCAACAGGGAAAGTAGCTGGCAACCTGCGTGCCTTTCTGCAGAAAGAAAGAGCAAACATCCCTCCTTATGCCTGTCTCGTGGAGAGGCACATAGTGCAACAATGTGCTGCATTTTGTTTGTTTGTTTTCTCGTTTTCATTTGTGCATTGAATCCCAATTTGTGTAACAACTGTTCAGGCTCAGATCTGCTTTGCAAATTGTTGTGAAGTGAGCAGCAGTGGCAGATTTGCCTCAGCTGTTTTTGTTGAGCATTGCTGAATGCAAAACAGAAGGCTTTGGAAAGAAAAGACAAAGCGGGAGGGCCATTTCGAGCTGCAAGTCCTTCAGCAGTGCTGCCAAACCCTGTACAAAGAGTAACTCTCTCAGAAGTGCCTGGTTTATGGCTGCACCTGTCTAAAAAGGTTGGGAAACCAACTGTCATGGTGGTATAAAATATTTCCTGCAAACATGGTCATTACAAATCAAACCCACTGACAGTCCAGTATCATCATCCAGTGCAGGAGCTGCTCTCAGCACATGAAACCAGGGGTCTTGTGGGACCTGAGCATCACTCAGGATGGGGCCAGTTCTCCTTACCCCCCGGGCACATCATGAAGCACATGGACCATAATACAAAATGTGTTTATCCTTCCCTTTTTTTCTTAATGTCTTTTTTGAGGCTTCCTGCTTGTAAAATCATGATCAAATCCAATCCCCTCCCCTAGGTATAACAGTGACTCTTTCATGATACCACAGCTGCAGGATACAGGGACTGGCAGACACAGCCTATCTGCAACAAAGATCTCAGGACAAATAACACACTTGTTCTGCAAAGTCTTCTGGCTGGAGCTAGGATTTCTTTGGGTTCAATTCCCATAACCATGAGAATCTCTCTCCTAAGCTTCAGCCAACAGAAACTGAGAAAGGCCACCTTTCCAATAAAAACACATTAAAGGTCCTGCAATTAGTGAGCAGATAGCTATTCAAAGCCCCCACACTAATCTGAGCACTGAATTGTGGTGCCTGAATGTTCTCTTACTCCTCTGAGGTTAGTAGATGAAGGCTGCTATAGAAAATTGGGAAATAAAGAGCCTTTCCAAGGACAGGAGGCATACCATGCCATTACAGCCCTCACAATAACGGAGTTCTTGCATCCTTTCCCTTGAATTTTATTCACTGCTTGCAAACACCAGTAAATGCCATCAAAACAAAACGAGGAGAACAGCCTCATGTCCTCCAGCTTCTGCAGGGAGGGCACCCTCTTTAAAGCCACAGCTTCTGCGGTCACTCCTTGACTTGCATTATTGAACAACCTCGTAAATGACTGCCAGCCAATGCATGACCCTGCTGCGATATCAAGCTGTTTCATCTGCACAGAGCGTATGCGTATTTACATAATAAATGAGACATACCAAAGCATAATATATTTATGCTATATCTCGAGCCACCTGCACATTATCATTCCAGTAACCTCTCCAGCAGGAAATGAATTCCACATCTCCACAGAGCAGAAATATGAAAATTAATTGATAAGCTACAAATGGATCATTGGGAACTCAAATGTGTGGAGAATTGTTTGGCCAAAATTAAACCTCATATCTTTGGAGAAAAGAGATTTATCTTTTTAGGATCTTTCAGCCAGGTTTAGGGTTTTTTAGTGATTGCTCCTTCATCAAGTAACTGAAAGAAAGCTGTATTCCTCTATGTGAGCGTAGAACTGCAAGTCAACCAAGATACTGTCCTGAGCTACAACAGTATACATACATATATATATGTATATGTTTGTGTGTGTGTGTGTGTGTACAGATACATAGAGCAATGCCTAGAATTCACCTGGACTGATAAAAAGGGCAAGTCAGAAATACCCTTATGGAAACGTTGAACTCACAGAAGAAAGCTATTCTGTCTTCATCTCCTGTTCTCTTTGAAATGGCAGGACTGGCCTGCCTGGACCTCTGTATATTATACATTCACTTTTTTGAATGTCAAGATCACAAGAGAAATAAATGCTGCATTAATATTAATATTAATATTAATATCCTCCTTCTTGAGCCAGCCCAGGCAGCAAAGGAGCACAATGCTGGTGCAGGGAGCATACTAACCCACCAGCTTGTTAATGTGGAGGCTCAGGTTCAAAGCCAAAGGTTACGCTGCACCGTGCATCGCTCTCTGACTGACACCCCCCCAGAGATGATCCTGCTCCAGCAGTGCCCCGAGCCCATCCCTGGGGTGGGGGGCACACGTCCAACAGCTCCGTGTGACCTGGCCAAGCCCATCTGAGTCCAGGGCTGCAGGTGAGCAGCACTGCAACAGCATCACCAGCACCTCTCCATCTCTGCCCTATGATCCTGCCACCTCGCTCAGCTGGAGGGCTGTCAAAAAGCCAGGGAAGGCGAGGGGGCTCGCCACAGTTTTGATCAGAGTTTTTAAATCATCTGTCGATGGACTCCATCCCCTGCCAAGCAAACAGCTCTTGAAAGAATAAAAAATAGATCTTTGCCCTCAGTGCAGAAAAATTATACTCGCTATTACTTCTGAATTTGAGATTAAAACATAGAGATATCATAACAGCCAAGCAAACTCCTGACACAGCAGTCTCTCCTTCTGATCAGGTCTTCCCTTACTTTTTAAATGATCACATTTGCTGAGATAATCCCATGTATAGCCAAAATATTTTTCCATTACCGTCACCAGTGTCTGGGCTTTAAGGAAGATTGAGAAACAGTGGTTATGAACAGTCAAATCAATGAAATCCAATTACTTTCTCCAATGCCTGGCACTATTAGATGTCCAGCCCTGCTGCAGCCCTCTAAACCCCTCACGGAGAGGAAAGTTGCACTGGAGTGGACAAGAGCAAGGACTGCAGCCATCCAGCCCCTGTGCTTTCCATTTATTCCCCCACCACCACGACCAAAGCACAAGATGGAGGCTTAGGGCATGGAGAGCCCGCATCAGACCCAAATTCTTGATAAATATCACAGTATGAGTGAGAGCAGGATGATTTCTGCTCCTTCCCCCAAAACAACCACATCAGAAGTCCCAGGTGTCCTACTATCCCACTAAGATTATCCCTACCTCAACCACATTTAAATGTTCAGCTAACTAGAATTCACCAAGTCTACAAAAAAACCCTCTCTGTTCTTCCTTTGTCTGTGGAGTGAGGCTTCAATTCCCCTCCCCAGCCTCCGTCCCAAGCTTTCTTTTTCTTGGCCGCCACTCCTGGTGTGGCCTTTGCCTCGGTAGATATCTGTGCCCAGTCTGCAAACTCTGTTCTGCACAGCACCAAGCAGCTCTCGGTACTTAATGAATGCTAATTAATGGGATGTGTAGAAAGGCACAGCAATTAAAATGAGGTATTTTCTCTCACTGAAGAATGATTAATATCTTGGACAGATGTGAGTGTTGTGCTCTGTTAGCAGTACCTTGTGAAGCAGATAGGCACACAGACAAACAGCAACCTGTCAGAATAATTAGTCCTTTTGAATGCAATTCATTAAAAAGACAATGTTCCAAATTCCACATGACTAATGTTACAATTAAAACACTTGAATAGCTCTTATTGTAAATTCCATAGCCAAGTGCTTGTCCATGCCTACATACTCAGAGAAAACAGAGCTGGAGATAAATCCACTTAAGATCTTTTAGATTTTTAGCCTAGAAGAACCAAAGTGGGAGAATGAACAGAGGATCCTCCTCCAAAGCCAGGAACACACCATACTCAGTGGGATTCTGTGTCGATTGCATTGACTGTGTTTTCACATTCTTCATGTCTGGCTCCCGAAGGCGCAGGGTGGCAGCTGGTAGGATTTTCCAGTATCATGTTGAGGTTAACTCGCATTAGTGTCCAAGTCAGGAACTGAAGCACATACAGGAATCCTACCAGGTCCTGTTTGCTCTCTGTATAACTTTAAAATCAATCTAATTCTCAGTAAAAACTGACCACCTTCCCCCCTGTAGCTGTGCTGGCTGACAAGATTACCACAATGAGATGCTGGTCACCGCTGCCACTGGAGCCTTTTCACTTGTTAGACCTACGGCTCTAGTGACTGTCTTATTTTGTTGGCCACAGGCTGCAGGACAACCTCATGAGCTGCCCTGGCAGCCTGTCCAAAGCTGCAGAAATCTCCAGGAGAAGAGATGTGACACCTCCTGCCTGCCCAACTGCAGTCCAAAGAGGACACAGACATAGCTACCACCTCCAGAAGAGACAGAGATGTCCCTCTTGAAACAGCCCACCACTAAAGCAGGCGTGCATCAGAAAGCAATGACCCCAGGTCACATGGCTCTCCCTTTTCAAAGACATACCTTCCAGCCATATTTGACCAGGTTAATGGCATACATTAACAGAGTCCTTGGCTCTATTTAGGTTGTGAACACTTCAGGTAGAAAAATCCCTCTTTTGTTTAAAGGTGGATCTGCCTGCCCGGCACAGCAGTGCCATGTTCTGGTGGGGCCATCCCAGCAAAGCCCCAGCACAGCTCCAGTGACCGATGCCAGGAGCAGCTGTGGACCTCTGCTGCAGGATGAGCTGATGTCATGGGGCAGGAGGAGAGACGAGGACAAGAAAAGTGCTGGCAGGGATGAGCAGCCGGGGAAGATGCAATGTATTTTACCTGCCACTGTTAAACTACGTAAGGGATGGCACTGTATAAAGAAGTGCTGCTCCCCAGGAAGAGCTCTTGTTTGATATTTTCCATGGAAAAAAGTTTCTGAATAATTCAAAATCAAAATTTGTTGTCTTGTTTCATCTCCAGTCACCGTTTTCTCTTCCCATTGCACTGACAATAGAACAGAGCAGAACAGGACAGGATGGAATATATTTTTCCCCTCATTAGATGAAATTGTCTGACATTCATGGCACAGTTTGACACCACTGAAATGCTGCATTGCAAGAAATCTGTCTGATGTTTCCCACCAGAAATATTTCAGCTTTCCTGTTCTGCAAAAGATTTCAAAATTCCAACTCTTCACTCCAATTAAGGACAGAGACAAACTTCATGATGCTGGAATGTCTCACAATACTTACCATTTCAGTGGGCTGCAGTTAGGTTGATGGGTTTGTGTAATACCACGCCCAACCTCTAACTCCATCATTCTTATAATTGGAGAATTTCAATGATAGGTTTAAATACAAAAATCAAAACTGACTGCTGGCAAATCTGAGCAGGGTTTTCTCTGGAGTTGTAAATTTCATATGATGCTTCTAGAAATAAAAGACATATTGTATATCAAATTTATAAAACCAAAAAAAACAAACTGACAAAACAAGGGCCATGCATTCGGTATTCACCTTGCTCTAGTCATCACAAACAACTTCCAAACACATCAGCCATATGCCTTTCTATACCCTGTTTAAAAGCATACTGCTTCATCAATGCTAGTTGTACATTAATGGATATTAATGGCTTTTCCTCTCATTTTCAGATTGACTTCAATATCTTGACAGGTTACTTGAAATGACTGTTCAAGTCAGCTCGCATTTTTCACACATTTAAGTCACAGGTATTGGACTTGTCAGCTGAATTTTTCAATTTGGTATCAGAGAAAACCAAATTGCTATTGACACACCATGGGAAATGTCCTGCTCCCAGGATACAAAACGCCAAAGGTTACCACAGAGGGCACCTGGGGAGCTGGAGGATTAAAAAAGGGAAAAATTAATTGTCATGAGGTTTACAGGCAGGCCTGAGAAAAAAGAAAACAATCTGCTGCTGCTTTATGGTGTTCACACCAAGTATTTCCTTGTCTGAACCTTTGTTAGTCAAGCACAATAGGGATGCAGGTTTTCTTTGGTCCCATCACATTTTCTATTACACTTGGAAGACTTGGACCTTGAGTCTGTGCTTCTTAGACATACTTAGTTTTGCATCTGTTTGGCCTATTTGTTGGAGATGTAAGATGGTTGACAGCAGTCATTTAATTATAGTCAAAGTCTTAAAAAAAGAGAATAAATATTTAACCATTCATCTAATAAGTAAAGCACACATTATAGTGGTTACTGTACATTTAAAAATCAACAGAGCCTCCAGCGGGAAAAATGGTAAGAAGGGAGCTGAGCTTCACGCACAGCTTTTTAAATAAAATTATTGGGTGTAAGACTTGTATATGCTTTTGTGTTCAGCTGTGCATTCTTTTATAGAGCTGCCTCTTTGATGGATGGATGGCCACGCAGAAGATGTGCAAAGCAATGTCAGAGTCTGTGCAATAATTTTTAAATCACATGGTGTCACAGGGCATCATCTCTAATAATAAAGGCTCCGTGCAGGATGATGACAGTCCTGAAGAGGATACTGTAATACTGAGCCTGTCATGAGCAACGCAGCTTCAAGTTTCTTTCTATCCATTTTTCTGCCAGTCACTTAACCAAAAGCACCAACCGATGAAGACGGGTAGCAGTGTCCTAGGGAGAGCAGGATGATGACATAAGTTCGATAACCAGGGATTGTCTCCTAGAGATCAAACAAAAGCCTGAAGGAGTTTCACACACACCATTGGTTGGGTCAAGATTAGTCATTAGGCTTTCTTTTTGTCTTGGACTTTGAAGATCGTATCCTTGCTGCACTCTCAGCACAGTCAGTCAAAAGAAAATAGCCACCACACTGTGGCAAATCTTTAGGTTGCTCCAGGTATGGTCCCCCCCAAGTGACCTTCACCAAGACCCTTACAGAGCTCTGTTCCAGCCCCATCAGTGGGGCACATGAGTAGTAACTCCACAGAAGTCAATAAATTAATCCTGGAATACAATGGCTGAGTCCAATGTGTATATTTCTTCACTGATATTGACTGCAGAAAACCTAAAGATGGTGAGCAATAAATTCCAGGATCCCCTGGCAGCAATGGCTCAAGCAGCCACCAGCTCCTGTTCTCCGTGAGGCCATCTCCATGCTGAGCTGGTGTTGAATTGCTCCTGCTCAGCCTGAGCACCTCAGGACCAATTTGAAGCTTCACCACTATGTACGTGGCTCTGTCCTACTCTCTCCTGCTGCCTGACAGTGGGGACAGGCAAAGACCAGCTTAGGGGTAATCCCTGCTGCTCCCCAGGCTTCAGAGGCGACTTGGGCATGAGAGCTAATGGTCACTGTTAGAAGGCAGAGAGCGAGGGGTAAATGTTTCAGCCACACACAGAAACCCAGCCCTCGCCCTCCACTTCTGATCTGAAGTCTCAGCAGCTAATTATTGTAAATACTTTTCCAGAGGATTTAGTTTCATGGTACACCAACGCGTAGCAGTATGGCAGGATGCCACTGAGGGAGCCCATGGGTGTGTGGCTGGATTGAATTCCCTCAAGGAGGGATTACAGCTGGTGTCTTTGATGAGGAGATTTATTCATGCACGGGATGCAGCCAGTCTCCTTAGCTTCCATCTATTTTCTTGAATTACAGGGACATATGGTTGTGTTTCATAATTAATTTCCACAAATTAAGGGCATTTGGAGTTGGCTGCTTAGAATGAAACAATCAGAGTCTTATGTGAGTTTGCATTTCCACTCATTTATTTACAAGTATTTGTAAGTTGGTTGTTCCAATAGCAAGAAGAAGGTTTTATACCTTCAAAACCCATTGTCACTGGGAACCCCAGGGTCCTCAGTGAATCTAAACAAAATGAATTTCCCAACACCATTCCACAGCCAGAATATAATTTTTCTACAGCTGGGGAGACTGAGACACAAAAAGTGAGTGTTTTGATTCAGCCTTGTAATAGGAACTCTAGCAGGGAAAATTTAGGTCAAAATGTTTTTGCCAAAAGAGGAGAAGAATCCACAAGAATGGTAAAAATAAGAACAATACTTCAATTCATATTTCTGGAATTCCCCTCTTTAATTGGCAAAGTTACTTTTCCTGCTACTATATTACCTAAACATAGTAGCATCAGACTTTTTACTACAAAGAAGTACTGTATGCACACTTGTAACTACTTGGATTTATGGAGGATCAATGATTAGACCTTCCCAAGTAACAGAAATCCTGGCAAAGCTTACAGATGTCTTAGGCCATGAAGATTTGCTTTGGTTTTGTTTTGTTTTTTCTTCAAATATATGTCATTTAGGGATGTTAATGATTTAGTATGTAGTACATAGAAATAAATCTGGAAATAACAGGAAGGAATTAAGAGGTCCTGAAATTTCCCTGAATACCCAGAAGAATTCCTGGAGAATTAAGCACTGGAATAATTCCCCAGGTAAGCAGTCTCCCATTACCTTCCAAATTTAATTACCACCTTGGATGTAGCACTGGAAAAATAAACAGTAGTGAAAAAACCCTGCCCTGTCAATAAATTGTTTCTTTTTCTGACTTTCAGGTTTATTAGGTAAGTTTTTCTTTTTGATACAGAGACTGAGTAAGAGCTCTACGTGTTGCTACTTTTCAGTGGCTCACCACAATTCTCTTCAGTTTCAAACAGAATATTCTGCTTTCATGGCTCAGCATTCAAATATATTCTCAACTGACATTAAATGAAACAGTACTGCAGGAAAAGAAAAAAAGATCTGTTCCAGGAAACTAACGAAACTTTATTTTAATTACTGTAGAATCCAAAGAAATTCCAGATTTTTTAAAGATGTGGGGGTTTTCCCTCTCCATGCAGCCAATTGTTTAGTACAGTTAGCAGCCAAAGGAATTATTTAGGAAAAACAAACCAAAACAAAACAATACAACAATACTCTAGGAAGATGTTTAAATAAATACATCAAGTAGATTGTCTTATTCAATTCATGTATTTACAGGAAAAATCCAGTGGAATTTGTTTGACATTTCCTGATGATTGTCCTTGCTGATACAAATATTAATGGGATAATGGCACTTAATATTCTCTGTCTGCAGAAACATGGAAAAATTCAAGCTGGAAGGGACTCCTAGATGTCCCCAGTCCAGTCTCCCGCTCAAAGCAGTACTAGCTTCAAAGTCCTTCATAGTTATGGTTTTATTGCCCTATATATCAGCTCTGAACCAGTAACAGATAACTATGGGGTGCTTAACCTGTAACATCTTGAGCAGAGCCAACGTGGCCAAAGATACCATTTTGGGGTAGTCTCCTCTGTTACAATCTGAAGATAGATTGAATAAATCCATCCTAAGCATGAGTTTTTCTCTCCTCTGGGCCCCAATCCTCCTCCAGTGGGACCCCCAGAAGATGCTCTTAGTGGGTCCAGTCTGAGCCTGCCTGCAGGCTCTGGAGATCCACCTTGACACTGTTGGATGGCCACAGGGCACATGAAGCCCAGCCCATGGCAGCCCAAGCCACCACCAGCCCAAGCCACTTCCAGCCTGAACCCAACTAACCCAAGGATGTGTTGAGCCCAACATACAGCCAAGATAACAGGCAGCAGCAAGCCAGGGGACCCAGCGTGTGTATGCCTGCTCCCAGACCTGCTCTTCACCCATCCATGGCACCACAGCCACAGGACATGGGCCATTGCTCCTCAGGGCAGAATTTCACCCTCACTGACTGCCTGAATTACATCCAGGCCTATTAAATCTGAATTATTGTTCATAATACTGCAGCAGAGTGAAACAATGCAGGTAGTACTACAGAGGAAAGACTAACAGTCTTGGATCTCTCATTCTCCATGGGATTTATTATGGCCATTTACTCTGGTCTCTTTAAGCCCAACTCTAATTCTTTCCTTTCTGCAGCTGAACAAACTGGACACCCCCAGCACACGCAGAAACACATTTTCACAAGCGGCAAGTATCACATAAGCCAAGCAATTCCAGCACTAGCAGCAGAAAAGGATTATGTAGCTTTATGGAAAACAGCGTAATAGAAATTTAATTCTGCTGTTTTAAGGATTTGCAAAGATCATTTGTCCGTGGAGGAAAATAATATCAGAGAGTAAAAGCATGAGTGATTGAGTGCAGTGGCTTATGCACATCTCTCCCTCTTGCTCTAACAGATGTGGCTTGGAAATTTCACACACCCCTCCCCACGCTGCAGCTTTCTCCTGACTCCCAATAATGCCATGCAGGTAAGCAAACACGGAGGAAATAATGACAAGATGGAAAAGTAAATGAGGGAGAGAGGATCCCACGTTATGTAACATTACATTTAGAGGATTAATTGGGACAGGCTGATAAGGATGAATTGAATGTGTGAGAGCTACAGTTGTTTTAATTGAGCAGCTTTTCTCCAGGGAAGAGAGCTAAGTTTAAACCATCTGTCCAATTTCAGTGTCATTTGCCAAGGAAATGATTAAATATTTTAAGATTAAATCAAAACTCTGGGAATCAAGGTGTAAGCCTAGAAACAAATGATTTGGGGGTTTGCTTTAGATGCAGTAATTTGAAGTTGAAGGTTGGCAAATTTTAAATACCATTTCTCCCTCCCACGTGCATGTACACACATGCACACTTGTCTACAGCAGCTAAGCGAAAAATTGAAATGCGAGGCACTTTGCAGCATCTGAGTGAGCCAAAGGCCAGTGTGCAGCAAGGGACTGGATAAAACCCCGGTGAGAAAGGCTAGGGCAGCAGCTGCCGTGGAGGGAGAACCCAAAAAAGGCACCTGGGGTGAGGGGTCCTCTCATAGGTCCTTTAATGACAGCCTCAGCGGGAGAATGAACATGGCAGCACTGAACCCACAAAGTCATTTTCTAGGAGGCTAAGAGCATTTCTGAAGTCTAATAAAGCATCTGAGTTACAGCTACTAATCACAAAGCTAATCTGTGGGAAAAAACAAGATTTGTTGCCCCAAGGTGACTGAGGAAATAAGGGATTTCAGATGATGGCTCATACACGAAGCAACTCCTTCTCCGCCCCCACATGTTGTACTTGCCCGGCAGTGTCCACCCACCCCATGTGTCAAGCTGTGAGGTGTTGACCAAGGCAAGGGTGAGGTGAGGGCACAGCAGAACAGAGCTACTGTGTCTGCAAGTCCCCTACCATCTGCTGGGGTAAGCAAGGTGGCCAGAATTCATGCTTCCCTGCCTGTTCGGGGCACAGTAAAAAGATATTGCCTTCACCACCCTACATCTGAAAAGCACCCAGCGGTCAGGGCTGGAAGGAGGCTAGTTGAAAGGATTGCCTGCTCAGAGCAGAGAAAGGTTTGTCTGGCAAGTCACTTGGCTACCTTGACAAATACAGCACATTTCATTTAAACACAGCAGTCATACTGTGCATATTGCTGAATGATGCTGGTGAGAGCTTGGTTATGATTCAATTTCAGATTAAGAAGCCTAAATTTTAGATGGCTACATTTACACTGAGTATATAAATTCCCATCACAGTCAGTAGAGTTTTAGGGATCATTTGGGTTCTCTAGTCAGAGTTGCTGAGTGCCATTTGAGGGACCTTAGGGTGTCTGCAGAGGGCTGGTGGGTACCCCATGATGCCTGCAGAGACCTGTTCTTCTAGAGATCCCTGGGACCTCTTAGGACCTCTGAAATGGTGAAAGGTGCCTGTGTTTAGGACAATGCATCCCACCCCCAGCCAATGTAGTCTACGTGGCCTAAGGAGTGATTCAGCTGAGTAGCCAACCTACCCCTCTTTAGGGTGAGCAACATCATTCTCCAGGCTCCATTGACCTGATCTCCATTGACTATAATGTGAGTTCAGATACCAAGTGTACTTGCAGGCATCTACATGTAGGCATCTAAATTTAGGAGTTTTGCTCTTGACCTGAATCCCACACCTTATATATAGTTTCTAGTGATCCTCCTTTTCAGTTTCAAAGTACCTATTGTATGACCCCAAAAATCACTCCCAGCCCTCCGGTCCTAAATGCAGCTCCCTAACAATGGCTATGAGGAAAGCAGCTTATCTCCCTATATACTTGTCTTTGATGTTCTGGCCAGTTTTAAGAGAAGGGAAAGGAGCAGGTGCTTCTTCATGACTGTACAGACTTCCCTGCTACACCTCTGAACACTAGAGCAGGGCTCAGCTAGCACTGTTGCTCGACTCAGCAGGTGATGCAGGCAGGGTCCCAGCACCCTTACACCGTTGCTGGCAGCAGGACACCAGTGCACAGTGTCATCTTTTCCATAGAGGACTTCATCCTACTTCTGAAGCACTCCATCTTCAACATGTAAAGCCCTGTGCTCTCCCTTGTTGCACCAGGGTAGACATTACAGCTAATAGACTTTATTCATACCTCGGGCACCCTTAGGACATAATCACTGTGGGTGCATGGAGAGGCATTATGGTTGCATTGCAAATTATTCAGGGCCACGTGACAGCTGAGATTTTTCCATAAATCCTCAAGTTGAAGCTCCAAGTGTTGAAGGGAGGATCCCTGCTTTTATTTCTTGTTATTTTAAAGGATGTTTCTATCCTTTCTGCCTATGGAAGAAACCCAGGCAACGTGAGCAAAGCAAAACAAACCAATAAACCCAAGGTGAGCATCATTATTATTTTCACCTAAAATCTGATGGCTTTTAACCCAAACTCATAACAGACCAAGAACTCTTGCTCCTGGCAATGCTGTAGGGGGGGGATTAATGTCAGCTTTATCTGGCATTTGTCTAGCCTGTCACTGAGAGCTCCTTTCACTGGCAATGAAGAGAAACAGGCACTTTCATAGGGAGACTCATCTTAGACAGGTGTCTAAGACATCAAGTTGACTAAGTCTGGGCCAAGAACAAATCATATATTTGCTGATCACTGCTGCAAACTGGTAATAGATATTTTTTGGATGCATCCTTTAATCAAGTGTTAAGACATAAATGTTATTCAGGTAGGGCAGCCAACTTCTTAACCTCATTAGTTACAGATTTCTTTAATTTTTGTTTTTATCTTCCCTCAACAACTGGCTGCATTTCCTAATGTCCAGTTAATTACTTCCATCAGCTTCCCTTCCACCCTTATTAAATATTGATTTGTTTACAGAAGTTTTCACACCACCACTTAATCAGAACTACTTTGTTACCAAACTTGCTTTCATTGATGAGCAAAGTACTGTTTTTCTTTGACCATCCAAATAATCTTTTCACGTTATTATTTTTATGTCTTTGAAAAACAGCCAATTACCAAGTAGCCAGAATATGCAACCACTTGTTGGACTTTCCTCCTGGTTGCACAAAATGTGTCTAACTGATCATTTGCACCCAGGAAAAAACTCAGTATCTGTTCAGTGATGAGTTTCTCTACCCTTAAAACAACTCCATCATTGTTTTCTCTAGAGATTAAATAAAAGGCTACCTTCATCTATGGAAGGTGTGCTTTTAACTTATGAAAGCGTACTGTAAATTTTATAATGTATCATAATTTTCAGGACTGCCAAGGTTATTTTATTACTATCAGCATGAATTCTTGAGCATCTTGACTGGAATGGTAAGGCATGAGAGGGTACAGCCAAGACAACCAAAGTCTTAGTATAGCCAATTTGGTGAAGAAAATACATTTGCGAAAATACATTTGCAACAATACATTTGCAAATACAGGAATTTTTAATGTGAAAGTATCTAGTAGTTTTCCTCTCTTCTTAAAAAAATGTAGGTATTATTTTGTATGCTGGAAAACATTCTTCCTGATAGAGAAGTCCTTTAACCATTGAATTTTTCTTCACTTCTGACAATATTATTTATTTCTAGCCCAGACTTTCAATTTAATGAAGGAAACAAAGGCTGTATTTCTTCCTGGTGAATTTAAAATAAATGAGAAATCTTCTGATGAAAACAATCTTCATAGAATTATAGATCATATTTTCTTCTGCCATTGCAAAATGTGTTGAAAAATACAGTCTAAAATAACCCAGGCACAGCCAGTCTGCAAGCCTATTTTGAAACAGGATTATTGGATATTTTTTCCTCTCTGCTGGGTTATACTTTCTGCTCAAAACAGTAGCTTGCGCAGGCTAAGATTAAATTTTTGCAAGAGCTATTTTGGAGGAAAAATATAGAAAAAGGAAGAAACATATAACCAAACTAGATTTTGCACTTCTTTTTTCCCAGCAGTTTCTATTTTATCTTTAGAGAACTTTGTTGTTGAAAGACAACAAAACGACAGAAACTTTATGTCTCTGGGGACACCCCTCCAAACTGTTGGTCACTGAGAGCACAGAAGTGAAAACACAGACCCTGGTGCAGTCAATGAGGACCGAGAAGATGTCTGCAAGCTTTGTCAGAGCTCGGGATAGGAGCATGTCCTTGGTGGTGTGGTCTAAAGGGAACAGGCATCTTTTTCTAGTGCTTCCTCATTAGTCACAACCTTCACTTTTTGTACCAGTTCTGCTTAAATAATTACAGCCTGTTCCAGGCTGGACCATTACTGATGCCTGACTGGGGTAGGAGGACGTAGGAAGGCGACAGCAAGGGAAAATAAGAGGGAACTGAGAGCCCAGGACTCACATCACAAAACCACCTTGCCCACCACAAAAAATCTCCATTTTGCATAGTTGGCCTGATTGATTGTTTTAATTCACTTTTCCAGCTCCAACTGCAAATAGCTTCAGAGCATAGTTGGTGGAATACTTCTCGACCCTGCCAGGCCTCCCTGGGACATTGTGCCGGGCAGCCACACAAAGAAAACAGGGCTGTAGCTGGGGTTTGACAATACACCACCCATTGGCTGCTACATGAGATGCTGCCAAGAAAAATCCGAGGCCCTTTCGTTTCTCCATGGTAGAAGAGACATTGCCGTCCCACAGAAACGAGACTGGGAAGCACAGGCTCAGGGACCCAGCACAACAACAGCCTTGCACTCAGCATAAGCTGAGTTCACTAGTCCCATGGCACACGGATTTTATTGAAATAGCCTTTTTGGACAACTAACAGCAGTAAGAAAAGGAAGGAGTAACATTATCTCCTAGCAGCTCAATCAGAGAGCAGCTTCCCTGGCTCCTGCTAGAGCAGCTGGAGACCACGTGGCTGGAGGGACCTTCTGTGCATCTGCAGGCTGCGGACCCCACCAGCATCTCCAAAAGGGGTTTGGCCATGAGGCTTTGGGTGCAGTTTTCTGCTACGATCCACCTCCTTGGACTAACCCGCTGCCAGCCAAAAGCCCACGCATGTTCTACAACATCCCCTCATTCCTTATCAGGTAATACCATACAAGACCACAGATGAATCAGTCATGGTATGGAAGGACCTGACAGCACAGGCCAGCTAAGTAAAGCTGACACGCTGCCTGCTTTCACTTGCTGAAGCAGGTTAAACGTTTCTTCTCCCAAGGCAGAGGGGATTCATGACTACAAAATAGGTGGTGTTGCTGATGTTATTGTCCCTTGTCATACGCATGTGAGTCAAATAGACAAAACTCCTCAGATCTTATTCTTCTGTAGTGCAAATGTGTGGTTTTGTAATTTGTGCACATCCTTGTGGAATGCCAGGTTAAACAACTGAAGAAACTCAAACTGAGGAGCCCTGAGACTGTGCCGCAGAAGCATCTGCACCAGATGAGAGATATCTCACTGCACGCTGCAAGCTCACCCTCCGCCGGCACAGGCACACAGGAATCGCACTGCAGCTCACCAAAACACTTGCCCACCTCCCCCCCTGCTGGTGCATGCCTCTGACTTGCTGAACTAAGATCACTTTTGACCTGAGAATGCTGCACTCTAAGACCCATTTCTATAAGCCCCTCATTCACTTTAGCAACTTTCAGGCAGTACATGTATTTTTCCAGCTTTTTAAGTCCCAACCGAAAATCATGAAAAGCTTTGCCAATCCGAGAAGCAGCAGGGGAAGGGATATGGAGAAGGGAAATGAATTTTAGTACAGAGAAGTTCTGCACGTCTTCAAGACAAAAAATGGCCAGGGAAATACATAAGCTGAAAAAGAAACACAACCAATGCAACAGTCTTGAAAGAAAAACAGGAGTGGAGGTAAAAACATAGCATGACTTGGGGAAGCTTTAAGTCTGAGAATTAGCAATTGTGGTTGAATGTCAACACTAAGAAATGCTTTTGCTGGAGAAACTGAAACAGAAGTAAGTACTGTAACTTAATTTCAGTGCCCCAGAAAGCCAGTGGCAGAATCAAGACTAAAACTCCCTGGTCCCAATCCACTGCCTTTTGTTGTGAGCCTGCTACATTTGAAAGGTGAACACTAACCTCCTCATACTCCTGCCCAAAACAGAGAAGGTTAAAACTGCCTTCACTGAAATTGGGGAATATTTTATCACTAACTTCAGTAGGGACACAACTCCACCCCAACACCTGCCTTGGTGACAATAGATCCCCACTTGATCAGCTCATCATAACGAATTGTTGTGCCTGAGTTGAATATTTAATCAGAGGAGGAT
This sequence comes from Sula dactylatra, assembly GCA_013389905.1. Classification (NCBI taxonomy): domain Eukaryota; kingdom Metazoa; phylum Chordata; class Aves; order Suliformes; family Sulidae; genus Sula; species Sula dactylatra. The sequence continues at coordinate 260,433 of WEKW01004730.1, forward strand.
GCTCAAAATCCACATTTTGCAAGAACTGGTGTCTGCTGCCTCCCTCAAGTAGCTAACACACCCACTATGTGGGATGTTTGAAAAGAAGGTCTTCCCCACCCCACCCAGGAAAGAAGTGGCAGTGTGACTGAGGTGCCTTGAAAAAGGTACAAAATGCAGCCAAAGTTTTACCACAATGACAATTTCATCCATGTCTTCCAAAGACCTTCAAATGAAATGGCCTTTGAAGGGATCTAAAAATTATCCCCTCTTCCCCCAGTATGGGGGAGGAAGATTGCTGCTGAGAACAGCCTTTAGCCATATCACTTTAAAGAAAAGAGATCAGGCAAATGAAAATTATAATGAAAAAAGTTATAAGCATATAATGCTCCCTTTTATGTACTTTTTCTGAGTAAAGTTTTATGCGATGGCTTTGAAACTAAATCTGGAGTGCACCTCTCATGCATCAGACAGGCTAACTATAAGATACCAAGACACCTGAAAGTCAGAAATGTAGGTGATGTTGATAACATCTTCCTACAGTGCAATAATAGCTTTCAGTCACTCAAGGTCTTTCATTTTTGGAACTGCCCCATATGAGTGTGACATTCATTAGTTCAAACCTGTATTGTGCTACAGTCACTAGGAAGAGTATTAAAAATTGCACGAAGGAGTCTTTCCCTCGGGCATTTCTTTTCAAGGTCAGAAAGCCTCGCTCTTGTTTTTTCTGCTGACATGAAAACATTTGGAGAGATGATGTGACATGAAGATCCAGACTTAATCCAGCTCTTTAACTCTGAAAAACCTTCATCTTCACACATCGTTTCAAATATGACTTTGGTTGATCTATATGAAATAAAAAAAAATGTGCTGTGTTCCCTGACATGCCTGCTGTAGGATGTACACAGAGAAAACCGCACAGGGGTCGGCAGAGCCTCATGAGTAAAAATTGTTCCAAAACTTCTTTCACCCAAACCAGAAGAAAACATTTATGACAGTTGAAAGACATGATGAGGGTTGTGTCCCTCAGCTTTCTTCATATTGTCCTCTTCGCTTGCAGCAACGTTCACTCAATCTGCAGTGAGGGACCCTGTCCCCCCCAGAGGCTGCCACGCAGGACCAGATCCCGGGGAACACACGCTGCAGGAGCAGGTGCTCAGCTCTCCACCTGAAATCCCCAGCCCCTGCTTCCCCCATCACCTAGCACCCACATTTCACAGCATCGGTTCCTGAGGATCATTGGCAACATCAAGAGGAGAAACACACCTGCCTGGGTTCCTCTGATGGATAAAGCATGGCTATTCCCAGTGTGCCACAAAACTTTCAAAAGTCAATACTTTCAAAATTCTGTGAAAATGCATTTTATCAGGCCGTGTAGGGGCAATTGTAGTATCAGCAATGAAAACAGAGCTTGTTAGTATTTTGACTTTCCTTTCTCTCACATCCAGCCTTTTTTGCAGAAAAAAAAAGGGCCTTTCTTATATCTTATAGTTCAGACATATTTTTTCATAAAAAGCTTAGTTTTCCAATGTCTGAGTTTATCAAAATCACACAGTAACAAAGAATAAGATTTTGAAAGTATCATTGTGATTTAGATACTTAAATCCTCTTCTGTAATAATGATGAAGACCCTGCTCTGCCAATTCAGTAAATCTTGTTTTAGGGCTCCTATACAAACACAGAAGTCTCAGGAGCAAAATAACCCCATAAGTTTGGCACAAATTCACTCCACAAGTTTTAAGTTCCTCAGAAAAATTTTGAGAACTTTATACCTGTAGTTGTTAGACTGGAGTTGGGTACCACCTGCCCAAACCACCCTAAGTCCACAGTGGGAGTGGACTTTCCTGAAGCCAGCATAAAAGCATGAAGCTGATGTAGCCTGCGTCGTGTGTCCTGGTTAGTTTGAGAGTGTGACCACATTCCCAGTGTGCTCTGGTAGGTGACCCACAATGCCCAGTGCTCTCTCCTTTCTGTTGTTCCCAGCTTACCATGTTTGCAGTTTGATGTCCCCTTGGGTTGTGCAGATCCAAATCTTCACAGGGCTATGATACAGCCTGGATCATGGAAATTATCTAGGCTTTGCAAAAGAGAAAAGCTAAGGTTATCCAAGGAAAAAAAAAAGGGATATTTATTCTGGCTCATTAGAGTTGATAGCATAGCCCTACAAATAACAAGAGTAACGAGAGAGAAGCAAGTGACAGCAGTCTTTTCTGGGAGAGGGGTGGAATTTGTACATCCAGCCTGAGCTCACTGAAAATCAGTAAGACCTAGGCTCCTCTCTAAGACTTCTGGCACCTCCATCAGGTGCATCACCACTGCTGCTGCTGCTGCCTGCACACAGAGCTCCAGCCCCACCAGCCCTCTAAGGCAGGGACAGCTCTAGCCTGCGGGCTGCCCCCAGCACAGGCAGCCTGAGCTCAGCCAGCATTCAGCACACACTGGCATTTTGACTTATCTTATACAGGGAAGAAAAAAAAAATCCAAAGCAAAGCCCCAAAACCAGTGGAGTTTTGTTTCTATGCTATGGCAGGATTCCCTCATGCAAGTTAAAACTGAAGCTATCTGCAAGATTAGGAAAATCATAACCACATCCTGGTGCATGGACTCTTGGGTGTCTAATAGGGCTGGGCTCTCAGTGCAGTCTTACCCTCATTGGAGCATATCAGAGTGAATCTCCCATACCTACCTGCCAGGATATCACATCTTTGAGACCACTGACCCTCCGCAAAATTTTGCTGCTACTGGTTTTGCATGTGTGGAGAGGTTCTTCTCACCAAGCAGGAAGATGGACTGCAACCCTAAGCTTCATTTCTGTAGGAAGCCAGCCTAAAATCTTGTGTAGAACAGTCCAACTTCTGGCCATGCATAGAAAGGAGGTGCATGGACACAGACAGTGCAACAGGTGGCTGAGCAGCCTGGATCAGCCCAAGGAGCTCATCCGCATCTTCCCATAAGTTTACCCAGGAGGGCCCAGACACTTCAGAGCCCTTGGCTAAATCACAGCTGCATCCAGGCTCAGCAGTCCCCAAGGATCATGAGTAAGATCAAAAGGAGACTCCTCTAAAATGAGATCAATTGCCATGACTGAATCAGCCAACAGACATGAACACGTGCCCCAAGCTGTTGCACACAAACCACGTGGACCCTGGGCAGCTCAGAGCCCATGAGGGCTCAAGCAAGTCCCCATAGGAGGAATGACATGCAGAGCTGACAGATGAAGAGCAGCCTGACAGCATACAATGCCATGTCCCAGGATAGCTTAGCACTGCTCAGACACAAGTCTCAGATGCACTGTTTTACTAAGCGTAGTCCATCAAATCCATTTGTTCCTGTGCTAATGCTCGTTTTTTCACCCTCTAATTTTGCAAGAACTTTCTAACACAGAGATCCTCTATACTGTGTATACAGACGGTCTCAGTGTTAACCTTTAAAGCTAATGGCTCTGTCTACATTTGACATGTTTGCACTTGTACACGTAAAGACATATCTTGGGCTGATAAGCACTGCGAGCAAAATTGCTGGCACTCCTGGCAGGCCAGCCAGAGCTCCAGAGTCATACATGTGCAGTGGGTCTGCTGTGGGGATGGATCCAAGGGAGCCATCCTGCCCTGGGATCAGGATGTTTCTCACAGTTCAGTTGAGCAAGATGCTGCTGCTAGTTTTTTTGGGCAGCAGTAACATCTTTCCAGCTACACTGGCAACATCTGGAAGGCAAAAGGACCAAAGGATCTGCACTGGCTCAGTGCTCACAGCCACCTTCATTTTCTGCCTCATAACACCCAGGCAAGATGCTGAAGTAATCAGCTCAGCTGCCAAAGTAATGTTTTCCTGTCAAGAATATATTTCAGTGATACAAAGCCTTCTTGGGATAAGGTACCATAACACTGAGGTTACTACCATTAACACCATCAGCCTGATCTCCAGTGGCAGTTCATCATATGCTCTCACCTGTTGTGTTTTTGTGTCCTGATAGAATCTAAAAGTACTGTGAGCACTGTATGCCAACCTTTCAACCTAGAAACCCAGAAAAAACATGCAAGGGAGGAAGTAACATTAAATGACTGTCCTGTCCACTGTTGGTCTGGCTTCTGAGCATGGTGCTCAGTATCAAGGTTACGATGAGGAGTTAACATTATCTGTTCATGTGCCTTGCAGAATAGCACAGTCTTATGAAAGCCAATGGATTAGATTTCTTAATACTTCAGTAATCTTATTAGTAAGATATATGAGTACTAGCGCCCTCTGCTAGACCAACACAACCTTGGCTATTAGGTGACTACGTAGCTGAAGGTAAATGGGAACTTTCATGATCTGAAAGGAGGGAGACCAATGCTCCTGAAGTATAAAAGTTTATTTCAAAGTCCTGAAATGACAAAAGCAGAATTCTGGCCTTACAATTGTTACAAATTTTTCACCAGATTTTCATGCAGTTGGAAGTCTTTGTATTGCATAAACCTGAGTTAGAGATAGACACTGAACAGAAAGCACTTTAAATCTGCACAGGAAGACTTAGAAGGAAAAAATACCTGGTCAAAGGGGAAAAAAATAAAAGGCATTTTCCTTTAGATTTGACTAGAACAGCTAGGATCCCTAAAGATATTTTCAAGTAATTTAATGGAAATTTTACCTCTGGTAAAGCATTTGCAGACAGTGCAACCTGGAATGGCTAGTATGCAGTTGTCTATGATCTGCATCTAAGGAGTTGCCTACAATTAGTTAACGAGTAGACAGCAATTAGGAGGTCTTATTTTAGTGCCAACACATGCCAGCAACTGGAAACAAAAAGTGGCAATGAGAAACAGGCCAGAGCTGAAAAAGAAAAGCAGGTTCTGCTGCATTCACAGCAGTTGTAGAAACTGGTCCACCCTCCGCATCTCTAACACCCCTTTAGGCTCCAGACAGCACCAGTCATACCATGGCGCAGTATAGAAACATAAACATGGCAGCCACCCCAGCGATCAGCTAGTCTGTATCTCTCTCCCTCCTCAAGGCAGGCTCAGTCTCCACTAGCAGGACCTGATCCATCTCTAAGCTGTGCAAAAGCAATGTTGCTAGTAGAGGTTCCCTGGAGCTGGAGGCATGTCTTCAAACATCTCTTCCTGTGCTAGACTAGGGCATCCTCCAACAGCAGAAGACTGCACTGGCAGGCTGGGAAGACCCAACAACACAATCGTGGTGAGATGTAGAGGACTGCTGCAAAGAAACGGTGGTTTTGTGGCTCAAAACCAATTGCAGGCTTAGCACTTCAAGGACTTTATGCACCCAGCAGGGAACAAGTACCCAGCAGCATCAGTCATGGTCACGCCCCCACAAATACGTAAGGGAGGTCTTAAATACGAATCAGAATAGCACAGCTTTGGCTCCTCAAACAGCTTGACAAACATCTACCCATCTTCAGCTTCACAGCTCCCCATCAAACATGGGCAGGCCTTTACCTGGGTGTACGGAGCAACTGTCCCTTGTGCAAATAAAAGAGGAGCATGGCACTGTGACATTACAACTTTTCACTTAGGAGGCAGGCAATTATTCCTCTTGTTTAATTGCATCTGATGAGTGACATACACAGGCCCCATGCTGTTTAAAATTTGACGTATCATTTTATTTATCATAGCAGCTTCTACAGTTGTACGAATGGATGACACACAATCCATTATCATTTTGGAAGCATTATTATTCATGCAAACACGCACCACAACCTTGGACTTTTTTTTAATTCCTCTCTTTTTTTCACATTCCTTTTACATTCAGATTGCAAATTCCCTATCTTGCCAATGAGATTTCCTCCTCCTCACCAACCCAAAATAAATTAGAGAACAAGCTGCTATCTCCAAAAGCTTTATAAATAAAACATACAGCACATACACACACACACACACAAAGGCTACAATTTTAGAGTACTTTTGTAACCTGGATGGATTTAGAGATGTCATTGCAAATGCGCAGATGCTGCCAGTCACGGAAGCTTCACAAGTGCTATGCAGTTTGACATCCCATCAGATTGTGGTCCTTTGTGGCAGTTGAGGCTTCCCAGGGCAGAAAGTAACACACCAATTGCTTTTATCAAGGAGAGAAAATAATGGTAACCACACTGGCAGATTCATCAAGGGATAGAACTAAAATTACTCTTTCCTGGCTCAACTAAATAAAAATTATGACAGTTCAAAAGAATGCTAAAAGTTTTCTGGAAGTGGCTAAATCACACCATTCAAAGTAGTTAGTGGAAACATTTGCTTTCTTTCTTTACTTCAGAAAGGAAATATTTTTCCTTAAAAAAAAAAAAAAAGAGTTTTATTTTCTTCTCTTTTCCAAGAGAAACGTGCAAAATATGAAGAGAAGACAAAGGGGGGGGGGGGAGAAAGTAGTTCCAGAGCTAAGAAAGCCTGTTTTTCTACAAAAGTGCATTGATTTTTAACTCAGTTATAACAAAGCTGCTGTTTAGGTGTTGCCTATCTGTCGGAGACACCCGCAGGAGACAGCTGCCGAAGGTGGCCTGGTGGAGGGACAGACTGTGGCAAGGTTTCCATCCCGTGGCATTTAACACAGCCCAAACACCAACTTAAAGCTTTCTGTGGCTTCCAGCCCTCCACACACTTAGAGACTAAAAAGGCAGAAAAGATGAAGGAAAAGAAAGAAAACTGGAGCAGGAGAAAAAGACTGTTCCAAACTGAATAGCCTGAAACTTTTTATGTTAACCCACATTTTGAAAAAGCTTTCATCTGCAAAAGCAGTCATGTATCCCTCTATGCTACTGCACCCACTGCAGGTGGGGAGGAGGCCAGCTCACTCCGTGCCTGCCCAGGATTGCAGGGACCAGCCAGGGGATGCTCTGTCCAATCCTCTGATCCTAGCACAGAGCAGGGCAGGAAGCACATGGTGCCTCTGACCGACCCTGAGCATCTCAAGCAAGGGAGGTCCCCCTCCCTGCACCAAGCCTGAGGCAAGGGGTCCAGGGCTGCAGAAACCTCTGTCTGTCCATCTAGCTCACAAAATAAATGTGCAAATAATTGCGTTGCTTTTTTTAGGTCTTAAAAGGGTCCCAAGGGATCAAACAACCAGATTCAATAGCGAAAATGGGTTCTGCAGACCAGTGCCTGTCACAAATGCTGTTGTCCTGAGCCAGGTCACAGATTTGGTTAGCTTCAAGTGCCATGGTGGCCACTAAAAAGCTGATACAGAAAAAGAGCCTTCCTCGAAGTTTTAAAAGGAGTGATGCATTTTAAACATTTTTGAGGTCAGGTTCACCACGCAGGACTCGAGTGGCTCTGCACCTACAGAAAGCTCTCCATTAGACTTTCTCCTAACCAGGTGACACAGCCTAATGCATTAACCTGGCTCTCAGCAGTGAAGCAAACGCAGAAACCCTGCATATGTCTGCCCACCCAGGGTGGTATCTGACACCCCACAGCAGCTTGCCGAGCCGGGATGGGCTGGGAGGATGTTTGGAAAGCCCCAGCCCTGACTAACGCTCTGCAGAGGGAAGCATCTGGCCCCACTGGCATTTCCTATGAAATAGGATACACACAAATCCATATCATCTTTGTCTGCCCTGAAACAGGGGATTTCATCACCAATGTGGGTGAATGGTTTTTTGGACAATGATAAACTCCTCGCCTAAGTGAAGGCCCACAGTAAACAGAGCTAACAAATACCTCCTTCCACTCCTGTTAGATTTATTAACCTCAGTTTTCACTGCATTTCCCCTGTTCTTAGGTTAGGAGGAAGAATAAAGGATACTGAGCTGACCTTCGGCACCACCATGCAGTTTCACCACACCGTTCTCCCAGCCTGTTTTACTCAGCTGTTCTGCAAACCAGACAACCCCAGCCTCCCTTCACACAAACCCTCCTGTGGTGCCAGCCATGGGGGCTTCTCCCACCCTATTTCTGTTGTGCTTTTTGGTAATGGGGGCCTGAATCCATTCCAGCTGCCTCCAGGCAGCTACCTGGGGCGCCTGCGTTAAGAGTTTGACCCTGACTAGACGGGCAGCCTCGTGCTTGTACTCCCACGCCACAGAAACAGCCCATGCATGAGCTCATCCTGCACCTCCAAGTCTGGTGCATGAGCTGAGCCCATGCCTGAGCCCGCCATGGCATGCAGCACAGCCTCGCCGCCAAGCCCTCCTCCCCAAGCAACCTTGAGCGTCCATCCAGGGCAGCCACGAGGAGGTGGGAGGCTCAGACCAAGGAAGCAGCAGCAAGATGGGTTCCCCATATGGGGCAGAGCACTTGTGCTGTTGCTACCACATGGCTTAGGGAGCTGCCACTCACTGCCTCTCCAAAGTCACTTTTTGCTACCTGTTATTTATTGCTGCTCAGCAGAGTCTCACTGGGACACAGCTGGGGCTGTGGCTCCCATCAAACAGGCAACGCTGCCACGCACATTCAGACAGCTACAGCACTAAGGCTTAAAGCCGGAGTCCAAGGGAAGGTGGCAACGGGCAAGGGACAAAGGGGAAAATCAAGCTGCCATTTTAAATGTGATTTCAGTGATTCAGAGGAGTCATTTTAGTCAATCCACTGGTTAATGAGTTAGTGGCACTGGCACAAGGTCAAATCACAAATGGCTAAGAGAATTTCTCCAATGCAATCATTTATTTCTCCATTTCCAGTCCTCCATTTCAACTTGAAGAGCAGCACTAAAAAGGAGAGAGAAATTAGCTTTCCATCTTTATCAGAGAAAAAGACTTGTAAGAAACCACAGATGCCAAGCATAGCTCCTTTCCATCCTTGTCTCTCTTCATACCAGCCCAGTTCCCTAGTCTGCTACAGCTGCCAGTCCTTTAGTAGAAATATTTGTAACAGGCATTGCTGAATGTCACAGAAACACTGAAGAGCAACTGGAGATCAATTAAACAGCCTTATCCCTAAGCAGCAACATGTTGAAATGCAGGAAAGGCGAGAGATAACCAGCAATGGGTCAATGCAATGCACCAGCTTCATTAAAATTGATCTACCTGTAAAAATAAATTCTGCTGAAGTACAGCTAGGGTTTCATCTTATTTGCATATGATCTTCAGCATCAGCTGGTGGTAACAAGATGACTAGATGAAGGCAACAGAAAAACATGGTGTTAATTATGTAAACTCGGTTCTAGGTACTAAAGCACATCAAAATCTTCACAACTTCAGAGTACAGGAGAATTCAAAGTAAGCTTTTTGGCTCATGTTCCTCCCTCCCTTTCAGAAGACAGGAGACAGTAACTGAAGCAGTACTCTGTGATCAGTCCCTCTGGTCCTCAGACCATGCTGCCCTAGAGGGGTCATTCTTTGCTTCAAAATCATCTTTAGCCATTTCTCTCCCTTCAGACATAATTTAGTTTATTAACAGACATAGCAGAGGGAGACTGAAATGCCCATAAGACAGGAAGAAAGTGTGGAGGAGCCCAGATATTATTCTTAGCTTTGACAGGTCTGTAGGGACATCTCTAGGTGGGACTCTGAAGTAGACAAAGCAGCAGATCATGATGGCAGCATGAGAGACTTCCCCTCATCACTGCCCTCTCCACATTTGGAGGAGGCATTTAGTGAGTACCCATCCCAGCCATCCTAGACGTTATTTCTACAGGTCCTCCCAGTTGCTTCCATCAAACCTGAAGGTTGAACATCCCTCAAGTATTTTATACATTTTGCTGAGATGGGAGCAGCTGCTTTCAAAAGCAAACAGGACTGAGACTCTATCCTTTGTCAAAACCATCTCACTGCTGCTGTTACAGCCATCTTAATTTACTGCTCTTCACTCTACAAGAGGTACCCTGAGAAGGGTTGGGACCAGAAATAGGACTACATCTGTAATGACATGAGACAACACACTACACCTGAGCTTTTTTTGACCCTGGGGTGTAGTTTCAATCCAGGACAGAATTTCATAGATTTACTTTCCCACAAAACCTTTTCCAGTTTCCAGGAGAAACAGTTCTCTTTCATGCTTGCTTTTATTATAATTTTTTGGTGAGATGAAGCTGAACAAACCTGAGTGATTGGGACATATGACAAGAAAATAAAGACCATTTCAGATGAGCATTTTTCATTTATACTGCTCTATCTTATTACACTAAGACTGTTGACCTTATTTATTCAGAATATCAGTTTAACAGCCCACTTCAGAAAGATCTACATATGCACTTGAGTGTTAAACTGAGTGCTTGAAAGACATATTGGATCAAATAAAGATTGACAGCTGTCAAGCACTGCTTACTTCAGCATCTACATGAAATACAGAAGACTGCCAAGGGTATATCTCATGGCCTCTGTATCTCTCCAAAGCACACCTATCTTTACATAGATACCTTTGTTACAAGGCCTTCTTTTTATCCTTTGCTTATAGAGCACCCTACACAATGATGCTCTAGCTTATGACAGAGCTCCAAGGCACTGCCACAAAGGAAAAAAACTACACAGTAATAACCATGCAAATGGTCTTTAACACATATCAGGATTTTACTAACATCCATTAATTGAATCTTAGAAATCTTGGAATTTCTTTCCAGTCTAAAGGCTGTGGCAATATGACTTGTGCATCATCTACTGTGAGCCAGAAGCAAACCTAGGCTTGAACTCAGTCCCTCCTACTTGACAGAGGTTGCAACACTCAAATCAGACCCACCACTTGGCCTAGGAATCAAGGTTGAAAGAGGAGCCAGGACCTGAGAGGCAGGAGCTCTGACCTAGGTACCGATCAAGGACAATCTGGATTTATTTTCCACAGCATGCCCAGTCACAGCCTGCTTAGGGAGTGTACCTGTGGGATCCCCCCAGAAATCCTTTCCCAGTGGGAAAGGAGCATTGGCTTGGAGCAGGCTTTACCAAGACACACATGCATTTTACTACATCAGTAGTCAAAAGATTGCCTAAACCTCAGTTCAAAGCTTCCTCCTTAACCGAGCCACTTCCTGTGGGTAGGGGTCACCACCATTTCTGATTCTCCTTCTCAACATCTTAAGTAGTAGAAATGAACTCAGGGCAACAAAAGGGTTGCCTTGTTTGAGGTTGTCTTCCTGGATCTCTCATGACTAATGATTTAGTTTCCTGATTACAGGAGGAAAGAAGATATTCATTACAGCTTACTCTATTAGTGGCTGAATCAGTCACTGAAGAGGACCTCAAAAAATCATCTAAGTGATCCCCACCAAGACAGAGAAGCAAAGGATCCTAGCCTGTCTGTGGCACACATTTGTGTAGCTTGTTCTTGAAAACACTGGTGATGATTGTTTATAACCTTCCCAGGTGATCTATCAGTGCTTCCCTCCCTTTCTAGTTAAAATGCTTTTCCTTCACTCACTGGTAAAAATTACCACCACCCAAGTTGAGGTGTTCGCAGACAACACCTGAAGCAACTTCTAAGGGAAGCAGTAGTTTCACAATGACCTGGTGACTGCTGGCTTCAGTAATACTATCTTGCCATCATTCACTCCAGGAATTTTCTGAATGCCTTACTGTGGCAGCCTCATTCTCCATCTGGCACCTACCTGACGGACCCTTTCTTCCAACATGTTATATCACAAACAAAAATTATTTGACTTCCCTTTTTTAAGCTCTTTGCCTGTTTTGCTTCTCCTGTACCTCCTCTTAGACAAGAACAGAGTTCCCAGTAATACTTTTAAACTTTAAGACCCTACATTGCCCTCTCCTTGCAATTCTCCTGTGTCGCAGGGCAGAGAGATTGTCCTGGCAGGGATCTGGCAGCTGGTGTTAATTAAATAGCTTCACTCTTGCCTTGCACCCTTCTTTTGTTGCACTGACCTGGTGTATCTCGTCTTAAAGGCATTAGGGTCATGATCCAATTGCTGTGCTTAACGAGGCTCCTCCAGGCCCCAGCGATGGTCTGTGTGTGCACTCCCAAGCCTCTGGGACATTTGAGGCAATTAGACTTCATGTGTCCCTCTAAACTAAGCTGACTTAGTCCATATTTGACATAGCTAAAAGCAAATACATGGACAGGCACCAGAGGATAAGGAGCAGCAACTTGTTACGTAGTAGTCACTTGAGTCTGAGCCTTTGATTGTGGACAGAAGAGGTCACAAGCTCTTTCTGCTATGTTTACATAACATCTCACAAATGGGGTCCAGCTCCCTGAAGGCAATCACAATTAAACAGTACTCCCAGGAGGAGCAGATTTCCTCTGACAAAGTATTTTTGTGTTCCTCTATATTACCTTCCTATCCATGAATAAATTCAGCAGGCTTCTCTCTGCTACCCTGTGTTTGCTTTAATAACTAGCATGAAGCCTATATTTATTACCCAAATCCTGTTTTTAAATATCACTCCTAGATAAAGCAGTAATGACATGGCTGCTCTGCTCAGATAACCCCACAGCTCTTCTTCCTTTCATGAGGAAAAACACCTACCTCCACCATGCCCTGACAGACCTGCTGCCATTCTGCTGTCTAACGTTGTGGCAAGAAATACCATAGGCTGCCCTGAGTTTCCATCCTTCCTGGGAAATGAACAGAAAGATCGCAGCGACTTTCCAAAGCAGATGCACATAGGGTGTGTCTATATTCAAAGAGTGGAAAAGACTGCAGTTCGTCCCCCCAAAAATGGCAAAACGGCATCTGGACTCTCACCAAAAGAGACACCCAAAAGTAACAGAAAGCAGACTCACAGTAGGTATGGGAGGGTTCCATTAAGAGAGGTGCTCAGGTTTGTATATGCTCTGAATGTCTTAAGTAGAATAAAGAGTCTGGTAATAATAGCAGAACGAGCGCAAGACTTCCCTTTGCTGGGAAACTACTTGACTCCGGGAATGATGCTCTCACAGCAATATTTCTGTGCTTCCTTCCAAATCCCAGAAGTGCAGTGCTGTCTATAAACAAAAGGGATGTTTTGGTCAAGGAAAGATACGGGAAAGTTGATGAGGTGGGGAAGGAAACCTTAGAAAGTGAAAAATACATAAAAAGGGAGAGAAGCAGGGAGGTTCTCAACAGCAGAGCCTCAACTGGCTTTTAAAGCAATTTGCAGTTGTCCCCTCCTGGTTCTAATGGCCCTGGCAGCAGAGATTACAATTCCCAGTTGCTCACCAGATTACTTCTACTTCCTCAGCGAGCAGAGCCATCCAGAAGAAGGTCAAAATCTGCTTCAGACAGCAACCACCTGGTTATTTCCAATCGGGGGACCTGGCCAACCTCAGCAGCAAGCCGCAGCTGCCGGAGCAGCAGAGCTGTCCCCAGCACTCATCCACCCACAGCCATGGACTGCTGCAGCAGCAGTGCCAGTGGGTGCACACCTCAAAGGGAGCTGCTCCGGACATCCAGTCCACCATCACGGCTGGCTCAGGGAGAGCATCTCACCAGGTCCCCAGTGCCACGCTCAGCCTCTCAGCCTGGCCACAGCTGCCTCCGGTGAATGTCACCCTCCACTCAACCCCATCCCTTACCCCCTCTGAAGATGACTGCTCGCTCCAAACCATCAGCATAAGAACTCATGTAATCAGTCGCTAAACCTGGTTTAGTCAAGTGATCTGGATTAGCTTTAAGAAAAAAAATTTGTTCTGGCTTGGTTTAGGGTTTTTTTCCCCCTAACCCAGTTCATTTTGACCACCTGAAGCTGCAGGACAATCATACATGCAATGAGATGGGCAGGTCTGGGACAGCTGGGAACTTCTGGGAGGAGTCCAGGGATGCAAAAGGAGCCCAATGACAGCTGGAAGCTTGTCAGCCCCCCCAGAGCAAGGCCTGGGGCCAGAGGGGTCTCAGATGAAACACACCAAAGCAGTTGTGTTGGAAGCTGTTCATTAAACACAGTTTCTTTTGGCTTTTGTTGATTTACACTAAAAAAGATTTAAAGCCAGACTGGATTAAAGCAGTGGGATTTCACTTTGCAAGAGCTGTGGCATCCTTGTTGCTGTGTTTAATTACAAGCAACACCAAAGAAGCTCTTTTCCCTATCAGTTTTCTCATCAGTGCTACTTTGGCTAAGAATATTTAATGAAAAACAACTGCATTATGAGAAAGAGCTTTTGTGGGGATTTTCAGACCAAATACTTGGATGCTTCTAGAAGCCCAGCTTGTATAAATTGGGCAGTGTGACCTAGAGACTGCAAGCAAATTACATCGCCTACCATGGGCTCCTGGGCAGCAGCTCCGTGTGCTAAAATTAGAAGAGCAGGAATCTTTGTTTTTAAATATGTCAGATTATCAGCTTTTAAGCAAATGCTCAGATATTTCAACCTAGTTTGTACTATATTAGGAAAACATAACAATTTTTGTGTAGGTGGTTCTGACAGAACCTGTCACGTGCTGAATTTTCCAGATAACATATTTTGTTGAATAAGTGATGAAAACAATTTTTAAGAAGCCAAACCCTGTGACCTGCAAATTGAAAACTACTGAAATCAGGTCACTCCCTTTATGGACAGAAACTCGCCGTCTGCTTTCTCATACTAGCCGCTATCCATTTTGTGCCAAGAACACAACAGGCACCATCTGAGACAACAGAAAGACAATCTTTCCCCTAAGGAAACCTAAAACCCAACAGATGATGCATTCTGGAGGCCTTTCAGGTGTTCAGCTTTGTGCATTGGTAGAGTCACTAGAGTTCACAAGAAATAAACCAAAGTATTTGAAAAGGAGAGGAAGTCAAAGCTTTGATCTCTTGGATAATTTTGCATCAGCCCAGGTTAAACCTTCAAGCCAGGAGCTGTTGTACAGCAAATTCCTGCAGGCTGTGGAGACATCCAGCTTCTGCTCTGAGCTCCCGTGATCCTGCAAGAGAGCTACCAGCTGCCTTCAGCAGAGTGTGCCCATGGATGTTACACATCACATCTAATGTGTAACACTGTTTGCATTTTAACTGAGAACTAGTTCTTCTTTATGATGATCTAGAAACCACATACAAAGGACAAAATTGCTGCAGAATTTAGATAATGTCATTTAGTTTCACCATTACTTTCATCCCTTTTGAACCCAGCCAGATTTTTCCATGAAGGGTATAAAACCCTGGAGTTCATTTATTCAGCTAAGATCCCTTTACCTGCGAGCCTTTCTCTCTCGTACTGCAGAATCATTTGCAAAAGGCATCACTTCATAGCACAGGCTTTCATATCCACGTGACAGTCCATGGACAGTTACACAAAAAGATGCAGGGACATTTATAGGTCTAATCCTACCAAATGACTGATTGTTGTGTTGTAAACAAAATTTGATTAGGAGAGCTTGCAAGATTGGCCTCTGTGCTTGTTAGCATTCAGCACAGGGCAGCTATGTTTCCGCTGCCTATTGGCTGAGCAATCGAAAGACAATTTCTGCATCCAGCCAGGAAACGTCCAAAGAGCTGTACAGTTCAGGAATGGGGGAGGTTTCGAAATAAAATCAGTCTGAAGGGGCTCAATCCACAAGATGATTACAAAGTTCCAAGTTTGCCAATAAAACTTCAGCATTATCCTTATAAAAAATCTTTCATACATGACATTTTGTTTGCCTGCCTCTAACAATAAATAACTTAACCATCAATTTTTGCAGCTTTTGCAGCTGTAGACTCTGCAGAGCAGGATCTGGCTTCTATCGTGTCTAGGGAAAGAGCTCCTGATACAAACCATCTACAGCAAAATGTTCAGAGGAGGCCTCAGAAGTCCCACACGTAGTCACCAAAAAACCTCATAGACTTATGCATATCCCTGGTTCTCTGCTCCCCAAACCATCAGCTCTTTCCCCAAAAGTTCCTCACTTTACAAAGGAGGGGTCTATGATCGAAGGTTCTTCCAGAGGGGCATTTATTAGAGGTGTCTGAGAGGTGGATGAACCTGAAAGTGTGTCTCTTGTTCTGTCTTTCCACTGTCTGCAGCAAGTGTTTAAACTAAATCTGATTTTTAGATAGTATGGAGTTGGGTAATTTCCTTCCAAGTAACCACGACCTGTCACAACTCCTAAATGACTTAACATCATATAAGCCCCAGCAGAGTCTGGGCATGGGCCTAACCCAGAGGGGAACAATTTAATCAGTGACACAGCAAAGTCCAGGACAAGACTTTTAAATTTTTCACCTCTGAGCTCCAACACACAATTCCCTGGCTGGGAACAATCCCAGGAGCAGTGACCTGGCATGTCCAGGCCTGATCTGGGCAAGATTATTCAGCACAGAGGTTTAATATATACAGTCCTTACTTACACCAACCTTCCCACCTGTTGCACGGAGGCTTTTACCAAAAGCACTAAGATGTGACACAGCTCAGATGCACAAGTTTACAGTAAATGTTGGTGCCACATTGCCAGATAACTTCAAAATGGAAATAATTATTGAAATGGTCAAAGCAGTTTGTGACTATTGTGAAGGGACTGATGGGTTACAGGGAGAGGAGCAGAAAGTACAAGGCAGAAAATGGAAGCATTGTAGCTAGAAACTTCCTGGAGTCTTCTCCAGGCCCAGGTTTTGCAGCTCCCAGCCCACGGTTTCTCTGCGTGCAGGAGCCAGCAAAATAAGACTTAAGCCATTATAAAAATTTGCATCACGTCAGAAGCATTTGGTACTCTGAGGATGATGTATTCAGCACAGTCTGACAGCCAGCGTTGAATAATGGCAGCGATTTCCAGAGGGACCAGACTCTAGACACAGGGTAAGATACAGAGGCATCACCAAGAAGACAACCTTGGTGCTGGCCGCTTTGGATTGCTGCATTTTAGTCAGCAAATGGAAAGATTTCTTGGCACTTGCAAGAGATAATCAGAGTGGGAGAAGTAATCAGACAAAACAGGCACTGTCCAACCATTGCAACCAACACATTATAGCTGCATTTTGGACTGATGCTGCACGGCTACTTTCCTTAGAAAATTAAAGGATTTACATGTTTACGGAATCTTGCAGCTTCTGAACAGTTAAGCAATCATCATTGTTTTCATCTTCTGCAAGGGGGAACTGAGGAATGATTCCCAGTCACAGAGGGGCTGGACAAGCAATGATGCACACACAAGTCCCAACTTCATGTCCACAGGAGAAACTTTATCCTCCCCTGGGCTTCTGACTTGCCTAACAAAACCAAATAAACATCAGCTGCTCAAAATTTTCTACAGATAATGGAGTTATTTACTGACTAAACTGCTCCATGATCAGTATTCAAGTACTTGTTTCTCTCCATCTGCTTCACTGTTTTATCCAATGTGACCAACAGGTGAGGTTGCTTCCTCATTTTTTTGTTCATTTCCTTTTTATAATTAACCATATCAGCTTTTTCCAGCAGCATAAGAAACACCTCATTCCCTGTTGAAACTGGCAGTAGGTTCAACAACAAAAAACCACCATATCCTGCTGGAATTACACCATGTCTCTGATACCCTCTGTTACAGCTTAACTTTTTGGGAGGGGTCAAAGATATGAGATGAAAATATACAGCTTCTTTTTCACCTTCCATCCAAAAAAAGAAAAGAAAGAATACAATCAACAAATGCAAAGTACTTCTCTGTGGGTCGCTAGCTGGTAAAACAATCTGCAAAGAGTCTCTGACCTCAGTTGAATGACCTCTGAAATGACACATGATCCTAAGATCTGCCATTTGACCAGGCACGCAGTCGAGAGCACGCCCACCCCCAAAAAAAAAGCCATCACCAGCAACCGCAGCCAGAATTGGATTGGAACTCAGAGGCAAGGAGCTAGACTTTATTGATCTTCTGATCTGGAATTCAGTGACTCAGTGGGAGCCCAGAAATCTGAAATTATGGGCTCACTGTAAAATTCTGTCCTGTTATTTCCAGGCAGTGTCCCTTACAAAAGCCAACCTACTACTTTTAATTTGGTGTCTGGCTCTGCAGCTTTCTTTAGAAAGCTTCACATGAATGAATAACTGGTAAATATACAATTAAATTTGAATCGCTACTGTTCCAATTATTGAAATAACCTGCATTTGTTAGAATTTTATTCTTTTGCTCACTCATTAATGGTATCTAAATGTCAAGCAAAAAGCATCTTTGTGTGTATGTTCGTCTTACTGTCCAAATTTATTCACTGAGCAAAAGGTCAGGAATTTGCTGAATTACAAATACAATTGTTTAGAGCAACTTAGTACAACTTAGTGAAAGCTGCACTCGGTTTGTTCAGCCCAGTATCCTGAAAGTTCCCACAGAAAAATATTGTGCCAGACATATTAAGCGCAAATTGCATTATAAATTCATTTATAATTAAAACTGCCATTTCTGTACCTCCTGCCAGACCCCACATTCTGCTGAAAAGACACATCACTCTAACCCTTGCTGTTTCAGTATTGGTTTTAATCTTCATAACAGTTAAGTGTCTCCACACCCCTGGGAAATGAACGTGCTAGAAACTGAGAAACTGAGGCAGGAGTTAAGCTGTGTTTCCACAACAGTGAAAAGATCGGAGCAGGAGCATAGGAGCTGGCACCTCTCCATCCACAGCATCCCTCCCCCTCCCCAAGGCTGCACTAAGCACACTGGCCTCAAAAGCAAACACGGAGTGTCTCTGCAGGCTGGGTTGTTGCTCAGAAGACTGTCTATCTCGCTACAGTGATGATATAGAAGACACCGGTGATTTGGCCCCCTCTGCTAAATGCCTAGAAACACCAAAGAAAGAGCTACCAAGGACACCCAGCTCCTTGCACTGCTCAGTGCCCATCTCTTCATATGCTTCTGCTGCTGTCCTCTTCTGCAAGAGCCATCCATACCTGCCTTAGTGCCCAGCCTGGGTCAATGAGGCCCCAACCAACAAGGTTTCATCTCCAAAATCACCCCAGCAGCTTGTCTGCTAGCTTCTCACCTTGCTGGCACCACAGCCCCTTGGCAAGCCCACAAAGGATGGACAGCAGCATATGCTGTGCAGCCCACTAGTCCACACCTTTCTCTGCCCCTACATGTTCATGTAACAAACAGCTCATTACGGGCTGTGGTAGCCCAAATCACTGCATCAGCACAGGTACTCAGCTAAATCATTTGAAAAAAGCCAAAAAGAGCACCTACCAAGGGAGAAAAGCAGGAAAATATGGCATGTGCTATAAACCACTGCATCACTGGGAAGACACCTCTGACTCTGAGTTCAGCTCCGTAGTGAAACAGGTATTTATCACCAGACAAATTTAAGCACAGACCCAGGAATCCACAGCGCCAACGTTTCTCCCTCTGGACTGATACACAGCCCAAGGTTGATCTATCTACATTGAACATCCCTTTACTTTTCTCCCCACTGGAGCAGTATGTATGGCACATGCCCCATGGGACAGCGCTGGTCATAGTATCACTACATCACAGCAGCACCTCTCCTGGGATCCTGCCAGGCCAGGACACAGGTATAAGCTTTCCTTGTGAATTTTCAGTTTAAAGCAAGGTTGTGGTACCCTTGGTTAAAAGGGCAACAGAAGTGCAACTTAATTACCCAGTATTATAACGCAGCTATTCTGAGATGCTGCAGAAGGAAATTGGCACCGTTCTGATGGAATATTCCACGTGGTTAACAGCAATTTCATGCAGTCTCAGTGAAGACAGGCAGTTATCTAGATCCATTGAAAGGTAAGAGAGACACGCAAAGTGTTATTCTTTCCTTACATAAAGTATAACCATATATATTTTCAGGCTATATAACTTATATTTTTAGATGAGAAGAAAGCAAAGCAAGAAAAAAACCTAAAGTCTAGCTGAAAACAAATTGGATGTAATTCAAAAGGACAGTGGAAAAATACAGGATGAGAAGGAGATGGTAAAGCAACAAAGAGAAAAGAATCAGGGCGTTACCACAAATCACAAGTCAGCAGTGTCCCACAAGGGTTGTGTGCATCCACGCCATGCAGAATGAACAAACGTTCTACAACACCTGGGAGGGCTGGAGGTAAGTGCCACCAGGAATCAACAGCTCTAAGATCCCATCAGGAAAACCAAGTGTAGCCTTGGGTGCGTGTTTCAGATGTGTACCAACTGAAGAGACGCCCCAGGAGACCAACAGGCATGATCAGTGACCATGAAAATATGGCCTTAGAGAAAAGGTTGGATTAACTTGTGGTTAGGCAGGAAAGGGAGGAGAAGGCTGAGGAGAGACTTGATAATTCCCTTTAAAGATGTAAAAAGTAGCCACCAAGCAGAAAAGACTAGTTGTCCTCTCTGGCAGCAAAACCAAAAGGTTTAAATCAGAAGGAGACTTAGGGTAGACAAGAGGAAGGATTTTTTAACAGCAAGGATCGTGAAGATCCAGAGCAGGTTGCCTGGGGGTAAGGTGTAAATTCTTTGGTGAATGTAAGTAAAGGTAAGGTAATTCAGGCAAAGTCCACCCTGTCCTGGGACAAGGGACTACCTCTGATTTCTGCAGGTCCCTTTGGAAGCCTGGTCTCTATGGCTGCACCCAGGTGTGGAATGGGGCCCTGGCCCCAAGGCCTGGCAGAAAACAAACACGTGCCTGCTTTGAGTCACCCTCTCCATTAGGATATCTAAAGACTGAGCAGCTCTCATTATGCTCTGAAATGTACTCAGGACCACATGAGGATGGGCTTCACCCTGCTGACCAGGACTGTGAGGCAGACACTTGGGAAGGACACCCAAGGGACCTGGAAGAGATGGTCCTTTTGCCCATTGGGCTGCAGGTTGGTAAGGAGACCCACTGGCTGGTCAACACCAGCAGTGACCAAACAAACCTGACCTCGTCAGCACACTCACTTACTTATTCATTGGGAAGAAATTAAACTACTTGAAAAAGGAATACGAGCAGAAAGAAGCCAACAGCACTGGAGGGGAAGCTCAGCTTGGCTAAGTGCCATCATGGCAGCACGTGGACTCTGAGCCGGAGAGATGCCAGAGGGTGGGCAGCAGGCAGTCTCCTTGGCACTCCCCAGCTACTCGTGCTGTGCTTGGTCCACAAATTCTTTTACCTCATTGAACCCCCCAAAAAATCTCAAATATCTATCTAACAGCTCCTGTCAATAGTAATTCTCCCCAACTGGCTTGCTGTTCACAGCAAGATAACTAAAGCACAACACTCATTAATTTCTGAAGGAGACCAAAAAATACAACCAGAGCTTGCAAAACGGTTCCTGTTATTTTATTTGAAATGCCTACTATGGGTCTAAACCAAAAACACCTAACCTCTGCCCATAAAATTTGTAAGCACTCTTCTGCACACGCTGTCTACATGACACAATTTCTTTCCTGCTGAGGAGAGTTGCTCCAAAGCAGAAAATACAATTCTAAAATTTCCCAAGACAGATATATCCAGAAAGACATTTTTTAACTGTTAGTATGAAACCCAAGGCTACTAAAGCAAATGGTACAGGTGCAATGTCTCCAAAGGGACCAAGAACCAGAAAGCCCACCAGTTTCTTCAGCACTCTACTGTAGTGGTAGTTCATGCCTGGACTTCAGTTCAAAATTATGGTTTAGCACAGAGAAAATACACTTGCCTGTGCTTTTTCTTTACCATCAGTCATTCAACATCCCCCTGCCGGTAATGAAAATTGGTCGCATGCTTAACCTCTTTCCTTGATGAGTCTAGCTCCAAAAAGGAAAGCAGGAGGTAGATGTGGCAGATTACACCCTGGCAACTGTGCAACCCTGGGAGCACGCCTGTCTGTGCAAGGTTCTGCCACAGCAGTGAAAGACCCAATTAAGCTAGTCATTTTTTAATTAGGAAATGACATGTGATTTACAAGCCTTAGTGCAATGTGGTATTTGAAGAGCCAGGAGTGACATTTCAGAACGGCTGAAGAGCAACTTTTTCTTCACCTGCCTCCCCACAAGTCGTTCAAGCCAGTCATTCAGACAAAGAGCAAAAGTCCTTTGTCTGGGTTTTAGTCCAAACAAGCGGAGTTGTGTGTGTGTTCTTTTCATTCTTTTTTCATCTTTTTTTTTCCTGTTTTTATTTTATAAGGATATGGTTTCTTCCCTGAAGCCAGCAGTGACAACTGTGAGTGTACCTGTCTGAATTCCAGCATACATAATCAGGATCTGAGTTTCTCTTGAAAGAAAGAAAAGGAAATTCTCAAAGCCTG
Source organism: Sula dactylatra (assembly GCA_013389905.1). Classification (NCBI taxonomy): domain Eukaryota; kingdom Metazoa; phylum Chordata; class Aves; order Suliformes; family Sulidae; genus Sula; species Sula dactylatra. The sequence goes on from WEKW01004730.1 coordinate 282,314, forward strand.
GAAGAGGAGAATTGTGCACCCACCACTCAGGCCATGTCAGAGACCTTGTCTGCAAGAAGAGCTGTGGCTGGCATGGACCCAGCATCCCACATCAGCAGGATGATCCTGCTGCTCGCTCCTCAGCGACATGCACCACTCACTGAGGGTCAGAGCTATGTCCAACACGTGAGGTCCCAGAGTGATAGGGAGGTGAGAATGGCACTGATGTACAGTGTATGAGTGAAAAACCTTCCAGAGAAATTGTGTGGAGGGAGCTGACTCTCAGCACACAAAGCTTGATGGGTCTGAAGAGGAAGAAGGTTTGCTCATATTTCCTGCTGCTGCAGAAACAACAGCACTTCAGTTACACAGCTTACAGGCAACTATCCGACCAGCTGGTATGTCCCCTGACCAGAGCTGCAACAAGGAGAGGCACCTGGTCTCACCAGATATGGTAAGACTTTTAAATTAAGTCATCATCAGCCATGGAAAGGCAGGAATAAATTCATGGCATCTTTAGAAACTTGCTCTCCAGATACCCAGCCAGGCTATGGGGGGATCACAGCCCCATGGTGCACACATCCCAATGGCACCTCAGAGGACTGTGGGGTGCACACTCAGCACTGGAGGCAGGTACTCTGAAAGCAGCCTAGAGCATGCAAAACTAAAGCTATGAAATGGTAACTGGCTGTTTGGGATGTAGCTGTGGCCTGCCACTTCATAAGGAGCTGTTACTACAAAAATAAGTCCCCCCCATGCAGACGAGTCCTAAGCATAATGCAGACGCTCCAGAAGAAACACATCTGCTCACTGGTACACATGGGCACAAGGGGTTTAAGGGAAGCAATGAAAAAGAGTAATAGAAGCCACCAAAACCACAGGTGGAAAGTTCAATAACGAGAACAGTACAGTCTCAAAAACAAGAGGACTGAAACATTAGTACTACCCTTGCCTTCTGGGACAACTACAGGAGGAGAAAGGCTGGCATACAGTCTTTCGGACTCAGAGGCATGAGTCAAAGCATGACTTCAGATGAATAGTGGAGATGTGTATCCATCAGCAAAGTTGTAAGTGGATACAACCAGGCAAGGAAAAGAAAGAGCATTCCAGCTGTACCACACCATTACACATGAAAACTCAAGTGCCTGAATAGGCTAGCAAGAGCTTGGCCACTGTTTTAGCTGGAAGGCAATCACTTCCTCCAGCACACCACCCCCATGTGAAGAGGTGAGTATAAACCTAAGAGTGATGTGTGGTCATGAACCATGCTACTGTTGATGATACTAAACTGGGAGGAGTGGCTGATACACCAGAAGGTTGTGCTGCCATTCAGTGAGACCTGGACAGGCTGGAGAGCTGGGCCGAGGGCAACCTCATGAAATTCAACAAAAGCAAGTGTAGGGTCCTGCACCTGGGGAGGAACAACCCCATGCACTGGTACATGTTAGGGGCTGAGCTGCTGGAAAGTGGCTCTGCTGAGAAGGACCTGGGAGTGCTGGTGGACAGCAGGTTGATCATGAGCCAGCAACGTACCCTTGTGGCCAAGAAGGCCAACAGTGTCTTGGGGTGCATAAAAAGCAATGTGGCCAGCAGGTCGAGGGAGGTTATCCTACCCCTCTACTCTGCCTTAGTGAGGCCACATCTGGACCACTGCATTCAGTTCTGGGCTCCCCAGTTCAAGAAGGACAGGGAACTGCTGGAGAGAGTCCAGCGGAGAGCTTGAAGATGATCAGGGGACTGAAGCATCTCTCTTATGAGGAAAGGCTGACAGACCTGGGTTTGTTCAGCCTGGAGAAGAGAAGACTGAGGGGGGATCTTATCAATGCTTATAAATATCTGAACAGTGTGTGTCAAGAGGATGGGGCCGGACTCTTTTCAGTGGTGCCCAATGACAGGACAAGGGGCAATGGGCACAAGTTGGAACACAGGAAGTTCCACTTAAACATGAGAAAAAACTTCTTTTCTGTGAGGATGACAGAGCACTGGAACAGGCTGCCCAGAGAAGTTATGGAGTCTCCTTCTCTGGGAATATTCAAAACCCACCTGGACGCAGTCCTGTGGCCCCTGCTCTAGGTGTACCTGCTCAAGCAGGGGGGTTGGACAAGATGATCTCCAGAGGTCCCTTCCAACCCCCACCATTCTGTAATTCTGTGATACTGTGATCCTTGATCAAGTGCAACCTGAGGAATCCCCTGGATCATCACAAAACCTCGATGAATTTAACAAGCCCTGGAGCATTACACAGGGAAGTAAGTGAGCATCCAAAGGGAAAACACCCAACAATCTACCTGCTGGAATGAAAAGCAATCATGAAGAGGCAGCTGCTAAAATTGAAACTGCATCACTAGAAACCATACTTCAACATAATCATCTTACTGTTAAAGTTTAATCAGACCACTGACACTTGAAATAACTGCTAAAACTTACACATTCAAAAACAGATTTTTTTTTCTACCTACATCTTTCTATAATGACCAAAATATTAAGGTTTCCCCACCTTGGGATTTGACCTTATCTTGATGAAGATGACTTGGATAATCTGAATTAAAGTACCCCTGCAACACAATTAAAAAATACTGCCTGTGGACTGCAAGGGCTTAAATATCATTAAATTGTGATATAGCATTAAATTACACCATCCTTGGAACCTGCAGCTCCTAGGTTCAGATTCAGAATCCAGGCCTGTGTAATTTAAATCTTGCCTCTCCTTAAACTGAATAAAACATGACCTGTGTTTGTTTATATTCTGCATATTTCACTCACTGTAGCTCTCCTCCATGCAAGTCAGGCAAACTCAGTAAAACATAGAGGAAGATCATGAGATATCTCTCTTCCAGGCTGACTTGCCTTTCACCTCTTTTAATTAATTTCACTGTTAATCTCATTACTAAAGCACTCCAGAACAACTTAGTATTTTTAGTAATTCCTCAACATTTTTTTTTGTTTTATCCATTATACCACTTAATTCCGGGTACTTCTGTTGTGCTGGTTCTGGCTGGGATAGAGTTAATTTTCTTCATAGTAGCTAGTATGAGGCTATGTTTTGGATTTGGGCTGAAAAGCATTGATAATACAAGAATGTTTTCGTTATTGCTGAGCAATGCTTGCACAGAGTCAAGGCCTTTTCTGCTCCTCACCCCACCCCACCAGCGAGCAGGCTGGGGGTGCACAAGAAGCTGGGAGGGGACACGGCTGGGACAGCTGACCCCAACTGACCCAAGGGATACCCCCCACCATACGACATCATACTCAGCATATAAAGCTGGGGGAAGAAGAAGGAGGGGGGGATGTTCAGAGTGATGGTGTTTGTCCTCCCAAGTAACTGTTACGTGTGACGGAGACCTGCTTTCCTGGAGATGGCTGAACACCTGCCTGTCCATGGAAAGGAGTGAATGAATTCCTTGTTTTGTTTAGCTTGTGTGTGTAGCTTTTGCTTTACCTGTTAAACTGTCTTTATCTGATTCTCTCCCCCATCCCACTGGGGGGGAGTGAGCGAGCAGCTGCGTGGTGCTTGGTTGCTGGCTGGGGTTAAACCACAACACTGTTCATTTCAATTATCAGAACAGAATTGGCACAGTCCTATAATTAATTCAGCTTTTGTTTTCTCTTCCACTGCGGTATCAGATGGGCTTTGCAAGGGGGTTACCTGCTGGGGTGAGGAGGAGGCAGGACAAGCAGCAAGACTCAGCTACAAGAGAGCTGGGAAGAGTTGCTGTAGTGTAAAATATGTTGTATGTCCTACCCGCGTACGGTTTTCCAAAGATAACGCCACTAGTGGTATAATGAAGTGCTGACTGAACGCACATAGAAGGCTCTAAACAAGATAGGCACTGGCCAAGAGGACACATACTTTAAGTGCCGCTTTCCCAGCAGGAGGCGAGAGAAGAAGAGTCTCTTCTACAGCAGTAGCTGGAAGCTTTACTGGGAACACAGGAGAGTCTGGTCCAGTTTGCTCTCCTGACTCAGGGACTTGAGCTGGCATCTGAATTTTGTTACTTAAATTAACCACAGGCTCCAGGGTCCTTCAGGGCTGGGCTCACTCAGTCACGTCACTTCCCTGCTCCGGTCACCCATTTCCCAGGTGGGAATGGGTGACCCCCACCAGGCTCTTAACAAGTCATCAGTAGCAGCTGGCTTCCCTCACCCTAAAAAAGTTCTGCTTCCAGGTAGCCAAGCCACAAAATGCACATCACATGCCTTAGCCAAAGAGCAGGAATGAGAGGGGGCACCAGCTCCCGAAGGCCACGGTGCTTGGTTGCTGGAAGCAGCTGAGCAAAGCCAGGCTGCTGTCAAGGGATTCGGCAGCTCCACATTCAGCAGCCCCTACTCTCCCCACACAGTCAGATTGCTCGCAAGCTGCAAGCTGGCCACACTTACACTAAAGTATGGAAGCACATTCAGAGGCTCTTCCCTAGCCCAGCAAACAACCGGTTATTGAACCTAAGAGGGAACAAGTTTGACAGGCAGAGGGCAAAATCCCTGGGGAGCAAACCACCTGCACCCCCTGATGAGAGCTGGCAGGGGGAACAAAAGGAGGGCACCTAATGTGGGGACCAGCAGAGCCAGATACCAGTTGCTCACTGCTGCTGCAACCAGCCCTGCAAGCCTAGTGGAAATCTGGCTGGTAGGAAGGATGGATACCATAGGATTTTAGGTTCAGGCTGAGGGGCACTCCATCAGGGATAGCCTCTGGCTGCTTTGTAGCAGGTGCATAAAACATGGGTGGTGGGGAGTCATTTCTAGTCCCTTTTGCTGATGGCAAACAGCTTTTTCAGCAGACTGAACTAAGCAGGAGGGGGTTTCCCCTATACCAGGGCACTCTGGTGTTGCCAAAAAGCTATCAGCCAGGCCAGCTTGGTCCCTTAATCTGTGAGGAAAGCATATTAATTTCGCAAGTCAGAAAAGATGTGCTTGATTGGTTTTCTAACTCCCACCCTAGGGAAGGCTGTGCATCTGCTTCATCTCTTCACTCTGCAAAAAGTTGTTGCAAGGAACAGCCCGGTAATACATTTGCTGCATCTTACATTTTAGATCCTCAACACTGTCAGCAAATTGCTGCTCCCACCACACATCAGGCTGCCCAGAACAACATTTCCCAAACAGCCCAGATTCCACCTGCAACACTCCTTGGAAAATGCTGTCCCACAGCCCCGGGCAAGCCTGGACATCTCTGCAAACACAGAGCTTGCTGATGAGCAGTCCCCAGTTGTCTCCGGTCTAACTCCGGGGTGAGATACAGCGAAAAGGAAGCCTGGTTATGGAAGAGGGTGCATCTCTGAGCAGGAGATGGATTAGAGGGGCAGGCTTTATCCTCATCACTGGTCTTATCAGTAGAAGAGGGAAAAAAAAATCACAAATTTTAGAGTTTCTTTTCTCCAAGGACCTGTTAAATACATTAGCAGCCAAGGAACAGAGGGAATTTTCTGTTTAAGGTCTTATCAGAGAAGTGAGTAAAGAATTGAAGAAACAGCAAAAGCAGAGAATGACAGACAGTACAACGTTGTTACTGCAAGAAAGCACAGAAAACACATTTTTCTGTAAGCAGCAGGCCACTGTTAGACTGCAGACTGAAGGAGCCTTATATGAAGGCTCTGTTCAGACTCTTCACATAAAGGGTTAATAATGATCACAAAATATATAAACATTTACATGTTTTAGTAAATACATAGCTAACATAAATAATGTCCATCCATAACACCTACTACTTTCATCTGATTTTATTACACGCTCCTCACATCCATGACATGCTTATGAAGATCCATTCAAGAAGTTAATCTTTGATACAGATTAAGCATGACCTAAATTTTGGTCTGCCTCTCTCATATGCTCTTGCAGGAGAAAGGTTTTGTTTAGAGAGATATAGTTCCTATAGGTGGTGTCTGTGCCCAAAGGGGCTGCTGCACAGCTCGGGCGCCAGCCTGCACGAATACAGACACAGCTTGCGGATCCATTCCATGCAAACTCAGGACTGCTTGCACCCACCTGGGCAGAGATGCTCCAACACCCCTTTCTTCTCCTTTTTCAGCCCCTTTTTGCAGGTGTAAGCATCAAACGGAAAAAAATCAACATGAACACCACACCGCTTGCACTTTTCATCTGCCTTGACAGCATGTCAACCAGAACATCAGGGCAAGATGGGAGGGAGCAAGCGCAAGGGAGAGACAGAGGGAAAACAGGTTGTGCAAAGAGGAAATAAACACACACACACACAAAAAAGCATAAAAGGCAAGATCAGCAACAAGAGGCAAATTCAGGAGACAGGCACTCGTGAACTTGACAGGTGAAGTGATGCGAGGAGCCTGTATATGACTGTGCATTTCAGTAGATATTATGATGCTCTCGTTCCTGTCAAAATGGTTGTCACATGAATGTCTTCTCTATGCCTCTCTGTTTACCTTTGTTGAAACCAGGCTGCAGCAGCTCCAAGCCCAGGACAGCAGGTAGATGGGCAGGGCTGGATTTGGCTGTAGGGGCTTGCACCATTCCTGCCTACCGCTCACAGTCCTGTGTATTACTGTAAGCTGCCCTCCTTTGGGGGGCAATCACATAACCCCAGGGGCTAAGCAGCAAACAGAGTGCCTGCTCAGCAAAGATCTTGAAATGGTTATGTGCAGCATGAAAGAGAGAACTGAGGGAGGACGGGCTGGACCCCAGTGTGATACTAGGGACCAGGAGCCAGGCAGCACTGAGAATCCCATCTACAAAGGGATGAGTCTTTACATTTCTGGTTGAAGATGACCCTGCTCATTACAATGGTAATTGTAATGGTTGAAGTAAATGACCTTTAAAGGTCCCTTCCAACCCAAACCATTCTATGATTCTATGATCAACAACTAACTGATTTTGAGAAAAGGTACAGAAGATACCAGAATCTCTTGTGGCTGCAACAGGTCAAATGGGATGATTCTGCCTCTCTGCTCCACTCTCGTAAGAATCATAGAATGGACTGGGTTGGAAGGGACTTTATAGATCACCTAGTTCCAACCCCTCTGCCGTGCGCAGGAACACCTTCCACTAGACCAGGTTGCTCAAAGCTCCATCCAACCTGGCCTTGAACACTTCCAGGGATGGAGCATCCACAGCTTCTCTGGGTAACCTGTTCCAGTGCCTCACCACCCTCACAGTGAAGAACTTCTTCCTTATATCTGACCTAAATCTACCCTCTTTCAGTTTAAAGCCATTTCATATCACTACATGCCCTGATAAAAAGTCCCTCTCCAGCTTTCTTGTAGGCCCCCTTCAGGCACTGGAAGGCTGCTGTAAGGGCTCTCCAGAGACCTCTCTTCTCCAGGCTGAACCACCACAACCCTCTCAGCCTGTCCTCATAGAAGTGCTCCATCCCTCTGATCTTCTTCATGGCCCTCCTCTGGACTCACTCCAACAGGTCCATGTCCTTCTTACGTTGGGGCCCCAGAGCTGGACGCAGGACTCCAGGTGGGGTCTCACAAGAGTGGAGTAGAAGGGGAGAATCACCTCCCTCGACCTACTGGTCACGCTTCTTTTGATGTAGCCCAGGATATGGTTGGCTTTCTGAGCTGCAAGCGCACATTGCCAGGTCATGTTGAACTTCTCACCAACCAACACCCCAAAGTCCTTCTCCCTCAGGGCTGCTCCCAATCCATTCTCCACCCAGCCTGTATTTCTGTGCAGCATTGCTCCACCTACACGCAGAACCTGGCACTTGGCCTTGTTGAACTTCACACCGGCCCACCTCTCAAGCCTGTCAAGGACCTTCTGGATGGCATCCCTTCCCTCCAGCATGTCAACCACACCACACAGCTTGGTGTCATCAGCAAACTTGCTGAGGGTGCACTCCATCCCACTGTCCATGCTGCTGACAAAGACGTTAAACAGCGATGGTCCCAATACCAACCTCTGAAGAATGCCACTCATCACTGGTCTCCACTTGGACATCGAGACATTGACCGCAGCTCTTTGGGTGCAACTGTCCAGCATCAAATGTTTTGCACAAATTCGGGGAGATGATGTCTGTTGCTTTTCCCTTATCCACCAATGCTGTAACCCCATCGTAGAAGGCCACCAAATTTGTCAGACTCAATTTGCCCTTAGTGAAATCATGTTGGCTGTCACCAATCACCTCCTTATTTCCCATGTGCCTTTGCATAATTTCCAGAAGGTACTGCTCTATGATCTTGCTAGACACAAAGCTGAGATTGGCTGTCCTGTAGTTCCCTGGGTCTTCCTTTTCTCCCTTTTTAAAACCAGCAGTTATGTTTCCCCTTTTCCAGTCAGTGGGAACTTCACTGGACTGCCACAACCGGAGTACTCCAACCAGATCTAGACCCCTCAGCACAGGAAGGACATGGACCTGTTGGAGCAGGTCCAGAGGAGGGCCACAAAAATGATCGGAGGGAGAGAGCACCTCTCTTGTGAAGGCAGGCTGAGAGATTTGGGGTTGTTCAGCCTGGAGAAGAGAAGGCTCCAGGGAGACCTTATTGCAGCCTTTCAATACTTAAAGGGGGACTATAAGAAAGATGGGGACAGACTCTTTAGTAGGGCCAGTAACAATAGGACAAAGGGTAATGGTTTTAAACTAAAACAGGGTATATTTAGATTAGATATAAAGAAGAATGTTTTTACAATGAAGGTGGGCACAGGTTGCCCAGACAGGTGGTAGATGCCCCATCCCTGGAAACATTCAAGGTCAGGTTGGAAGGTGCTGTGAGCAACCTGATCTAATTGAAGATGTCCCTGATCATTGCAGGGGGGGTTGGACTAGGTCACCTTTAACGGTCCCTTCCAACCCAAACTATTCTATGATTCTATACCAGGGGGCTTAGGGGGTTTCTTAAGTGCTTGCGGATGATATCTACCTGGACTTCAGTAAAGCCTTTGACATTGCCTCCCACAGCATCCTCCTGGAGAAGTTGATGGCTCAAGGCTTAGACAGGTGTACTCTTCACTGGGTAAAAAAACTGGCTGGATGGCCAAGCCCATAGAGTTGTGGTGAACGGACCTAAATCCAGTTGGTGACCGGTCATGAGCGGTGTTCGCCAGGGCTCAGTGTTGGGGCCAGTCTTGTTTAATATCTTTATCAATGATCTGGATGAAGGGATTGAGTGCACCCTCAGTAAGTTTGTAGATGACACCAATTGGCAGCAATTGTTGATCTGCTTGAGGGTAGGAAGGCTCTGCAGAGGCATCTGGACAAGCTGGATCGATGGACCAAGATCAACTGTATAAGGTTTAACAAGCTCAAGTGCCGGGTCATGTACCTGGGTCACAACAACCCCATGCAACGCTACAGGCTTGGAAAAGAGTGGCTGGAGAGCTGCCTGGCAGAGATGGACCTGGGGGTGCTGGTGGACGGCTGGCTGAACACGAGCCAGCAGTGTGCCCAGGTGGCCAAGAAGGCCAACAGTATCCTGGCTTGTATCAGCAATAGTGTGGCCAGCAGCAGTGGGGCAGTGATGGTGCCCCTGTGCTCGGCACTGGTGAGGCTGCACCTCAAATCCTGTGTTCAGTTTTGGGCCCTTCACTACAAGAAGAACATCGAGGTGCTGGAGCGTGTCCAGAGAAGGGCAATGAAACTGGTGAAGGGTCTAGATAAAGAAAAAGTCTTTGAGGAGCAGCTGAGGGTACCGGGTTGTTTAGTCTGGAGAAGAGGAGGCTGAGGGGAGACCTTATCACTTTCTACAACTACGTGAAAGGAGGTTGTAGTGAGGTGGATGTTGGTCTCTTCTCCCAGGTAGATAGCAATAAGACAAGAGGAAATGGCCTCAAGTTGCATCAGGGGAAGTTTAGATTGGATATTGGGAAAAATTTCTTTACTGAAAGAGTGGTCAGGCACTGGAACAGGCTGCCCAGAGAGGTGGTGGAGTCACCATTCCTGGAGGTGATTGAAAACCATGTAGATGTTGCACTTGGGGACATGGTTTAGGAGGCATGGTAGTGTTGAGTTGACGGTTGGACTTGATGATCTTAGAGGTCCTTTCCAACCTTAGTGGTTCTATGATTCCAAGAAAAACAATAATTCAAACTTTTGGGAACCTGCACCCAAAAAGCAGTATCACAACTGTACATGAAGTATCACCCAGAGGGGCCATATCCACACAGAAACCCTAGCTAAGGGCACATGCCACCTTTCTTCAGCACTGACCTGCTGCTTCCATACCTCAAGTCCTAGCAATACAAGCAGAGCTAACAACAAAACCAAGCATTAGCAATCTTCAGCTCTGTGGTGGGAGCCACAGCCCTGTAATGCAAGATGAGGTTAGTAATATCTTTTGGACACGTGGTTTTGGGTAACACAAATGACATGATGGTGATTCAGTTTAATTATAAACTTCCTGTTAGAAATATCACGGTTCCTCTGATGGCAATTGTTCTTCTGGCTCATCCAGCTGTTGCCGTAACTAGGCAAAATAAAACCTTCTTTGATCATGAAGGTATAAATATTTAAAGAAACCATTACTTTGAAAGAGTACCTGGCATTTCATAGTTACTGAAACACTATCAAAATAAACAGTGACATGCAGAGAGAAATACAGCATTCTGCTTGCAGACTGTGGCTTTTATGACAAAATGCACTCCTTAAAAGACAGCAATAAAACATCCATCCATCCCTCATGTGGAAGAGGCAGACTCACTCCCCACCCATACACGCTTCCAGCAAAGTTATCCTGCATGGTCGGATAGATCATTGCTAGTCAAGTGTGAATCAGAAGTCCATACCCTCCAGGCCATTTTTACAGGGTCAGGAGTTCCAAAAGTCTTGCTTGTTTGACATGTAGGCTCAAATTTTCCTGAAAGCATAGATTTAGAGGCCCACACCTAAGGAACAAAGGAGCACCCAGGGCCAGTGCTAAGTTTGCAGAACACCCCACAAAACACACTATTTACCATCTTGCCCACTGAATCCCACATCCGAGGCAAGGGTGCAGCCCACCACTGTCCCTGTTCCCCCAGCTATCCAGGAAGAGCCTCATGCAGACAGTGGGGATGATCTCCAGCCCCACACAGGTGACCTGCAGGAGCAGAGCCACCTGTGTAACATGCCTGGCCAGACTGGACATGCACCTGAAGATGGAGCAACTCTACAGACCCTCAGCTCAGCACATGGGACCAGATGCTGGTACACACTCCTACATCTCCCAAACCTGCAACCCACACCCATCCAGCCAGACACCCTCAAGCCTTAATTGCCTGAAGTCCACTAGTCACTTGGCTCTTTGCTCTGAGGAACTGAAGTTTTCACCCCCAGTAGAAAAATTTAAGGATGCTACACCCCTTTCCAGCTCAAAGCCTGACCCTTCCCTATGAGAACAGGGCCCTCATCCACAGGCCTGAAGGGGAAAAGCTACTCGTGGTAAACAGAGGGAAAGGAGGACAGAGCAGTCCATGCCAGCCCACAGCAAAATGACACTGAGCCTCTCCTCCACCTCAGCAGGGCTTCTGGTGCAGAGCAAGAAGCACCCTCATTACCACAAGGTTCTCAGGGCTCCCAAAACAAAAGGCTTTTTTTTAAAAAAAAAGTAGTATTTAACACCTCTCAGGAGGTCTAGAACATGATTGGCAAAGCCTCAGGACCAAGTGGGCTCCTGCAGTACACAGCAGAGCTCCTGGGAAACATTAAGGCAGCAGTTGGTTAATTAGGGTAGGGTTTGCAAGAGCTTCACAGCCTGCTCTCACCCTCATTACAGGCAATACGAGGTTGTGCCATTCACTTCAGCAAGGGCAGGATTAAGTCACTTGTGGTTCACAGTAGCCCACTTGCTCCTCTTGATGAGTCTCTTGTCTCTCTTTGGCACAAACAACTTGAAAAGCCCATGAACCTAGTTCCTCAAGTTATACACAGAGGTGAGACTTCCTTTCCAATCTCCCTTCAGTGAACTCTAAGATGAAGCATGGGGCATAACAGCCCCCATAATAATACCCTTGCTAGTATGACTTCAAGGACTATTTTCTTTTTGCATCATTCTGTCTATGTTATTTAAGAACTTGATTTTGGGTGGCACAAAAGGCCTGATTTTCAAAGATGCTGTGATTGAATTGGGGGAGAACACAGATGTATAGCTCTTCTGAAAATCACATCTCACACTGTGAAACCAAAGACCGAAAAATTACCAGTGAGAGCTCTATTTTTAGCTATCCTGTGTCATAATATTCACCATTCCCGAGCAAACTTTCTGGCAAATATTTAGAGCACGGCTCACAACCCCATGCTTTGTCAACAAAGCACAGCAGTTACCTAGGGTAGCTAAGGTGCAGCACTGCAGACTGTATTGCCTGTTACCATGGCACTTTTATTTGGATTTTGCCTGTTTACATGTGTAGGATGCAAGATAAACCTTTTAAGTTTTTAATATGATGAGCAGGGGACAACTGACCCCAAATAAAATGGTTTAAGAGGCTCACGTAAGCCAGGGGAAACTGACTCTTCACAGCCAGGCATTTAAGGCAGCCCTGAACCACACTTTTTGGCTGCTGGAGAGCTTTTCCTGGATGGGTGTAGGTACAAGCCACAGAGGAAGATGCTGTTGTGCCCAGGCGTGGTGCAGCTGCAGCAGGAAGAGCCAAGGCTGGGCACCATGCTGCAGCCGACTCCATCCCTTGCTAACAGCCACATCTCCAGCATCACCCTGCGCCAGCACCTGTATGAACACAGGCTTGATCCTCAAAGCCTCAGGGGTAACCACACCGTAGGGGACCCCCTGCAGTTGTTCAGAACATATGACATCTCCATTTGTAGCACAGTGCATTTTAAATGAACTACTAGCACAAGAATACATGGTCTTCTCAGCAAGTGAAATGCACCCTTCAGGTGAAGCCACTGGAAGTGAGAAGTGCCTTCCACCTGGGTTCAGTATCACCTACTGCTTTGTTCAGCAGCAGAGGGAGGGCAGGTACCATTGTTCAGACCTACTAAACCTGCATTTAACACCCACTCTGTGTGATTGCACCTGATATAAATTATTCCTGGACTGACACTACCCTGAGCTGAGAACCAACCCCAATTAGAGGACAAAAGGAATTCCTTCAATTCCCAATTGTAGGACAAAAGGAAGAGCCCCTCTCTGCTCTCTTGTGATCACACCTTCCCACCCACTGCATTAAACCCACCTTTCTGCTTGGATTGCTTTTATCTGCTGGGGACTGGAAGGAGAGACATGACCCCAGTTCCTGAGGGAAGAAATCAAGATTAACAGACATTAGGATCCCTCCCTGCTGAGAGCACTTGTGGTTGCATCCTAAGAAGTCCATCTCTACAGGAGCTATACTACTTGTTTGCTGCAGCACCAGCATCCCAAAAAAGAGCTCAGCACAGTCCAGAAAGGGCACCCAGAGCAGTGGTTGCAGGAGAGCACTAATGAAGTTCTAGCATTCATTAAAACATATGACACATGAACTGGAAAACCATTCCCATCCTCAAATGACATGTTACATGGTGAAATTAAGCACATATGATGCACTTCCATGTCATCCCCTGTGTGTGAGGTTACAAAGAGAACACCCATGCTGCAGAACAGGCAGATCCCCTGAAAAACCCAGCAGCCTGTACCACATTAAAAGAGGAATTCTGCTATGAAATCTTGTGCAGAGCAGGATTTGCACATGTAACCTTTTGCCCCACACTTAGTAAGCAAACAAATACAGACCATACCCATATTCACATAGGGAGGGAAAGCCCCAGCAGCCCAGCTTTCCCCCAGATGTGACAGTCACCTGGCACTTCATAAGCAGCCGTTGCTTTCTTTACCAAGGAGCCCCCCGGTGACAGCCAGATGTAATGCTTGCAATAGGTAACATGCAATACAGCGCAAATTTCTCCAAAACAAGATTTTGGATTAACTGCAGTGGCAGGGGGCTAACTGCAGAGAAATAACATTTGATTTAGAGAAGCCACATGCATACCAGCAAGAGCACCCATCTGACCCATCTGCCCGGAGACCTCCTCCAGAAGCAGGTGTGCCACCCCAAGGGGCACAGCAACACCCTGTGGGCCAGCCCCTGCCTGCTCACCTCAGCACAACCACCGGGATCAGTCACATGATCGTCATTTTTGGAAAGCCCATTCCTAAATGGCTCCTTCAGGCAAAATTACTCCATCATGAACTTTCCTTAAGCCATACAAAATTCACTCCGCCTGAAGAGCTATGCTTGAGTCTACATGCATATTTAGATGTACCTCAATCTGGTTTTGCATGTGTTATTTGGGGATATAAGTAGTGAAATCACATCTGCTTCTCAAATATCTACACAGCAATATTTAATATTTTATTTGAAACATTTTTGCTTTAATTAATTTAAACGCAACCCAGCCATTCTACTATTTCATGCATAATCCCAGAGATTTAGTAGTGGACGTGTAGTATCACAGCTAAATAATGGAAAGGTGGTATGATTAAAAACTTATCTTAAAATCAATCTATTTAGCATAGTGAATAGCTTTTCAGTTTGACAAGGGATAACCTTTTTACAGAAATGTGTACTAAAAAAATAATCCTGTTAGGTTGCCTGTGTTTGCCAGTCTTAGTTCACACACAGCAATAAACGCAAATTGGAGAAACTTTTCCAAAGTCTGTATATCTGTACATATTTACAGTATTATCAAAAGCAACTAATAATTATAGCAATAGAATGAGATACAAATTTCAGGAGCAGTAATTGAAACAGCAAAGTTACTGCTTCAATAAACCTACAGTGCTTTCTGCTTAAAGTTATTACAGAATCCAATATACAATTAATATTTCTATTCCTTTTAGGAGTGAATTACATTTTAGTCCTCCTCATAGCTGAGACTGCATTTAAGTGGCACAGCAGAAATTTACAGCGAGAACAGACACTGAATGCTCGGGCCTGGCTAACGTTTCTGTTGTGAAATGCTCATTTCTAATGCACTCCCTGCCTCAACACACTGCTTCTCACATTCATCTAATGACTGCTCATTGCTCCACAGCTTCCCTGCCAAGTCACTGCTGTCTGCTGAATGCTAACTTATAAAGCAGAGAAATGTAGGGTTTGGGCTTTTGGGGGTTTTTTGGGCAGGAGTCATATTAGCATCATCCCAAAAAATGCATAGAAGAGAAATCATTCCATTAAATGCCAAGGAGAGATAGAGGTGTTTGGAAATTCGGTTGCTAGCATATTCTTTGCTACTTACAGAACTGAGATTGAACTAAAGCAGGTAGCAACTCTAGACTGCTGTTTGTGTGTCCCGAATTGGAAAAACATTTCAGTGCCTCCCAGAGCAGAGATCCAGGGCTGGGAGGACAGAGATCCATTCTGAAGCGCTGACACAAACACACTTACTGAAAGCTCCTGGATCACATTAAAACAAAATCATAAAAGAACAGAAACCACCACAAGAAACACTGCTGAAGCCAAATGCTTCATCTTGATTTTGAATCACAGAGTTTTGCCAGTTGAGTATTTCAGAGATGAATTCTGACAAAATATTTTTTATTTTAATGAGGCAGCATCTTCTGAAGGGAAAGCAGGAAAGCTTTGGCTAACACTAGTCACAAGGCAGACTCAGGGTAGTCCCTGGCAGTAGAGCAGCACATAAGGCTGCACAGGAATGCTAGACGACACCCACAAAGCAGAGCTTGGTGTTTGCTGTTGCTTGACCTTGATCTACATAAGCTTGCAACTGCCCCTGAGCTAGACCATTGGGTAACACCTTGGAGAGCATCTCGGAGCTGGATTCCAACAGCTGACTAAAAGGACAAGTTAGGCAGCTCCCTACCTAGGAGAAGGATAGGAAAAACACCTGGCAACGTGGCTAAAGTTGTCAGAGAAGGCCAGCAAAATATGAAATAAAATGCTGTGTAAGTGGTCAAAGATGCAGATGAGCATCAAGTGAGACTTTGAAATGAATGGAAGAGAGTCACTCCACTGTCGTCCTCTGGTGCTCTAGCCCAAGCAGCACCTTTGGAGCCCAGGATCTGGAGGTAAACTTTCTCCAGGAACACACCCAGGACAAACTTACTCTGCAATAACTAGTTTGCCTAAATATTAGTCCATCTGCAAAGATACCTGCAAGCACCTTCCTCTGGGGCCAAACACCTCAGTCTTTAAATGACTGATTTAGCAGACTGGCTTAGTTACCCCACAATTCATTTGGATGCCACGAACTGCCTCAGTTACCTGACAATCCATTTGCTAGATCCTTGTTAAAATGAAAATCTAGTAAAAAATGAACTCTGCCACACTGCTAGGCCTGATCCCTAGGCCTGATCCAAGGGGAAGCAAAGACCGCCCGAAGCCACCCTGGATTATATCAGCAACACTTCACAATATGAGAGGCTGTAACAGGAGTAGCAGCACACCCTAACCCCAAAGGGAACAGAAACACACAGCTCAACTTTTATTGGAAGCTCAGCGCTCTCAAGATTTGGACACTTAAGAACTGCAAACTCCCCGCTACTTTAAGCTAAATACTACAATACTTGGAAAGTACAAATTACTTACCAGTAACTGGTAGCAGAAACTGGCCTGGGATGCTTTTTCCCCAGTCTGCATCTCAGAAGCACCAGTGTGTTTTCAGCACCAGAGTCTTCACCCTTAGGCCAAAAGAAAAACCTCACACAAGTGTTCAGCATCAGGCAAATGCTCCCAAATGCTGTATGGCTTAAGCATCTCCTAGTAAATCACCGTGATCATCTGACGAACAAAGCAACATTTCCTGTGGCACAAACTAGACACTGTATTATAACCAGGGAAAAAGCAGAAGAGGGATTTGGTTATTGGAAAGAATTGCAAAGCCGTTCCACTAAGGTATTTTTCTCTATATAGTTGAAGTCTGAAAAAAAGACTAACAGCAGAGGGGAAGAAAATGTATTCATTTCAAATTCCTTCACCCTGATGCATCTCAGAATTTGTACTTGCAGAAAGAGGGTAAGCATCCACAGCAGGGAGGGCTTTAATACAACCCATTCTTCTGGAGCATGAGCTCTCACCTTCAAACTCTCTTCTCCAGCAGGTTCAGAAGTCCAGCATGGTGTGGGAGAAACCTAAAATCAGGAGCAAAAGCCACAGCTCTGGTGGCCAGTCAATGCCCTGGGATTTGCTGTTTGCTTGGCTTAATTCCCTGGATCACGATGGCAACACAAGTTTCTCAGCTGATAGCCAGCAGAGCACCAGTAACACCCAGATCTGGGAATAGACTTGGTGTTCCTTCTTCATCCCACCCAGTGTCCCACAGCTACATCTAAGGACAGATGCCCAACCACCACCATTTTTCTGCTGATTAATGCCATCAGTAAGATCTCGTCATTGAAGTCCATGATACACTCTAAAGGGATAAAAAGTTCCGCCCCCCATTTCTCTGCAGGCTGAGGAAATTGCAATATCATCATTGCTTCAAAGATCAGTTGGGCATACCTTTAAAAGTAAAACCACTATGTGACACAAAGATCTGATGCATATCAGACATTTGTTTTCCATTAGCTTAATCTTTCAGCCATTCTTCATGTAAAGACTGTTTTACCACATAAACTAAATGACTGTCTGTGCTGTGCAGATCATAGGATCTCAGTAACATTCCCAAGGGATGAATTCCTGACAGAAAACTAGCTGTCCCTCAGCAAACAGGACGAGGCTTAGCTCTCCGTAACTCAAATCCTTCCTGACGAAAGTGTTTACTTCTCATAATTCATTATGCACAGAGAGGCCAAAGCACCAAGAGGCAATCAACAGCTCAAAATAATATGAGCCGCAGCCAACTGTGAAAAGTAGGCTTTGAATGAGCACAGCTCCCTTCATTTACTGCTTTCTGCCAGGCAAAGTTTCTGATTATGGACTGATGCAGAGGAAGCAGTTATCCTTCAGGGATCACACCAGACTGTTAATACGCCTTCAGATTTGCAGGCTGGCTGTGCCCTGCTGCAGGCATGAGCAGCTGCAACTGTTCTGACCTCTTCTGGGCACAAATTGCTGTAATCACTCCAGGAAATTTGAGAAATCTGGGGATTTTGGTTTTGTCATTACACTTTAATGTTACAGTTGCTTCCTGAGGACAAGGCTGACATTAGGTTGCTGCTTACTCCTCATCACCTAAAGTTTTCAACATTTGACCTGTAACCTGAAGTGAAATTGTGTTGATTAAACTGTTATGGAAGCTTTCTTACCTGAACCCATGCAATTTTTCTAACTAATTACAGTAGGAAATAAATATAACAAGAGAAGCTATGCTTGAGGTTACTGTTCTTCCATTTTATCTGCTACTATTAAAATCTGTTAATTTTAACAGCAACAAAAAACACAGGTGATAGCTAGGGATTAGTTCTGCACAAACTAAAAACAGACTTCAGAGTATTATAAACACCAACTATATCCGGTTTTACTTATCCCTCAGTATTTTTTTTCTCTACTAGCCTAATCACTTTTCACTTGCGGCAATTACTGTACCAGAACCCCTACTAGACAGCTGTTCTGATTCATACATGGATAAAAAAATCAGCACTTTCATCACTTTGCTTCAAATCTCTCTTGGTTCTCCAAACTCCATTCCAAAACATATTCCAAAGGGTCAGTAAAATTTTTACTGGAACTTATCTTTCAGAGTATTAGTTTATTTTTCTGGAAAGAAATAAAAGATTGTTATCTCCTCAATGCTTAAGAGGACCAAGTGTCAAAACTACTGGCAACTCAGTCAAACTGGAAAGTAATCTGTTTTCAGAAAACAAGTATTTTATCAAGACTTGGACATGATCTATGCAAACTACGCAATAGCAAGACATCTAAATCTTTCTGCGAACTAAGAATTAAAATAGGTGGGACCAGATGCAATAGCTTTTCTCCAGACTATACATTAAAAACTGATTTGCATTATAGCAAGTATATAAACCAAAATTAAGTAGGCATTTAGACAGCAGTTGTACCAGGATAAGATTAATATCAGCCACACTAAGTCTTATTCTCTTGTTGAATCACTTCTAATTCCTATCTAATCTCTAATGCATCACATCTGCAGTATCCGTTACCCTATAAAAGCAACACTTGGCTAAAAGGGACATTCTTCCTACCTGCCATTACAAATAATTATTTGGCCATCACACATCCATTCCAAGCAGTCCTTCTATATTATGTTGGAAACACAGCTCCAATTCATATCTCCCAAGATTCAAGATAACAAATTAAAGCTTTCCACCCCAGTCATTTCCATGTATTGATCCTTGGCACATACTAAGAATCAAGTGAGAAGAGATAGCTATAATATAGCTAGACCCTAGTTAGACTAGAGAAGCCTTACCCTTTTTCTGCATTACTAAAGTATATAAATTAACAGATTTGAATATAAACTGAATGCTGCTAAATCATACTTAGGTCCAAACTGATCCTGGTACATTGTTACTGTCTCATTTATGCTCTAAACACAGCTCTACACCACGAGTTCTGATGTTTTGTATCAGACTTGATTTGATCAAAGATTAGGCTGCTAAGAGAAGCCAAGAAAGAGCACAAAGCCCAATTTGCTGAGAACAAAATGCTGATATTTAGCCAGAAACCTGCCTAAATTTAAAAACAAGGATTACGTTTCAGCGCTTCAAAATGATGTTTGGCTATCTGACTTAACACGTCCCTATTCCAGTTCCTAATATATTCTTATCAGACCAGTGCAATCACTGACCTGTTACCAACACCAGTGCTGCTGCAGGGGCATTAGAGCACCATGTTGAAAGGCAGACTTGCAGGACAGCCCTTGTTAGTTAGGTGTTAGATTAGATCATGGAATAAACTCCTTTTCATACATCAAGGCAGCACTGAATTTCAGTCTATCCCATCATTATTTAATCTCACTGCAGATCATTTGCAGGAACTCTGAGGCCATAGGGAACTCCTTCACAGACCACATGCCCTTACCAAAGTTGTATTAAGCATACTCATTCCTGTTGCTGCACATGTAGTGTGGAGTAACAATGGTGTAGCACATACTTTGGTTTCACTACTGTTATGTATTCAAACGAAAACTAACTTCATGATGCAGAAGCTAAGAACACTGCTCCAGCCTGATCTAACCGAGTTTACCCTCAAACACCATCCATTTAGTGCAGTCAATCTGCAAGTCAGAGCTAAGCCTAACAATTTTACTCGGCATCTACTAACCACATGACTAAGCAGCTATTTCCTGCAGAACTTGCATTTCCTCAGAAAGTCTGCAATTCAGAAGAAAATTAACACATGGCTTTGCCCACTGGAGCCAGTACAAAGCTGCATCCAACCAGCTCTTTATACTATTTTATGAAATACTGTTCCCAGATATTAAAGAAGCAATTAAGTCCAGAAGCCAACTGCATGTTGTTTTTCAGTTCCCAGAATATCCAACACAAGTTCTTCACCTTCAATATTAAGTTTCTTCTTGATCTTCGATAGATTTCAAAATCAATATAGATTGATTTGCAGCACCATTGTGAAATTACATACCCAGAAAGAATCACAAGTCATGAAAAATTAGGTTACAAAAGTCTACAGATTTAGACTTGTAATATTCAACAATGGTAAAATACAAGACAGTCCTTTATTTTAAACATTAAAGTGCCAGGTTTATGTACAAACTATTAAAACAATAGTAAAAAAGGTAAACTTAAAACCTGCTAAGAAAGCAGTGAGGTCGTGTAGTCGCCTCCAGAGTTTTCTGCAGAGTATTCAGCAAATTTAAGACTAGAATTTCTCAACTGCTCCTTTGTTCATGGAGAGAACGGCAGAAGTTAGTGGTCACTGCCCATAACCTGCCATCTTGCAGAAGGAAGATGCCTGTATCTTTCACAAAATGGAGTAGAATATGTTGCAAGAGATACATCTAAACATTCTATGAATTAACACCATTGGCAAAGTCTAATAAAAAGGGATTTTACTGCTGGAACTACACTAGCCTCCTGAAGAGTACCAATATCACCACACTTGAAGAGTGGGATTTTAGTACAGGAATCAAGTCACACTGTGACTCAATATACTCAAGGTTTCCCTGTANTACGAGAGCATTAGAGATCAGCTGGAAGGAATCTAATGACAACATCAGCAGGCTTACTATGTAGTGAACAAAAATCTCTGCCCCAAGCCTTCTCTACTGTATTTGCTCCTGTCTTTTAGCTGCAGTAGACAGAAGCACAGCAATTCATATAGCTGTTTTTCCATAGCCTCCTTTTGCTTTTCCTTCTGTGGGTCTCCAAACAGGATCTAGCAGCAGGACTGCTAAACGATTTTACAAGTTAAACCAATATTGCTGCAGCCACTTTAGGATTTGGGTTTCTGGAGGAAATTAAACTTAATATTATCTTTTTCCCATGAAAGATTCAGTATATTAGAGCCTTACCTTTTTAAATCCCAGTTCCAACATAAGCCGGTCTGCTACAAACTCTATGTACTGTTTCATTAAAGTGCAGTTCATGCCGATCAGATTTACAGGCAGTGCCTCCGTCAAAAATTCCTGCGGATAATAGAAGCACTTCATGTACAGAAATTTGTATTCACTCTGTATCCTTTAGGTTAATTTTATACCCAACAGCTCCCCAGCTTTCCGCTTAATTGTGATCAAGTTCCTAAACAAGGAGCAGACAATTACCTG